>CM075968.1:19513520-20018520 GCA_038048745.1 Coluber constrictor foxii
AGATCATCTGGACAGACCTCCCCTTGTTAAGGTCCAATGCACCCAGCAAGGCAAGTCTATAAAAACAACAGCCTCATCTCAAACCCACATCTGGCTAGGATTCGCTTAGCCATGTTGAACAAGCATTCACACGCTAGGTTGGCTTTTCCTGGTAAGGGGGCATCGCTCAGCTGAGGAGGGGGTCAGTGACGGGGGGGGGGGGGGGAAATGCCTCTCCCTCATTCCAAGGAGGCTGAACCCCCCCGCCCCCTCCCCAAATCAAACACCAGGTACAACCTCAGCAGCCCTGGGGGCTCTTGCTCCATTCCAGCTGCAAAGAAGGGGGTCTCCGTCAGAACAAGGGTGCCAAACGACCCCTCTGAGGGGGAAAGGGTATCAGATTGGCACCCCCGCCCCCAAGTGGGCAGGCCCTCAAATCCAGACCCGTTTGGGTGGGTGGGGGGTTTAAAAAGTGCCAGCTTTGCAATGGGTCTTCACTCCCTCTTGAGACCCTCCTGGCTGTTTGGGGGGGGGGGGAGGGAGAGAAATGCTGGAAATTGCACCCCCTCCAAAATGGCTTAACTCTTTGCCATGACTGGAATTGTGGGGGTGGGAAGGTTAGGGTCCTGCAAAGGGTGGAATTGGGGGGGGGGTAGGAGGTTGACAAGGGGTGAAATTGGGGGGGAGGTTGGCAAAGAGTGGAATGGAGAGGTGGGAGGGTTAGGGTCCTGCAAAGGGTGGAATTGGGGGGTGGGTGGGAGGGTCCTGCAAAGGGTGGAATTGGGGGGGGGGATAGGAGGTTGACAAGGGGTGAAATTGGGGGGGAGGTTGGCAAAGGGTGGAATTGGGGGGGTGGGAGGTTGACAAGGGGTGAAATGGAGGGGTGGGAGGGTTAGGGTCTTGCAAAGGGTGGAATTGGGGGGGAGTAGGAGGTTGACAACGGGTGGAATTGGGGGAGGGGGTCGGAGACTTAGGGTCCTGCAAAGACCCCCCCTCCACTCGCTTCTCCCACCCGGGGACGCCCTCCGCCCCCCCAAAAGCTTACCGGCCCCCTTCCCTTCCCCGCCCCGCGCCCTGCCCAACTCCGGCAGCCCCTTCCCCAGCTCTAGCCCGCTTGGAAAGCCTTACCTCCACGCCCGGGCATCGCTTCTCTTGGGGTAGCCCGGTCCGCCGACAGGCCCCTTGGCTCGGCCACCTCCTCCTCCTCCTCCGCCGGCAGCCCCGGGCGCGCAGTGCGGCCACCTCCGCCTCCTCCAGCCAGGGCGGGCCAGGTGCCTCCTCCTCCTCCTCCTCCTCCTGCCGCCCCCGCGGGCTAGCGGGACCTCCTGGCCGGGGCTGGGCGGCCGGCGGGGCTCGCCTGCCCGGAGGGCTCCATGCAAGGAGGCAGCGCCCTGCAGCTGCAGCTTCGGCTGCAACCCGGCTGCTTCCTCCCTTCCTTCCTCCTCCTCCTCCTCCTTTGCTGCTGCTGCTGCTGAGACCGGTTCGACAGCTCGGCCCTGTCGGTTGCAGCGGCGGCGGCGGCGGCGGCTCCCACTTCCTCCTGCTTTGCGCGCATTCCCGCTTTGCGGCCGCCGCCGCCGTTGCCAGCGCAGCTGGGTCGCTCCAGCTGCGCCCCGGGGAAGCAGCGCCAACGGCGGCGGCCCTCTGGCGGCTCCTGCCGGCCGCCGCGGGAACTGCAGCTGGGCTCGACCCCCCCCCCCCCACTCCACCCATCCCCGGCCCGAAGTCATCGCTATTTCCCCCCACTTCCAGTCCCCGCTTTTATTGGGGGGGTCTCTGGTAAAGGAGGGGGGGGAAGAAGGGTGCATCCACACAGGCACGTCTGAAAAAATGGGGCGCCTGGGGAAGGATGCACACACCTCCTTTCTCTCACACACACACATACACACATAAAAGGCTGGGATAGGTGCTCTGCCCCTCCCAAGGCTGGGGGTGGGGGGTGGGGGAGGGGTGGGGGGGCTGCTCTGCACATCTGGAAAAGGCCCACTTGGTCAAGGAAGGGGAACATGCAGCTGTGCTTGAGGCCAGAGCAAAGTCGGTTTGCCACCCCCCCCCACCTCCTGTTTGGATTTGGGGGTTCTGGGAAAGGTGGGGAGGGGGAAAAAGAGGGGGGGAGGATGCATCCACAGGCACAACCAGAAAGATTGGGGTGCCTGGGGAAGGATGCACCCCTCCCTCTCTCTCACACACACACACACACAAGGCTGGCGTGTGTGTGTGTGTGTTTGTGAGGGGAGGGGGGTGTCTGCACATCTGGAGGAGGCCCACTTTGCCAAGGAGGGGAGAATGCATCGGTGCCTGTCCCTGGACTGAAGTCAGTTTGCCCCCCAGGGGTAAAATCCAGCAGGTTCTGACAGGTAATGGAAAACCAGCAAATGCCACCTCTGGCTGGACCCCAAGTGGGGAGGGAATGGAGATTTTGCAGTATCCTTCCCCTGCCACACCCACCAAGCCGTGCCCACAGAACCGGTAGTAAAAACAAAAATGGATTTCACCACTGTTTCCCCCTCCCACCTGGATTTGGGGGTCCCTGGGGAAAGGGGGAGGGAGAAGGATGCACCCTCGCGCACACACCACACACACACAGCTGCTCTGCCCCACCCAAGGCTAGGGGCGATGGGAGTGGGGGCTTCTCTGCACATCTGGAGAAGGCCCACTTTGCCAAGGAGGGAAACATGCAGTTGTGCACCAAACTGGGTTTGCCTCCCATCTCCTGCCTGGATTTGGGGTCTCTGGGAAGGGGGAGGGGAGGGAGAAGGATGCACCCAAGCTCATACTCAACACAGACACAGACACACTCACACAAAGGGATACCTGCTCTGCCCCACCCAAGGCGATGGGAGGGGGGGCCTCTCTGCAGCCGCCCTTGACCCCAGCAATGGTGGCTTATGAACAAGCCATGGTTTCGTGGCATGAATTGACAAAGAGTCGGAAGCGGCCGAGTGAACATACCCATTTGCAAGGACTGGTTAAAGAGAAGATAAATTAGGAAGGAGGAGGATTATGGATCTTCGCTGCCTTATTTATACAAATAAAAAATAAAGGCAGGATTTTTTAAAAAAAATTCTTAAAAAAACCCAGCAATTGCTCCAATTTGGTGCAAACTGGATTTTTATTCAAAATATTTATGCAATGGGGGAAAAAAGTGGACTTGTGATGGGAGCCCTGTTATCAGTGAAGGTATCGCACCAAAAACCCTTCTCCATTAACGGCAAGGTATTAAAATAATAAAAAAACAGGAAGTGGTATATATTAAAAGAGAAAGCTTTTAAGACTTTCTTGCCCTCCCCATCATCTCTTTTTCTATCCAGATCTCACGCTTTCTCTGGACCCGTGGACTGCATTTTGAAGCCTTAAATTCAGATTCTTTTACGCCGTTCAAAACGGAAGAAAGCCATAATAAAGCAGCCTCAAATCCCCTTTAATGGGGAAGGGTGTTCTGTGGGAAGGGGCTGCAAGGGGTCCTGGAAAGGAGAGGAATGGACAGGAAACAAAAAACAAAACCAAACCTCGATTTCATGACTCAGCTTCCTGAATTACCCCGCTGATAATATAAAAAGCAAGCCAGCGATGAAGTGAGTTTGTCAGGAGTAAATTTAAGACCGTAAAGGAAGGACAGAGGCAGAGATAATAGCTTGTCTGAAATTGGAAACCAGAAGGGTACATCAATTATCCCTGGAGAAGATTAGTTTGGCTGCAGAATCAGAGAAGGGTACATAGCTTCAAATAAAATAAAATAAAAATAAAAAAACAAGAGGCAGCAATTGGCTGCAAACGAAGGACAATTAATCTAGAGAAATTCTTTGCAGGCTTCGTCTTCTGAGAGGAAGCAAAAGTGAAAGCAGGAAATATATATATGTATATATGGAATGCTATCTATCTATCTAATCTAATCTATAATCTAATATTATCTATCTATCCTCTATATCTGTTTATATCTATTTATCTAATCTCTATCATCTCTAATCTAATATTATCTATCTAGTCTCTCTACATGTTTATATTTATCTAATCTCTATTATCTATCTATATCATCTAATCTATAATCTAATATCTATCTAGTCTCACTACATCTCTCTGTTTATATCTATTTATCTAATCTTTACTATCATCTATCTATCTAATCTATAATCTAATATCTATCTAGTCTCTCTACATCTGTTTATATCTATCTAATCTCTACTATCTATCATCTATATCATTTATCTATCCAATCTATAATCTAATATCTATCTAGTCTCTCTACATCTATCTGTTTATCTATATCTATCTAAACTCTTCTATCTATCTATCTATCTATCTATCTATCTATCTATCTATCTATCTATCTATCTATCTATCTATCCATCTATCTATCACACACACACAAACACATATATATACATATATAAAGCCAAGGAAGGCAACATTTAATTTCCGATCCAGATGGTAACACCCCTGCCCTGCTGGCTGTTTTTATTATTCCTGGGAATACAGAAAACAAGAGAAGCTGCTATAAGATTCTTCCAGAATTTTCTTTTCTTTAGGGCTCAGCGTAATCAGATTTTGCAGGCCTCACCGGTTCTTGGAACGTTTCGTGGGAAATATTTTTGCCTGAAACCAAAGGATCTGTATTATGATTTGGAAACCCTGCTCTTCGAAAGGCTAAAATAAAAACCGAGTGGTTTGCCGTGCTTCTCCGAGGAACGTCGGGAAATTAAGAGTCTCTATACAAGGTTTAATGGAAAACATGGCTGGCTCGGGGAATTCTAGGAATTGAAGCCCACCCATCTTCCAGCAGCGAAGAGAAAGGAGACTGGATAATTATTTTTAAAAAGACTCAACTTGCTAAATAAAGACAGATCATACAAGGAATATCCATCCTTGCCTCTTTCAAAATTTTAACTTTTATATATTGTTTTTGTATAGTTTATTGTACACCGCCTAGACGCCCTCTGTGACGGTGTTTAAAAATTAAAACTCATAGATGATAGATAGATAGATAGATAGATAGATAGATAGATAGATAGATAGATAGATAGATAGATAGATAGATAGATAGATAGTTAGATAGACGGACAGACAGACAGACAGACAGACAGACACCCAGGCAGAGAGACAGACCGGCCAACCGAGTTCAGTGTCCCACACTGAAAATCTTTGCCATTATGGGAACTAAGCTTGCAAGTTCCTTGGACTTCAAACTGTCATGGCAAAGACGAGAAGGCAGCAAAGAGAGGCTTAAAAAGCAACACTTCAAACAACTTCAGTTTAGACACTTAATTTTAATTCATACTTCCGTGATAAAACATGCCAAATAAAAACGAGTGGTTTAAAAAGAGAACTTCTGATCACTCTCGGACTCCCTTGGAGAATGCAATGAGATGGATACTGAAAATAAGTTTTTTTTCCCCCCCTAACTTTCTTGATTCCTTTGTTGGCAACACTGCGCTGTCACTCAGCAAAGGAGCTTAGGAGAAGAGGGTGCGGTTTGGAAATTTTAAGCTGTGAAATGGTTCCTTGCAGCTCACTTCCCCAAGAAGAAGCTGTGTGTCCTGTTAGCATCAATTTTAAAAAAGTCCGCGCTGCGTACGTACGTCATATAACTTCTAACCCTCTAAAAGTGGCAAACACCATCAAAAATCCATCGGCGACATGATAAACATCTCAAAAACTCGGCATTTTTACAAAGAATTCAGGTCTGCCGTTTTCCCAAAAAAAAAACCCAAACAGACAAACCTGCGTCTTCAAAAGTAGCAAAGTACAAAAAAAAGAAAGAAAGAAAGAAAAAACCCAATAGTTCGACTCCTTCCGGTAATAACAAAAATAGGGGTTTTTTTTTTTGAAAATATGTGGCTCAGTACAAAATATCAGGTTTTTGTGTCTGTGTGTGTGGGTGTAAAGAGGGCATGATTGCAAAAAAGGCCGGGGAGGGTTTAGAAAAATACAAAACCGGTTTGCATTTTCAGAGTGCATCATTATTGTACTTTAGTGCAAATAAAGGGGTTGTTATCTCTTCAAAGTCGGGTCATCTTCAAATGTTGGCGGAGGTGCGTAAAATCTGGAACCTCTTCAGGGTCATGCGGATGGACCCCAATTCTCGAGTGATTCTTTCCAGGCGATCCTCCAGAGCTTCCTGAAGGGAGAATATTCAGAGAAAGGGTGTTCAGGATCCAGAGAGAATCAGGGAAAAAAAGAAAAGAAAAGAAAAAAAACCACGATGATTCTGGAACTGACATTTGGGGTTTGTCTTTTACGTTACGCTTTCTGGAATTTTGTGATCTGAGATGAAATCGTGGTTTGTGGTGGACGCAGCCCTGAGATTCAAGTGTTAAAGCCTGAAAGAACTACAGGTATTTGCTTAGTGATGGTTGGAGGTTGCAACGACAATGAAAAAGGTGATTTGCAGCCGGTCCTCGAACTTACGACCGTCATAGGATTCCCAGGGTCGTGAGATCAAAATTCAGATGCTTGGCAACCGGTATTTACCAGGATTGCATCGTGCCTGGATCAATATGTTGGCCATTTACAACTTTCCTGGCTTCTGATAAGCGAATCCAAGAGGGGAAGCCAGATTCGTTTAACGACCACATGATTCGCCGAAGAAATGTGATTATTTATTTGCCACCCAAAGTCATCGGATACGAGATAGGTGGCAAATAAATTTCATAAAGAAATAAATATTATAAATGCATTCACTTCCCAACTGTTAACAACAAAGGTGCTAACATTGGGCGTGATTTAACAACCGTCTTGCTCAGCGGTGGAAATTTCTTGTTCTCCAATTGTGGTCCTAAATTGAGGACTAAATTGAGGATTAATTTGCAGGCACTGGTCTACTCATTTATTTTTGCAGGCCCGGGTCTACCACCAAACTGCCTTTTACCACTGATCAGCTGTAGGGCGGCCCTTTGAAGCCCCAGGGCAAGAGTTTAAACAGTTTTTCCTTCTAGCCCATCAGCTGGGACTCAGGAGGCAGCAATAGATTTCGGGTGAGGCCAAATAAAAGGTAAGAATAATGCGGGGGGGGGGGGGGGGCAGAACCGGTTCAGTGACGTCATATCGTCACTGCTACCGGTTCGGTGGAACCGGACCGAACTGGGAAGAGCCTACCAGTGGCGCAGGGGCACCCCGCTTAATCCCAGAGAAACAAGAAGAACGGCAACCTGATTCAGCCGGGCCTGGAGTGTCATCCTTCCTCCGGCACAAGGAATTCGGCTCAGCTGGGACTCAATCTATCAGCACAGAAAACATCGGGAAAGAGGGAATGCTTTAAAAAGTGGGGGGCAACCCCCCAAAGAAATAAAAGCCACCCCCCCCCCAAAAATGAGCAATATTTTTCCAGTTGAGTGGATCTGGCCACAGGATCATTCTATAAATCCTTGACAACTTTTATGACATGTGACGTATGACGCCTTAACTGTGAAAGCCAGCTGAGTGAATTTGGACCAATCACCAGGAGACGGTGAGTTCTAGTCCCGCTTTAGCATGAAAGCCAGCTGGGTGATTTTCCCTCCCTCTCAGCCCAACCCATCTCACAGGGTCGTTGTTGTTTGGAGTGGGGGGAAACAGGAGGAGGAAGGTGTGTTGGAGAAGTTTGCCTCCCTGAGTTATTGGTAAAAATAATAAAGGCAGGATAGATAAAAAAATAAAAAACCTAATGTGAAGAGGGGGAAGAAGCCAACGCGTCTCATATCTACCTGTTGCTTTTCTTGCGTCAGCTCGTCGAAAAGCCGCTCGGTCTCTGCCAAAGTCTTAATCCTGGAAACGTACTTGAATTCGGGCTCGTAGGGAGCCGGCCCTGCCGAAGAACAGCTCGTCTCGCTGGTGTTGGCGGAGCGCCCCTCTTCGTAACCTTCCCTCGACGAATCTCGGCTTGCTCTGGAATGCAGAGGCGGTGCGTAGGAGGAAGACTTCGGACCTTGGCGGCTTTCTAGGCGGCTGGGCTGCGGTCCTGTCCCGTCCCCCCCAAAAAGCGAGAGGCCTGATTATAAATCGACCGTGGATTCACATTCAGAGAGTGTGGGGGCTTTTAAGAAGAGACTGGATAGCTGTTTGTTCAGGAACGTTACAGGGCAGGGATGGCAGTGGGGAGTTTCAATTTTTTTTTTACTACCGGTTCTGTGGGTGTGGCTTGGTGGGCGTGGCACGGCTTGGGTGGGCGTGGCAGGGGAAGGATACTGTAATATCTCCATTCCCTCCGTTCCATTCACCCGGCCCATTTTGGATGCAGGTAAGTGCACGGCGCGCACGGAGGCTCGGGGAGGGCTAAAAACAGGCCTACCGGAAGTTCAGCCCGTTTCTTGCCCCCAGAAGGCCTCCGGAGCCTGGGGAGGCCGTTTTCACCCTCCCGGAGGCTTGAGCAAAGCCTCCAGAGTCTGGGGAGGACAAAAACGCCCCTCCGCCCATCATGGCGTAGGAGGCTGACTAGGCCAAGCCCACCATAGCCACGCCCACCCAGCAACCGGGCAGAGACCCCCTTGCTAACATTTTTGAAGCCCACCCCTGAACATACGCCACCCTCTTTGAGGGAGACCAGGCGGCTTAGAAATAGGAAATACAAACAAACGAGCAAACAATGCAAACCAAAAGATTTGATGTCTCAGAACAGCGGCTTTCAAGAAATCCGAACGGCAGAGGATCCCACCTGGTGTGAAATTTACCTTGTGGGTCGCCTCCCGAGCCAAACTGGAGCCGTTTCCGTGGGCTGCTTCCGTACTGCACTGCAGGGGCAGCGCCCACCTCATCCAAGCGGATATCAAATCTAGCGCAGGAAAAAAAAGAAGAAGAAATTTCCTTGCAAGGTGGTTAGCATTTCCTCTCCCTCCCTTCTCCAAAGGGCGTACTGCTACAATTTATATTTTCGTTCCGGATGATACTGAAATCCTCGACTTACAACAGTTCTGCTTTCCACACTTATGACTTTTGCAAGCATCCCCATGGCCACGTGATTTATGTTTGGAAGCTTGACAACTGGCTCACCTTTGTGACGGTCGCAGTGCCCTGGGATCTCCTTTTACGACCATCAGAGAAGCAAAGTCAACGGGGAAACCAGATTCGCTTAACAGCCGCATTATTAATTTAAGAACCGCGGTGATTCACTTAACGAATGCCGCAAGAAAGGTCGTAAAACGGGGCCAAGCTCCCTTAACAAATGTCTCGCTGAGCATGAACTAAATTGGAAAGTTGATTTAAACTACTAGAAGATTTACTTGCCAACGGCCCAGGGAGCCAGTACCTGGTCATCATGTCTTCGTTTCTGCTGAGAAAGTGGCTGAACCCCGGGGACAAATTTTCTTTGGGGGAGCGCTTGGGACTGTAGGTCACAGCCACTGGGGTCAACATGGTCTCTCGCTTGGCTGCAAAGAGAAAGCAGGAAGGAGTCCTTAAATCTTAGAGGTGGTGTCGGGCGCCATCCATTACGTTGCCGTTCCAATTTATTGTTTAGCTTATAGACAAGAATCTAGTCAAGTAAAGTTTAACATTAGATCGGCAACAGATAAGACCAACAGAATCCAGGAGGGGTTAGACTTGGAACCATTGGTGGCAACGTAACGATTCTAGGCTGATGACTTGCTTAACTCCACCGCCTCTTGCTCTGCCTACTTTTCTCCTATAGAAGGTAAAGGTAAAGGTTCCTCTGGCACATATGTGGTAGTCGTTCCCGACTCTAGGGGGCGGTGCTCATCTCCCTTTCAAAGCCGAAGAGCCAGCGCTGTCTGAAGACGTCTCCGTGGTCCTGTGGCCGGCATGACCCAATGCCAAAGACGCACGGGACGCTGTTCCCTTCCTACCAAAGGTGGTCCCTATTTTTCTACTTGCATTTTTTACCTGCTTTCGAACTGCTAGGTTGGCAGAAGCTGGGACAAAGAACGGGAGCTCCCCCCATTACGCGGCACTAGGGGTTCGAACTGCTGAACTGCCGACCTTTCTGATTGACAAGCTCAGCGTCTTAGCCACTGACCCGCCGCGTCCCTGTACTCTTCTCCTATAGGAGGCACCAAAAGCTTAGCTATCTTGCATTCACACGCACCCTTTGCGACAACGCTCAAGGTCTTGTGCAGATCTACATGGGGTGGGCTGTTTGGGTGCCATTGAACCCCACTTCCCATCACTGGGATAGCAAGGGGCAACAGAGTTCGCAGTCCATTAGTATCAAGATGGCTAGCAAGGACTGCAGGTCAGGGTTGAAAAAACCAAGATGCATAGCAGAGGTGGGTTTCAGCAGGTTCAGACCCGGTAGTGGAAATTTTGACTAGTTTTGAGAACCATTAGTAAAAATTCTGACTGGCTCCGCCCCCATCTATTCTCTGCCTCCCAAGTCCCAGCTGATCGGGAGGAAATGGAGATTTTACAGGTAGGGAAAATACAAAACAGGTGGAGATATGATGGTACCATCTTGCCCATAACTAATGCTGACTGGGGAATTCTGGGAGCTGAAGTTCGCAAGTCTTTAAAGTGGCAAAAAATACACAACCAAATTAAACAATCCAAAATCTTTACTTGGCGTGTTGGTCTTCCTGTTTGAAGGCGGGAGCGAGGAAGATCTCTGGGTACTGCTGGACAGGTTGATTTTTTTATGCCTCGGTTGCTCTTTGCTCTTCTCGGGCGAACGGCTCGTACTCAAGGACGTCTCGGTGAAGCCGACAGCCGGACCCCGAACGGCTGTTTCTGAAATAAGCCAAGGCAGAGAAGGTTGTGATCAAGAAGGTATGTGGGGCCTTTCTCCTATCACATGAAATCAAGTTTTCATTATCTAGGAGTAATGTAGAGACACATGCTGAAAATATTCAGCATGTCTCTCTACATTATATTCAGAGAAGCCAAATGAAATTGTGGATATGCTGAATATTGGTTTCAATGCATCTTGGATGTCTGTATATCTCGTTGAAACAGTGTCGTGGTCTACAGAGAGTTATGAAAAGATAACTCTCTGTAGAGCACGACACTTTTCATCTAAATCACAGCCAGCACAAGATAAGGCATTTTTTTATTTGTTAGGAAGAAATAGAAGGGAATCAAAATGAATGAAAAGTCACTTACTGCTGGTTTCTGTTTTTGCTCCTTCCTCTTTCTCTGCCTGGGCGCCTCGGTTCTTCAACGCCTTCCTTTCTTCAAATTCTTTGAAGGCTTTCAGAATGGGGATTTCTTGAGTTTTGATCTCTTTCCGAATGGCTTCGTTGGCGAGGAGGCAATTTGGAGAGGCCTCCTTCTCCGAGGGAGAGTAATGCCTACAAAGAGTCAGGAAAGCCAGGCCTAGTCATCCTACCGCTGAAAAGCTCAGGTAAATGTCACAGCAGTTAGTTCCTTTTGCCAGACTCAAACCAGATTAAATGATTGAAATTTAACCCCCATCGTAACCTCTGGGAGTTTTCTTTTTTGTAATTCAAATAACTTAATCTGGAATGTATTCATTGTAGACACGGGATAAAAGCCACCAGAAAAGCATTTCAGAATTCTCCCAGCCCAGCCAGGACACAAAAATTTAACTCCGTGATACCCTGTTTCCCAAAAATTAAGACATCCTCTGATAATAAACCCAATCGGGCTTTTGAACGCATGTGCTAAAATAAGCCTCCCCCCGAAAATAAGCCCTCCCTGAAAATATTTAAACACAGAGCTGGAAATGGGGTAAGATGGCAAGAGGAGCCCCATCTTGCTCCACGCGCCCCCAAAATAATAAGAAGTCCCCGAAAATAAGGCCAAGCACTTATTTCGGGGTTCAAAAAAATATAAGATAGGGTCTTATTTTCAGGGAAACACAGTAGACCTTCAAGCTACTGATTCTGGCAGGGAAACAGTTTTTATGCCAATCATTGTCATTTGAAAACCAGTGGTGAAATCCTTCGGGGTGTGCGTGCAACTGTGGTGCGCCCCAAATGTTCGCTTCATGTGGAAAAAGGAGGCTTAAGAAGGTAAGTAGAACAGCGAGGGTGGGGGAAACAGCTGTGCCGCACGATTTAGATTCGCTAGAAAGCAAGATTTCCTGCTTTGTAGCAAATATAAATTGCGCGGCATAGCTGATCGTCGGAAATACCAATTCGCCGGAACTGGTAGTTTTTATTACAAGCGGTTCCCCTGAACCGGTGCGAACCGGTAGCATTTCATCCCTGCTGAGAACCAAGTGGAGGAGCTGGCACCTGGATCTGATGAAAGCTGGGAAGTCTAGAAATCATTGAATAGACTGCACACAGATACGAGATCCAGAGACACTCTGAGTAAACGGGACTATTTGCTAGCTTTTGCTCTTTGTGATTGTGGTGACATGCAAACAACACCACCTATGTATATCTGCCCATTGTGCCCTGATCAGCGTACACTTGAGGACACATCAAAACGAAAATTAACGTTACTGATTTCTCGGCAAGATCTGTGTTGTACATATTTTAATCTTGTATTTTATACTTTAAATTTTATATCAAGTAGCATGCCTTTATTTGTGATGCTTACTCCTACCCTCAAAATGATACTATAGAGCACTGCACACCAGAACAACTAGACACAAGGACAGTTTTTTTCCCAAATGCCATCACTCTGCTAAACAAATAATTCCCTCAACACTGTCAAACTATTCACAGTCTGCACTACTATTAATCTTCTCATCGTTCCCATCACCCATCTCCTCCCACTTATGACTGCATGACTGTAACTTTCTTGCTTGTATCCTTCCAATTTATATTGATATTGTTTCCTGATTGCTTATTTGTATCCTATGACTATCATTAAGTGTTGTACCTTATGATTCTTGACGAATGTCTTTTTATGTACACTGAAAGCATATGCACCAAAGACAAATTCCTTGTGTGTCCAATCAAACTTGGCCAATAAAGAATTCCATTCCATTCCATTCCTACTCTTACTCTTAATTATATTCTACTCCAACTCCAACAACTCCAACCACTCCAACTCCAACTCCAACTCCAACTCCAACTCCAACTCCATCTACTCTACTCTACTCTTTCTTTTTCTCTATTCTATTCTATTCTATTCTATTCTATTCTATTCTATTCTATTCTATTCTATTCTATTCTATTCTATTCTATTCTATTCTATTCTATTCTATTCTATTCTATTCTATTCTATTCTATTCTTTCTGATATGAATAAGCAAGCAAGCAAACATCTGGGGAAAAAATATTCCTTACCTGGGAGAGGTAAATCCTTTTTCCAGTCGATTATCGTTGGAATTGTCTTGGGCTGCCAACGGCTGACCAGTAAAGATTGAAAATTCAGATCCCGGGATCAGCCACTTCCTTCTGCTCACGTCAAAGCTTTCTAATTTGCTGCGAGGACAAAGAGGAGCCGGGAATAATGAAGAATTTGAGCAGAGGATGTAACATTTCATGCTTTCGAGGTAATAAAGCAGACTTTATTAGATGCTATTTGCAGGATCTGGCAAAGCCATGCAGGTAGTCCTCGCCTTTCGACCACAACTGAGCCCAAAATTTCCGTTGCTAAGCGAGACGGTTAAGTTGTAAGGAATAGGTGTTCCTTACCACACCTGTTCAGTGACTCAATCCAATCGTTAAGTTAGTAATATGGTTGTTAAGTGAGTCTGGCTTCCCCACTGACTTTCCTTGCCGGAAGGTCGCAAAAGGAGATTACGTGATCCCGGGGCACTGCAACCGTCATAAATATGAGTCAGTTGTCAGGTAAGTGAATTTTGATCACGTGACCCTGGGGGGAATGCTGCAAAGGCCGTAACTGTGAGAAACGGTCGTAAGTCACTTTTTTCTTTGAAAGTTACTAAATGAACTGTTATAAGTCGAGGACTCTCTCTATTTCTAAACCTGAGGCTCTCAAATGAGTGAGGATGATTGTTCTGAACACTTACAGCTTTGCAAAGATGGCCTTCGTATCACCGAGATTAATATTTACACCGCATTAAGGCAAATTCTGCCTTATTTACAAAGTCCTTCTTACACATCTGAATAATTGGGGTTATTCTACAGGTCACATTACCTGACCGGCATGTCACATTATTGTCAACCCTGATCGAGCCCATTTTGAGGCTTCGGTGTTGCCACACTGGAGCTGAGGGATTTGGGGGGGGGGGGAATAGAGATAGTGGGGGTTTGTAGTCAAAATAAAATACTTTCTCCTGGGTACCAAGGACATTCCCACAGGTGGCCAGAGAGAGGAGGAGCGATGTTGCCTGGCAACCAGACGGGACCTTGATTGGACTGATTGTTTGGGGAAAAGGGGAAACTTTTACTTTTAATTAGGCGACGGGAATATTCAGAGTCGGTTTTCACCAATTTATGCCAATATGATATGTTCCAATAAACCAATTCTTTGAGGAACCTATTTGCCTCGGAGCTCTGTTTGTTATGGACTTATTTATTCCAGCAAGCCGGCCTAGCCTGAATGGTTTTTAATGGGAATTTTAAAATTTTATAGACTTGGGGTTTTAAATTGGGAGGCCGTTGATTTAATTGATTTTAGTTTTCTTAACTTTTGTATGATATGTATTTTTAATTTGGGCTGTTCACCGCCCTGAGTCCCTTTTGGGAGAAGGGCGGTATATAAATTTAATAAATAAATAAGTAAGTAAGTAAATAAATAAATGTATTACTTGGAGCCCTGACAATTATCTTTTCATCCATCTTAAAATTACAATAGAAGCGTCAGTGTGTGGTTTTCTCACCCTGATATAATCCTTACTTCCTAACCTGGCATAAGATGGTCCGAAGTGTCCCTCGGCAAGAGAACGAAATTTGAGCGAGTTTTCATGTTCTAATTGCTTGACCTGAGTTTCCAGTTTTGAGACTGTTCTAAAGAAAAGCAGGGGAAAAAAAATAAATCAATTTTACCCATGTTGATACTGTTTATGATTCCAGTTCTAGAATAAAAAGGTAAAGGTTCCCCTCGCACATATGTATTAGCCGTTCCTGACTCTAGGGGGCGGTGCACATCTCCGTTTCTAAGCCGAGGAGCCAGCGCTGTCTGAAGATGTCTCTGTGGTCATATGGCCGGTGTGACTCAACATCAAAGGCTCACGGAACGCTGTTATCTTCCCACCAAAGGTGGTCCCTATTTTCCTACTTGCATTTTTTACCTGCTTTCGAACTGCTAGGTCAGAAGCTGGGACAAGTCATGGGAGCTCACTTCATTATGCAGCACTAGGGATTCGAACTCTGAACTGCCGACCTTTCAATCGACAAGCTCAGCGTCTTAGCCACTGAGCCACCGTGTCCCCTAGTTGCTAGAATAGAGGGTTCTAAAAACTGCTGGAAAAGGTCACGATTGGGTTAAATCATTCTTCCATATTTGGTGAAAAAGATCTAAACGACAATTCTGGAAAACGGTAAAAATTGGAATGAAACAAAGGGACAAAGCTGGATTTCCCTTTCAACTTGAAATATTTTTTTAAATTAAATTTTTATTGAAAGATCTATGCCCCGAGTTCGATAAACTAACTCTTTGCTAGATTTGATTTAGCGACCTTGCTGGTCAGGACCCTGAATGAAGACATATGGTTTACTTATTCATGAAACGTGCTCATAAAAATGCAATTAAAAATATAAAAATCGGCGAGGCTTTGGTCGTTTTCTTGCTTTTATAGGATTAAAGGGTCCGATATTACCTCTTCAGATCAGAAATCTGAGTGTGTGCATCGAGTAATTTGTTCTCGGTAATATTTAAAGAATCCTGTGGGAAAGAGGGGAAAAAAAAAACACATTAAGGATAACGCAACCACTGATTTTACTAATATTGAATGATTTAAGTGTCTCTCTTTCATCAGCTGAGTATTAATTCAACTTGTCTTCAGCTCCCCTGGGGGGTGAAAAAAAGAAAGGTTTGCTAAGGCTTCTGTTTGTCCTAGGCAAATAATTAATCACGTATTTAGAACTCATCAGGAGGGTTCCATTCTCCGCCACGGCTGGTTAACCGCATGTCTTTTTTTGAGGTGGATATTTCGCTATCTGCTCGAATGGATTTCTGCTCCCAAGTTCCCTCGGTTCTAGTCCATTTAGCTGGCTGCTGTCCACTGTCTCAGATATAGGACAATCAGTAATCCAGAGGTGGGTTTCAGCAGGTTCTGACCAGTTCTGGAGAACTGGTAGTGGAAATTTTGAGTAGTTCGGAGAAGCGGTAAATACCACCTCTGGCTGGCCCCATCCCCATCTATTCTCTGCCTCCCGAGTCCCAGCTGATTGGGAGGAAATGGGGATTTTGCAGTATCCTTCCCCTGCCACGCCCACCAAGCCACGCCCATCAAGCCACACCCACAGAAACAGTAGTAAAAAAAATTGGAAACCCACTGCTGGAGTAGTCTAAATAAATGTACTGTATAGCTCGGACCGTTGACAAATTCAGCTGACAGGGCAGGATTTTTCATCCCTCCCAAGGACGAATATTTTGCGGTGAAAAGCTTACTTCTGGGTGAAATAAATACAGCTTTTACTCATGACCAAGGAATCGCTAAACCCCTTTTGGTTTTGGATCCTCTTCACCTAAAAAACAGATTCAGCTCTGCAAAAAAAATTAGGTTGCTTACCTTAACTCGTTCGTGCTCCTTCCCAAGGGATTCGTATTCTCCCAAAAGCTATCAAAAAAAGTAACATTTTTATGATTGATTTGCAAGATTTCAAAAAAACTCTGCAATCAAAATCCAGCTGGCCCGAATCGTAGCATCCGGTACATCGATCAAACCAGGAGTTAAGCAAATTCCACCTTGTATGGCTGTGACTTATTTCTAGCTGGCATTTAAGGAAAATAAAAATCCTTCAGCCTTACAAATGTTATCAGTCCTTCAAGCATAGAGTGTGAATCAAGAAGCAGCTATGGAATAAGGAGGGACTGAAATAAATTTGAGCTAGAAGGAAGACTTGTTTTCTCCAAGGGAGAAAAATCTCTTCTGCTCAGCTATTTGGCAGTTCAGCAGGATAACGCCACTATATTCTTAAGGTCAAAATGGCCTGTTTTAGTTTCTTTTTTTAAAAGAGAATTTTCATGAAAAGACACAGGTGTCTTGTTCCTAGATGGCATCCGCCTAATGAGCAGGCCAGAACATCTGAAGACTTCCAGTTGATCGGACCACACTGTTGTGGCCCATCAGCGGCCAGCAGATCTGGCAGGAGATTCAGACAGTGAGGAGGTTGGGGAGGAACATGGGCCAGTCCTGAGTATGGGGAAGGCTCTGATGAGGGCTCTGCGTCGGAGGCAGAGAGGGGGCCAGGGCCGTCTAACAATTGTCAGCTGCCTTCGGAGTCGGAGATAAGTGGGGCAGAAGAACAGCTGGAGCCTGTTCCCAGTGTGCGCATGCGCAGAGCTGCCAGACGAAGGGAACAGCTAAAGAACAAGGGTCGACTCAGGAGTAAAGCCACAGGTGGACAGTGAATGGCCCCTCCCAGAGGAATAAAAGAGGAGCGAAAGGGGAGTGGAGTTTGCAGGAGACAATTAGTTCGCTTAATTAGTTCGTGACTCCTTGCCAAGTTTTGAAGATATCGGCCTGGCAGCTCTCCAAGCCAGATAAGGTCTGTGACTGTAAATTCTCCCTGGAAAGACTTTGCTGGATGTGAATGAGAGGAATTCACAGTCACTTAATAAAAAGGGGTCTTTGTCGGGACATGGGGTCTGCTTCGTGCTTTTTGGGGAAGCCTAGATCAGAACTGGACAGCCAAATGACCCACACTGTTCCCGTGGCTTTCTTACGGCTTTCGAACAATCCCATCAACTAGAGACTTGGGTCAGTAACAAATTAGAAGACTGTTCTTGACAGTTGGCCGCATGCATTCCAAAGTGGGCAAAACGTACGTTTTGAAACATCTTGTTTTCTTCCTTTAAGCGGGCATCCTTGTTGTCGGAGAGCTTGTAGGCTTTCTCGAAGGCCTCTTCCAGATCCCGGAGTCTTCTCTTGAGGCGGCTGATGGTGTTGTCTTTGTCCTTGCCGCTCGTGCGCATCTCTTCGAGGCGCTCCTGCAAGGATTTGGTGGTGGCACTGAGGGCGCCGAAGCGCTCCCGCCAATCTGTCTGGAAAGGGGAAGAGGCCGAGAGTCACACGAGACTAGAGAGAGAGAGCGGTCAGACGACGGCACCAAAACTGCCAGCAGGACCGGCCGTCACATTTGATAGAATTAAGATGCAGATTTGAGACGAGAGGTTTTTCATGTATTTGAAACACTCAAAAAGAACAAATTCTTGTCTCGGGGGATTCTCAAATCATCCAGGTCATGGTTGTCCCAATGGAGCTTTTTTCAAAAGGCAACTTGACTTTCTGGTATCCAGTTGCCTCTTCAAAAATCACCTTTGGGAGAACAAATTCTTCATTGTGTTTAAGTTCCTTTAACTTAGCAACAATGAAGTCCTTCAAACTAAGAAGGGTGGACTTCAACTCCCAGAATTTCCCAGCCAGCAACACTGGCCAGGGAATTCTGGGAGTTGAAGTCCCCCCTGTCTTAAGCATATTGGCTGGGGAACTCTGGGAGTTGAAGTCCACCTGTCTTAAGTATGCTGGCTGGGGAATTCTGGGAGTTGAAGTCCACATATCTTCAAGCTGCTAAGGCTGAGGAATTTTTTTCAATGAAGAAGAATTTCATCTACTTGAGTGTGATCCAGCTCATTGAGAGGATTCTAACCGAGCCCGAGGACATCTCCTATTCTCCCAGGCTGCGCGCTCTGGCAACACAACACAAAACTTCCAAGGGGTACCTCCCAGGCTTCTGTTCCCAGATGCCAAACCACTTCATTCGAAGAAAATTCTTCTCTCCGAACCTGGGAGTCCTCAGTGCCCATTTGACCAAAACCTGGCCGCATTTTGGCCCTCTCTGTCTTCCTTCCCACTTTTCCCTGCCCGTTCATGACCATAAAGAGACGTCTGGAGCGAAGCTCAGTGCTTTTTTAAATATTTTTTTTCCCGTTATAGCTGGACTATAAGCCATGAGCTGCACTTACTACTTCCATCTCTAAGGCCTTGTTTTTCTTTTCAAGGGATCGGAAACGGCCGTTGGCTTCGTGCAGAGAAGTTTCTAGCTGGTCGCACCTAAAAGTTGAAACAGAGTGCCATTAAGTGTAAATCGTTTTTATTAAGTGTAATATCAGGAAAAATGGATTAGAAAAGTATGTACTTAATATTACATTTTATCTTTACCTACATCAGTGTTTCTCAACCTTGGAAACTTGAAGTCCACCCATCTTCGAGCTTCCAAGGTTGAGAAACACTGATCTACATCTTAAGAGCAGCGAGGATTATATTCGCACAATATTGGAAAAATGAAGATATACCGCGAGATCAAGACAGTAGACTGTGCAGAAATGGATAGATTGACATTGAAAATTAAACAGAAAGAAGATGTGGGTTATTATCAAACATGGAATATATTTTACCAATGGCTGGAAAAAAGGTGGAGATTAAGAAATGTATTGGTAATGTATTACCAAGAGCCTTGGTGGTGCAACGGACTAAAGTGCTGTTAAGTAGCACTTAGCTGCCAGCTGCCTGCAATTACTGCGAGTTCAAATCTCACCAGGCTCAAGGTTGACTCAGCCTTCCATCCTTCCGAGGTAGGTAAAATGAGGACCCGGATTGTGGGGGCAATAAACTGACTTTGTATAAAAAAGAACACTGCTTGGGGGGGGTTGAAAGCTCTACTAAGCAGGTATAAACAAAAGTATGAAGACTATTGCTTAACGCATTGTAAGCCGCCCTGAGTCTCCGGAGAAGGGTGGCATATAAATCGAACCAATAAAATAAATAAATAAATAAATAAATATTTAGAAAATATTTTTTTTTTAAAAGCGTAAAAACAAAAAAATGAATGTATTATTCGCATTGTTAGGCAAACCGCTTAGCCTAAATCAGGGGTCGGAGGTCAACACTTGCTAGAAAGTCTTGATTGTAGATAAGCAACCTTCATTTCCCAAAGTGTATTACAGGTGTATTAAAGTGTATGGTTGATTTAACAACCATTCATTTAGTGACTGTTTGAAGTTATGACGACACTGGAAAAAACGAGATTTATGACAGTTACACAGCCAGAGGATCAAAATCCAGACGCTTGGCAGTCGTCGTAAATGTGAATCAGTTGCCAAGGCGTCTGAATTTTGATCAGTAACTGTCCTAAATCACTTTTTAAAATAAACGCCACGGTTGCAATGTCCCGCCATGGTCTCGTTTTGCGACCTTCTGACAAGCAAAGTCAATGGAGAAGCCAGGTTCACTTAACAACCGTGTTACTGATTTAATAATCGCGGTGATTCACTTAGCAGCGGTAGCAAAATTGGGCCAAAACTCACACAACAAATGTCTTTGTTTTAGAACAGACATTTTGGGCTCAATTGTCGTCGTAAGTCAAGGATGACTTATACTTTGCAGCTTAAAGAACTCCTCCCTGCTCACAAGTAAACTATGCGGAGTAAGTTACTGTGGGGAGAGTTCACAGAGCAACTATACATCTATTTGATGTCCACGCAGCCCTTCCTGTTTCGTTGGCAACTTATCTTTCATTAGCAAATGCCACAAGAGATGCTCTAAAGGGCCACTTGATTTCCAGGCGTGAAAACTGATGAGGGGAAGGTCCAAAAACAGTTTTATCCAGGAGAGCGTCACTTCAAAAAATAAGATGACGGACATTATTCCAAACAACTCAGCCAATACCTGTCTGTGAGATTTTGATTGATTTTCTTCATTTCCTCGGAAGGAGAGGTATGGCGTGCTTCTAGCTGCTGCTTTAAACTGAGAATTTCGGACTCGTAATACGCTCGGAGATCAGTTATATGCCGGGTATGTTTTTCCCTCAAATTCTGCCTAATCCTGATTTTTTTTTTAAACAAAAAAAAAAAAGAAAAGAAAAGAAAGAGAGAGAGAAGAAGAAAATATTCAAAACCCCAGCAACTTTGCTGGACAACATTTCTGAAGAAGAAAACTGGTACTTCAAGATAACAATTTATGAGACACACACAGGGGTGAAATGCTCCCAGTTCTGACCGGATTACCGGATCTGGTAGTGATGGCGGCAGGTGGTTTGGAGAACCGGTAGCAAAAATCCCTCTGCCATCCCACCCACCCACCCATGCCCAGCTGAGCAGCGCGATCATCAGAGGCTTTTTTTTTAAAAAAAAACTTTTAAAAGCATTTTTTCTACAACCTCTTTGGCTTAAAATGCTTTTAAAAGAAAAAAAAAGCCTCTGATGATCAGGCAACTCAGCTGGGATCGTCAGAGGCTTTTAAAAGCGTTTTTAAAAGCGTTTTTTAAATGCAGCACGATCGTCAGAGGGTTTTTTTTAACGTTTAAAAGTTAAAAAAAATGATTGCGCCCACAGCTGATCACCCCCCACACCATCACATGCTGTTCTACAGAGATGAGCACCACCCCCTAGAGTTGGGAACGACTAGCATGTATGTGCGAGGGGAACCTTTACCTTTACCTAATAAATTCATGCCTTGAGGAAACCCCAGGCCTCAAGAGTTTTGATTGAGTTGGCTCTACTACTTGGAACCCTGAAAACAACATTCTGAACGGGTGATCTTACTTGGAGAGCACCAGAGGATCTTCTATGCAAGCAGCGGAAAGTTCGTGCTGCGTCAAACGATGATCAGCCGACGGAATCGGGGACCGGGCCTCGGAAGACGGCGTGAGGGTTAAGTTGTCGTTGTCCTCCATGTCTAAAATCTCACGGTTCCGATGAGGAGAGCCGGCGACGTTGGTTGCGTTCTGAAACTCACAACCACCCCAGGGATCGGCGTGCAAGGCCGCTGAACGAGAGGCGTATCGGGGAGACTCGACGGAGCGAGGGGACACCACGGTGCTTGTGTGAGAAAACGAATCCGCCTCCGAAGGAGCGGAAAAAGCGGGACCCGCCATGGAATCTGGAGAAAACGGTGCCGGGTCTGGGCTAGCGTAGAACCTGGGCAAAGGCCTCCCGGCGTTGAGCTCGCCAGGTTTCATGTGGAGCGTTGGGTCGAGGGTGAGAATCTGTGAAAGGAACATCAGGGTGATTAGAGTTAAAAATAAGACAAGACCCAGTTAAGGGTAAATTAGTTGCTTCGGCATAAAGAGATGATGTGTTGTGGCCCGATAGCGGCCAGCAGAGCTGGTAGCAGAGTGGGACAGTGAGGAGGTTGGGGAGGAACTTGGGCCAGTCCTGGACCCTGGGGAAAGCTCAGGCGAGGGCTCTGCATCAGAGGCAGAGAGGGGGCCAGGGCCATCTGAGAGCTATATGCTGCCTCCGGAGTCTCCAGAGTCTGACATCCTTGAGGCAGAAGAACAATGTCAGCCTGTTCCCAGTGTGCGCATGCGCAGAGCTGCCAGACGACAAGAACAATTAAGAAAACAGGGTCGACTTGGGAGTAAGGCTTGGAGATGATTGGCCCCTCCCATAAGACATAAAAGAGGAGCGAACGGGACATGAGCTTTTGTAGGAAAAACCGGTTCTCAAGAACCTGCTGGAGTTTCCACACCCATTGGCACCATTCAGGTGACTCCGAGGACACAGAAAAAGCTTAATGACCCTCTAAAAGGAATACAAACAACCAGCTGTATGCAAGGAGTAGAAATCCTTCCCTTCCCCACCATTCGGTCAGAACTGAAGATGCTTCTCGGATGAGAAGCGAAACGTCTTCAAGGAAAAACAAAGAAAGTTCAGTGGCCTCTGGAAAAATAGACCTTCAGGACAATCAGCTAACAGACTGATCCCAGTTGGGAACCGGAGAGATTCAAACTGTTCGGGAGCTCAGAAAAACATGTATAGTATAAGAAAGGAGAGACATTTTCAAGGCAACAGGCAGACGTAAAGTACAAGTTGTTACCTCTGGGGGATGAGTTGAGTGCAGGGGGGTGAAATTCCACTCTACAAGTTGCTTATCTTCCTTCTGTTTCTTATGATAAATATCCTTTAAGGATGTAAGTTTCAGCTCATCACTGGAAGACAGCTAAGAGGGAAGAATTCAGAGTGAGAGTTTAAGCGTTTATTTAATAGAATGATGGACTATATTTTTAGATGGGAAGCTCTTCTCCAAAGCGCCTGAAGGCAGGACAAGAAGCAACGGGTGTAAATTAATCAAGGAGAGAAGCAACTTAAAACTAAGGAGAAATTTCCTGACAGTGAGAACAATTAACCAGTGGAATGACTTGCCACCAGAAGTTGTGAATGGCTCCAACACTGGAAGTTTTTAAGAAGAGGTTGGATAGCCCGTTTGTCTGAAGTGGCTAAGCAGGGGGTTAGACTAGAAGACCTCCAAGGTCCCTCCCAACTCTCTTATTCTATTCTATTCGAAATATAATGTTTTGGGAAGAGGGGCAAGTAGAATAACTCTAGGAACAGGGACACCTAGTCACTGGAAGTCAGTGTTTCTCTACTTGGCAATTTTAAGATGGATGAACTTCAACTCCCAGAATTCCCCAGCCAGCACCCATATTAAGTTGCCACAGTAGGTAGAGAAATATTGCTATATGGAAAAAGTAGAGCTCGGAACCCAAAGCAGTTTAATGCCATAAGTGGAGAGGAGAATTTTTTTTAAAATTTGATTTATATGCTGCCCTTCTCCCGAGACTCAGGGCGGCTTACAATGCGTTAAGCAACAGCCTTCATACTTCATACAAAGTCAGCTTATTGCCCCCATAAACTGGGTCCTCAATTGACCTACCTTAGAAAGGATGGAAGGCTGAGTCAACCTTGAGCCTGGGGAGATTCAAACTTAGAGTAATTGCAGGCAGCTGAATATTCTTTGTTTTCTTTCTTTCTTTCTTTCTTTCTTTCTTTCTTTCTTTCTTTCTTTCTTTCTTTCTTTCTTTTTCTTTCTTTCTTTTTCTTTCCTTCCTTCCTTCTTTCTTTTTCTTTCCTTCCTTCCTTCCTTCTTTTTTCTTTTTTCTTTCTTTCTTTCTTTCTTTCTTTCTTTCTTTCTTTTTTTAAATTTGATTTATATGCCGCCCTTCTCTGGAGACTCAGGGCGGCTTACAATGCGTTAAGCAATAGCCTTCATACTTTTGTAAATTTACACAAAGTCAGCTTATTGCCCCCACAAATTGGGTCCTCAATTTACCTACCTTTGAAAGGATGGAAGGCTGAGTCAACCTTGAGCCTGGGGAGATTTGAACTTACAGTAATTGCAGGCAGCTGAACGTTAATAACAGGCTTTTAGTCTTTTGAGCTATCCAGAATTGTTGTCACACATTAGAATAGAATAAAGTAACAGAGTTGGAAGGGGCCTTGGAGGTCTTCTAGTCCAACCCCCTGCCCAGGCAGGAAACCCTCCACCACTTCAGACAAATGGTTATCCAACCTCTTCTTAAAAAGTTCCAGGCACACTTTAAACACACACATTGTCACCCTTTATGTGTTAAACAATGAGCAAGCAGCGCCAGCCAATAAGAGAGGAAGAGAGACGGAGAATTCAGCAAAAGAGGGGAAAACACACACACCCCAGAAGTTAGCAATACCTGTTCTGAGGAGTCCTTCGTTGAGAACGTAGAAAACTCATTTCCTAAATTCTTAGGCAACGCTTGATACATTTCCTTCTCGTCTAATCTCCAATAGGTCAGCCCTGCGGGATAAAATCAGGCATCTCAAAACGGATTTAAGGATAGGCAAAGAGCCGGGATGGCATTTTTGAAAGAAAACTATACGGTTGAGGCCAAGTTTGGTTGTGCTTTTGTGGACGATGTGGGGCTGACATGTTAGTTTCGCACCCGCCGGGTTTGAGGTGCAATAAAAGGAAAGAGAGCGTGTTAATTCCGCGGAGGACTGCAAGGCGATCGGTGCCAAGAAAAGGGAAAGGAGAATTTGTCCTTTACAATATTTCAACCTGAAAGGAAGTCCTTAGCCTGAGATTCCCTCCCTTCCTCCTCCCTTCCAGTCTTCCTTCTATCCCAATTCCAAAGGGATAAATCTGATTAAAGCATCGGTTTTCGTGCATCAGACTCTCTCCTTATCGGAAGGAAGGGAGTCAAAGCTAAAGAAATATCGGTAGACCTCAATTTACAACAGTTCATGTGTTTGAAGTCACAAAGGCACTGAAAAAAAGAGGACCCTTTTTCACACTTATGACTACGGCAGCCTAGAGCGGTGCGGTGGCTTAGAGGTGGAGCTCTGGCCTCGCCATCAGGAGGCTGTGAGTTCGATCCTAGGTAGAGGCAGATATTTCTCTCTCTGGGCACACTGAGAATATATCTGCTGAACAAAACTCCGTACTGGCAACAGGAAGGGCATCCGGCCAGTAAAACACTCTGCTAGCGAAAGCCCTACTAAGCAAATATATACAAAAGTATGAAGGCTATTGCTTAACGCATTGTAAGCCGCCCTAAGTCTCTGGAGAAGGGCAGCATATAAATCGAACCAATAAATAAATATAAATCGAACCAATAAATACGACCCACCGAACTTTTGTTTCCGAATTGCAGATGGGCTTTGTTTGACCCTTAACGTACCCTCCGTAATTATTCCAAGAGACACCCCTGAAAATAAGGAGGAAGGCCTAGCCACGCTAATAAAGCAATCCCCATTGTTCCGAATCCACCACGCTTCCGAGAGGTACAGAGAGAGGAATGAATTTTGGAAGCTACTGTACCTGAAGAAAGAGAGACTAAAGAATTTTGGCTTCCATTTTGCTGATTGAGGTAAAACGGTGTGGTTGATGGCGCAGCGGCAGCGATGGTATTGGTCTGCAATCGCACAGAACGGGGAAGAGAAAAATCAGGGATTTATTGGTCAAAAGACCACAACTCAACCTCCCTCGCCGAATGCAAAAGAGAGTAAATTTGGCCCCGCAATCTGAGAAAATAATGTTCCGTCACAGGAATAATCCTATCAAATTCAGTAGTAGCTTAAAACTACCCATGGCTGCTTCAAAAAAAGATGGATGACAAATCAAATCAAATCAAATCAAATCAAATCAATCAATAAATAAATACCCAGTTGCTTCGAAACAAGATGGATGAGAAATCAAATCAAATCAAATCAGTCAATCAATAAATACCCAGTTGCTTCGAAACAAGATGGACGACAAATCAAATCAATAAATAAATACCCAGAGTTGCTTCAAAACAAGATGGATGAGAAATCAAATCAAATCAAATCAAATCAAATCAAATCAATAAATAAATAGTGCTCACTTCCAGATAATAGCATATTAAGGCTGTAGGCAGAGGTCATCTGTCATTCCCAATTAAGCTAAGAATTGACCCGAATGAATGAAGAAAGTGGTTTAAAGCCTACAAATCTTAAGTAGGATTATTATAGGCCACAAGGCAACAACCCGCACCCCACCCCCAATGTAAAAACACCCAAAAAAAGAAGAGAAATTCCTATTTAAAAAGGAAAGGGAGGGTTGAAACTACTGCTTAGGGCAAGGGTCTCCAACCTTGGCAGATTTATAGCTTGAGGACTTCAACTCCCAGAATTCCTCAGCTTGCCACGCTGGCTGGCTGGGGAATTCTGGGAGTTGAAGTCCAGAAGTCTTAAAAGTTGCCAAGCTTAGAGGCCCAGGGCTTTAGGGCATAATCTTGGACCACAGCTAGATTAACCTCTTCAGAATTTTTAACGGCTAACTGGCCAGTGCAATCCTAGAGCACCAACATGCTGGCTGGGAAATTCTGGGAGTCAAAATCCACACGGCTTAAAGTTGTGCATCTTCATTCACCACTGCTGGCCCCTTTTCATTTGGATTTTGGCAACTCTCTTACACTGTCAACGGTTGGCTCTTTTCCTGTCTCGGTCTCTTCTTCCACGCTTGTTTTTTTCAGGTGGTTTTGTTTCATCTTTTGAACCCAGGAGGTTAAAGGTTTCCTGTCGAAAAAGAAAACCGAGACACGGTGAATAAAAATAATTGATCGAGCGCTGCAATTTATAGCAAACTGCAATGGATTTCTTAGAGCAGTGTTTCAAGCTTGGCAACTTTAAGATGGGTGGACTTCAACTCCCAGGATTCCCCAGCCAGCATGGCTAGCTAGGAGTTGAAGTCCCTCCCCTCTTGAAGCATGCAGGCTAGGGAATTCTGGGAGTTGGTCCACCCATCTTAAAGCATGCAAGCGAGGGAATCCTGGGAGTTGAAGTCCACCCATCTTAAAGCACGCAGGCTGAGGGATTCTGGGAGTTGAAGTCCCTCCCCTCTTGAAGCTTACTGACTGGGGAATTCTGGGCATTGAAGTCCACCCATCTTAAAGTCACTAAGGCTGAGAAACACTACATTAGAATAAATAATCTGGTAACCCATCCTCTAGTTTTAAAGAAGAACCTAGGAAATTGAATAGTATCGGTCGCTTACCCATTTGGTTCCTCAGGCTGACCTTCGTGAATCTGATGCTCAAACTGAGCGGGAACGTCACCATCGTTCTCCTTCAGAGGTGGAAAATGTCCTGTGGTGGTTTGAGAGCCTTCTCTTTTGTCCTGAATGCTGGCCACAGCGACATCCTCCGTTGCTGGTGCTGGGTGGTTCGGCCGTTTGGTCATTGTCTCTGAGTTTTCCATGCAGGCCGGAAGGTCATCGCATTTGCTGGGGCTGAGTTCCGCAGTAGATAACGTCCCATATCCGCTGCTTATTGAAACACTGTTTGTAAGGGCCTCCTGGTGCCTGGTTGAAACTTCTGCCCGGTTGTCAGCATGGCCGGGATGGAACTGACTGGTAAAGAGCTCATTTTCTTCAAAAGCGTTGGCCTCCAACCCCATCGGACTTCCTAGTGATGGGCGGCCATCTGAAAGTCTGATGGAAGAGGCCTGTTTGGCACACGAGCACGCGTTCTGAGTTTGGAGTTTCCCCAGGCGTCTGATTTCATTTTGTATGTGCTGGAAAAAAGAAGGAGAAGGAGAAGGAGGAGAGAAGGAGAAGGAGAAGAGGAGGAGGAGAAGGAGAAGGAGGAGAGGAGGAGACGGAGAAGGAGGAGGAGAAGGAGGAGAGACAGAGAAGGAGAGGCAAAGGAGAAGGAGGAGAGGAGGAAAAGGAGGAGGAGGAGAGAAGGAGAGGTGAAGGAGAAGGAGGAGGAGAAGGAGAAGGAGAGGAGAAGAAGGAGAGACGGAGAAGGAGAAGGAGAAGGAAAAGGAGAAGGAGAAGGGAAGGAGAAGGAGGAGAGAAAGAGAAGGAGAGGAGGAAAGAAAGAGGAGGAGAGGAGGAGAAGAAGGAGGACGAGGAGAAGGAGAAGGAAAAGGAGAAGGAGAAGGAGAAGGAAAAGGAGGAGGAGGAGGAGGAGGAGGGAAGGAGAAGCAGGAGAGAAGGAGGAGAAGGAGGAGGTGGAGAAAAGGAGAAGGAGGAGAGAAGTAGAAGAAGGAGAAGGAGAGGAGGAGGAGGAGAGGAGGAGAATAGGAGGAGGAGGAAGAGAAGAAGACCAAACCTTTCATTAAAAATCAAACCTTTTAATCAAATAGGCAGCATTTCATCGGCTGCACGAGACGAACCATGTTTTCGGTCACGTCCGGAGGCCATTTTCACATATACACACACACAACATGCTGAAATATGTTATGGTAGACGAATGAATACTTAGAAATTTGTTTTACATCTCTTTTTGCAACACATGCATGGAAGCATTCACGGGGCTGGGCCGAGACAGAATCAGAGCCTCACCCCAACCAATTTTGCGTGGAAATATAAAAGGGAAAAGAACTATCAGTCTAAGTGGCCTTAAATGAAAGAAGACAATCTGAGAGTTGGGTTGGGCCGGCTTGCTTCTCTCAACGAAGAATGACAAGTTAGAAACCTTTTCCCTATTAAACCACAACTGACGCCATTATTTCACAACAAACTCAAGACATAAAAGTACCACAACGAATCGGACATGGACAAAGTTTGAGAATTAAGCCAAAAAAAACACTTCAGTCAATGCTCCGGTTTGGTACAGGCAATATTTGTGCACCGGCATTCCTTCCAGACCATTTTCTGAACATCAAACGGCAGGAAATATTATTGGGTAAGTAGTCTCACTTCTCCAATGCAACAGGCAGCCTCAGACATGTACGTACAGGTGAGTATTCTGTGAGTTATGAATGGCAAAAAGTCACCCGGAAATAAAAAAAAGAAAGAAAAGAAAGAAAAAAGACCAATGTACGAAGGGAAAAAGAGAACGGTAAAACCACAATACCTCTGGATATTTGTTTCAATTTCAGGAAGAGTTGGTTTACTATTAGTGGAGAGGGTCATCAGGAAAGGTAAGGGAGAAACAGTTACCAAAAAGGGTGTAAATATTAAAATGCACCAAATACACATAGACCAAATCAGTGGTGAAATCCAAATTTTTTTACTACCGGTTCTGTGGGGGTGGCTTGGTGGGCATGGCAGGGGAAGGATACTGCAAAATCCCCATTCCCTCCCCACTCCAGAGGAAGGATACTGCAAAATCCCCATTCCCTCCCCACTCTCGGGCCAGCCAGAGGTGGTATTTGCTGGTTCTCTGAACTGCTCAGAATTTCTGCTACTGGTTCTCCAGAACCTGTGCTGGAGTTCACCCCTGGACCGAATGTATCAAAACATCTATTTTCACCTGTAGGACTACATTGATCTAGGAAACAGGAGGTGAGAATTGGAATTTCTGAGAAACGGAGAACTATTGCGATCAAGAAAGAAGACTGATATATTATTGTGAGAGCAGAGAAAATTCAAACGCAAACCACGACACAAAACAGTTTTGTATCTACAGGTGCAAATTCAAAAGAAATCTTGAGTTTTCCATGGTATTTGGCAACAGGGGACCAAAAACTCTGCATGAAGGGGAAGGGGAATTATTATTTATGTACTTCTCCGAAAGCTGTTTAGCCAAATTCATTGTGCAGGAAAACCTGCCTAACTTTTCTAAGACTGGCCACCCTCGACGCCTGGAAATTGTGGTCATGACCAAGATGAAACTTAATTCTGAAGAGTCAAGGATAAAAATTGTGAATCAGGGAGAGAGGGGAAAAAAAAATAGCACGCTTTATTATAACAATAATTCTCAACCTGGGGGATTCTGGGAGTTGAAGTCAACACAGCTTAAAGTTGCCCTGGTTGAGAAAACCCTGGACTACAGATTTAGGAACTGTAAAAAATGCTTACCTTCCGTGGCGGTTGGTCCAGAGTTTTCGGCAGCCCCCAGCCAGCCACCGCTGCTAGAAAGCGGCTGGCAAAGACGCTTCCCAGCTTTGTGGGTGCGATGGCCGGCTGCAGACCGTCAGAAAGTATTGGAGGTTGTGGAAAAAGCTTCTGCCATCGCGGCCATGTTATTTGTGCATGCGCATCCCATTGGACTTTCAAGGCAATGGGGTGCACCTGCGTGAAGAACATGGCGGCGATGAAGATGGCGCGTGGGGCGAGCAAGCAGCGACCGGAGGACCGGTTCAGGGGCGTGGCCAACCAGCCATCGCTACCGGTTCAGCGACCTTGGCCAAATTTCCCCCAACAGTTCGTGCGAACCAGCTAAATACCACCTCTGGATACCACACATACCTCCCTGCCAACTAAGGAGGTATTTGATAAAATTACAGTAAACAGCATTCCCCATCCTTATCAGTTATCCCCCACTCCCTAGCAATTCCCAGCTCACATTCTCCAGAGCCAGACCTTCGGCATATAAAAAGGCGCAAAGTAAATGAAACGAAACGACTTACGTGGATTTGGTGACAGAATACTTTTTGCTGTGTGACTATCTGTTCTTGGCACTGCCTCTCCACCAGGCTGAACAAATGAAGCCACCTGGTCTATGGGAAAACAGAACACTCAGCAAAGGAAATAAAAGAGTTTCTTCCTTGATGGGTTATAAATTCCATTGGCCCACATCTGGCCTGGCGATTGGTTGAACTCTGATACAACTGAGGATTTCCTATTTTTGTCTTGGACCTGTTATCTGATACCTGTATTTGGTCTGAGACCTGAAGAGAAGCGAAAAGAATCCGAAGACAGAAAGAAAATAAACAACGCCCCCCCTGAAAATCTGAACTCTAGAGAATTCTAGAGTCCTAGCAAGACGTTTTAAGATTTCAAACCTCAACACTTGGAACATCACATATTAGAAGAACAGAGTAAGAAGGGATCTTGGAGGTCTTCTAGTCCAACCCCGTTTAGGCAGGAAACCCTACACCACTTCAGACAAATGGTTATCTAAACTCTTCTTAAAATTTTCCAGTGTTGGAGCATTCACAACTTCTGGAGACAAGTAGTTCCACGGATTAATTGTTCTCACCGTCAGGAAATTCCTCCTTAGTTCTAAGTTGCTTCTCTCCTTGATTAGTTTCCACTCATTGCTTCTTGTCCTGCCCTCAGGTGCTTTGGAGAATAGCTTGACTCCCTCTTCTTTGGGGCAGCCCCTGAGATACTGGAAGACTGCTATCATGTCTCCCCTAGTCCTTCTTTTCATTAAATTAGACATACCCAGTTCCTGCAACTGTTCTTCATATTTTTTAGCCTCCAGGTTAATTGGTTAACCGTTTTCACATTTATCTTTTTATCATTGTGTAAGTTGCCCAGAGTCGCTTTTAATGGTGAGATGGGTGACATGTAAATTTAATCAATAAATTAAACTTAGGAAGGTGAAGTGAGGCTGCTGTTCAAAATCACTGAGAAACGTACGTGGAAAGACTCCTGTGTTACATACCTCACAATTCTTCAGTATTTGGGGGTCACAGCTGCTTTGAGCATCTTGCATCGATGAAGCCAACAAATGAACCTCTTCAGTTATTGCAGAAGGACCAACTTTGTCTGAGAAATTGGAGACGACATCCGGCCGGAACAAAGGACTGCTTCTGTCAAACAAATAAAAATATGAATTATTTATTTACTGGAACTCAGCTGGGCTTTGGTGACAACCCCCTTCTTGCTCCGAAGGCAACCACAAAAAATCTGCAGGATTTTTCCCAGGTCTTTGAGTGGACTTTGTTAACTTGGTTAAAATAAACGATTTGTCAGTCATCAGCAGGTTTTTGGACAAGCTTAGGCCAGAAGGTGCTAAATATTGAAATATTGCTTTTCTATTTGTAAAATTGGATTCTGAAAACACGATCAAAAATTAGGAAGCACGATCCTGGTTAAATTTCCCACTAACCTCTCATCACTTAGGTTATACTCAACCAAGTTGTGAGCGTTCTTAGCATCGGTGTCCGCTGATGGTGTTTCTTGCTCTGTTTTCAGCAGTCCCAGGTTTTCCATATCTCATGCTTGCAAAGATTGTGATTATCCTTAAAAATTTAATACGTATATAAATTAGTTTGCTTTGATCAAATAATTCAGCAAGGAAAGTAAGTATGGCTGCTATCGTTGTTTTAAAATGCATTTAGAATCTATAAAAAACAGATTCAGTGCTTGGTCTGAGCTCACCACTGCATGATTGGGTCCAGCCAATATTTAGAAACATTTATTTTTTATTAACACCTATACTCAGTGTAGTTTCTTGAATACCAGAAGACCATTCTACTTGCCTTATATATCCACAACATTCCAGACAAATGCTCTTTTACTGCTGCTCTTTCATCCAGGTGGCTAAATCCAGAATAAACTCTGCAATATGAACAAAGAAAAGACAGCTGGGAAGCACTCTTTTACAAAGCAAAAAAAGAAGTTATCCATTTCCCGGTATACATCATATGCTTGACCTATTTCTTCCCAACCACAGTTCTGTGTGCATGAATTATTTGTAGAAGACCTTAATTTATTAATGCAGCATTCTTAAAATTTTACCCTCCAAAACAGGTTGAATGTTTACTAATATACCTGGAACTCCTATTTTTAGAATAGTTTGTAATATATATATATATGTATGTATGTATGTATGTATGTATGCATGCATGCATGCATGCATGCATACGCATGTATGTATGTATGTGCGCATATACACATTTCCCCAAAAATAAGACCCTGTTTTTTGAACCCCGAAATAAGCGCTTGGCCTTATTGCCATGCGCTTGGGGGACTAATATAGATCTATTTCAAGCTATTTAGCTCTCATCATCTAGCCATAACCTTATGTGGATTCAAACTTGGTCTGTTTGCATGTTAGGCAGTTGTCTTAACCTTTGAGTCACAAGTTCTCCTCCCTTCATCTGCTTGAGCCAGGGGAGAGATTAAGTGTTTTCCTTTCTACTGAGGCACCTGGTCTAACCCAACATGTGGGAGGGAGCATACTGCATCCCTTTCGCTTTTCAGCTACAATCCAGGAGCCCTCAAACAGTCACATTGGTGACAAACCATTCCCACATGTTGGGGTAGAACAGGTGCCTCGATAGAAAAACACTTTAGATACACACACATATATGAATAAGGATATAATATACTGTATATCTTAAATTTCTCTTCTTTTTCGACTCAAGAGAGTTTCAGAAGTGATCAAACAGGATCAGCTGTACCTAAGAGATAAACACTTGCTAATTCAGTTTGAAATATAAACGGAAGGAACATATTCAGTTTTATATATTTCTTCCCCTAGATTTTGTGTGTGTGTTTTCTATAGCAATGTATATTTTTCATTTAGGTCTCTCTTTCCTGTTACAGCGGACTAAATCAGCTGTTTAATTCTCGAATTCAGACCTAGCGACACATAACCCAAATACATTAAAGGGGAGATGTTATTTATTCTTTTGATGAAACAGCGAGGAAGTCGCTCTTCTTCACTAGCAAGGAGAAAACTGCCACCGGTGGTGTGCAAAACAATCTCCTGATTTTTTAATTTTTCATCTGGGAAATGAACCCCACCAACTTCATTCCCCGCTATCTCGGTTTTTGCTTCCTGATCGATGTTTCTAGTCAAAAATATACCAAATAGAGGTATAAATATATATATATATATATTTTAAATTAGATTTTATATGCCGCCCTTCTCCGGAGACTCAGGGCGGCTTACAATGAGTTAAGCAATTTATCCTATTGATTTTTAATATTTTAGATTTATCTACCCAACTCCTGCTTTTCTGCTGTTTTTCACTGTATCTGAAAGGATACATTTTTTAAAAAATTAAATAAATAAAATAAAAACCACACACAAAACTCAATAATAACAACAACAATAATAATAAATACTTGATAGGTGGATTAAAAATACCAAATCCAACGTAAACAACCGGCTGGCAGTGCAAAGAACAGTAATAACAATATTAAATTTGCACCCAGAGCAAATCCCAGCAACTCTTGCGCTCCTTTAGACCCTTCTCAAGAACCCTGCAAGGTAGGCCAGCCTGGCATTCCGCCCTTATTTACTGGCTTCGAGCCTGACCTTTCAACGAGCCCCACCCCTCACCCCTTATTGGACGAGGCTGGAGTATAAACATCCTGAGCGGCCAGGCATTGGGTGACCCGCCTGTCAGTCGAAGGAGTGGGGGCGTGGCAGGGGAAAGGAAATGAGGTCGCCCCGCCCTCCCGTCAGAGGCAGCGGTCCGGTCCTCGTGAGGGAGATTCCGTCTCCGCCGTCCCCCGCTTACCTCCCCGGCGGCCCCGGCTGGCATTCCACGCCGCTCCCGTCAGGCGAAAGCCGAGCCGGGGGAGAAGGCCGAGCCGCCAACCGTCTCCTCCGTCCCGCCGTTGGCGGTTGAGATTCGAAGAAGCGGTTTTAAGACAGGACGCCAAAGGCTCGCGAGGCGGCGGCGCCGATTGGCTGCCTGCCGAGCCGCCGCGCGACGCGATTGGCCGGCGGAGTCGGAGGGTGGGCGCCGAATCGAGGATGCTATTGGCCCCGTGGGGGGTGGGTGGGGGACGCTCTTTCTCTCGCTTAGATCAACGAGTGAGGAACGGGGCTTCGGGGCTCAGCCATTGGAGGGGCGCTGGTGAGGGCGGGGCGCATGCGCAGCAGCGTCGGGGCTGAGGCCTAGTCGTAGTTGAGTTACCCCCAAGGTAAGTTTGGGGAAGCCCTCCGCAAGGAGAGATTGGCGTCCCGTGAAAAGCTTCTTCCTTCCCCCTCCGACATAGAAGCTGCTCGTTGTATCTATTTCCCACCTTCTCTTCGGCCTTTTCTCTCCATCCTAAGAGCACAACAGCCCTGCGAGGTAGGACAGGCAGAGAGAATGAGAGCCAATCGAGCCAGAGGCGGGTGGGGTGGGGGAGAATAAGGACTTGAACCCACTTTTCTCCACTTCTAACCCAGTATGGAACTGCTCTGATTTTACCTGGAGTGGAAAAGAGAGCCCCCCAAAAAGAGGACCCCCCCCCCACATTTGCAAAGTCCAGATCCAGGAGGTGGGGGGAAAAAATAAGGAAGAGCATCAGAAGCCTGAAAAAGATCTCCGGAGCTGCCACTCAAGCAAACACGGCTACTACAAGGTTACTCTCGACTTACAACAGCTCATTTACTGACGGCGCAAGGTTACAACGTCGCTGGGAAAAAGAAATACGACTTGAGGACCGTTTTTCCCACTTGCAACCGTTGTGGCGTCCCCGCGTGATCACGGGATCAAAATAACAGACACTCACTCGGCAACCGCTTCACACTTAACGACGATTGCAGCGTCCTGGGTGGTCACGTTTTGTGGCAAGCAAAGTCAACGGTGGAAGACCAGATTCACTTAACAACCGTCTCCCTAATGGAACACCTGCAATGATTCCCTTAACAACGGTGGCAAGTGAGATCGCCGCGTGGAGCTAAAACTCACTTAACAAGAGCTCTCACCTAGCAACATAAATATTGGGCTCAGTTGTGGTCATAAGTCGAGGACTGCCTGTAGTCTGTTTCGGCCCAGTTACACCACCTTTATGTGAAGACTGAGCACTTGTCTGTCCACGTGTTTAGAAAAAAAAACAAAACTCAAACTTTTTAGGGGTGCCCTTGCTTATTCCCAGGTCCGTATCTCCGCTTTTAATCATCTGGATTTAACGAGGAGGAGCTGGGTTTGCTTCTTACCATGATGGAGGGTGGCCAGGCTGCATTTCCTTTGGCAGTTGGTTGCAATGCAGTGATCCGAGCCGGTTCTGCAGTGATGCAGCCTTTTTCTCTCTCTTTCCCCCCTCCCCCCCCATCCCATTTATTCCCTTGGCAACTGAAGTGGCAGGCATTGCACTGTGACTTCACTGCAGGAGGGGGGGGGAGATGATAAGTGAAAAAAATGGCTCTACTTTTTCATCTCTTTTATCAAGTCAGTGGTTTGGGGTCCATTTTCCCGCTCCACATCCACGAATCTTCTGAAAAAGTTATGCCACTGGAGTGACGGAACTATGATAGCTGGCAGAATGTGCGATTCGGTACCAGCGTTGGATCAAATGCTGAATTGGAAATGTTTCGATCAGGTAGCATCTCAGGGAGCAATCTATTTTCAGTGGCTGATACTTCACCAACGTAATCGAACGGCTTTTTAAAAAGAGTTTCAGTCAAGGCCAAGTTAATTCGTTGCTTTCAAACAAAACTGGGAAGATAACGGAAACTTAACTTTGGATCAAATTTTGTTGCGGCGACTTATTTTTGTGCGCTGACTCAAACATTTTTCTGCTTCCGAGTTTGACAAACTAGATTTCTCTTTTAGAGCCAGTAGGTCTTGGCAGCCTCTTGGAACCCTGTCGGTTGATCAGCTTAGAGCTATTAATTTGCTCTAAGAATAGTAAAGAGGAGAAAAAAGGGAGCAGGGAGCTCGCCCTCCTCCTTTCCCTGCAGCGTGAATTTGTCCCTTCCCGCTGAGCTGCACACCTGGTGTATTATTTAACACAGAAGGCTTGAGCAGAGCATATGCAAAAATAGAAAAGCGGCAGATGGAAGCCAGAGCACCGGACTTCAGCAAATTCTGCTGGATTGCAGCCAGGCAGAGATGTGCAGGGAGACAGAGGTGCATTTTGGCAGCCATTAAGAGGAGCCCCAGGTACGATATTATTACATGGTGAATTTTCTCAGAAGTAGGCGTGGTTAAAATCACACCAGTCATCATTTTTTTTTTTAATAGCTGCTGATCCGTTTTTTCTAGAGTGCCAGTTCTGCAGTTAACCAGACATTCGGTGTGGCGTGAAGCGTCCCAAGGCAACTGCAAATTTGGCTTCTTCTGCCAAACTATTGGAAGGGACGTGGGGGCTCAGTGGCTAAGATGTTGAGCTTGTCTATCAAAAGGTCGGCAGTTCAGCGGTTCGTATCCCACGTGCCGCGTAATGGAGTGAGCTCCCATGACTTGTCCCAGCTTCTGCCAACTTAGCAGTTCGAAAGCAGGTAAAAAAATGCAAGTAGAAAAAATAGGGACCACCTTTCGTGGGAAGGTAACCGCGTTCCATGCGCCTTTGGCGTTGAGTCATGCCAGCCATGTGACCACGGAGACGTCTTCGGACAGCGCTGGCTCTCCAGCTTTGAAACGGAGATGTGCACCCCCCCCCTCCCAGAGTTGGGAACAACTAACACATATGTATGAGGGGAATCTTTACTTTGACCAAACTATTAAACCTACTGTAGGTGATGGTATGTTGACTCAGCCAAACTTCTGGATTTTTTTTCTCTCTAGTTCAGTCTTTCCCTTTCTCTCTTGCAGCTAGAAAAGTCCCGGCCCGTTCCGTTTAGATGCCTCCCTCAAATTTATTACACTTCACTGCCTCTTTGATCCATCGGAGAACCTTCCCTTGGACGTCAAACCTTGGAGGCAAACATCTCTTACTGCGCCACTGTCTTGGACCGTACGTCCTTGGAGCAGGGAAGAAGAGCTGTGCCGAGCTGCTTCCTCTCAACGAAGCCGACTTGGAAGAACAGTTTGTCCGGGGCTCCGGGCCCGGAGGCCAAGCCACAAACAAAACCAACAACTGTGTGGTTCTGAAGCATCTTCCTTCGGGGATTGTCATCAAGGTGAAGGCACTGAGAGTTCTACTTCATTTCCTGGCAGCAAGGCTCCCTTATTTGATCCAGATTTCCCGTGCGTGATCTGGAAGTTACTCGAGGATTTGAAATATAGGGGGCTTCCAGATCACTTACTGTGAGTAAAAGCCCAATTCAGATGATCAGAGGAGAACCTTCCCTGTTGTAAGCACAGGAGTAAATCGAGGTCTGTATTTGACCAGGAAAACCTTTAGCTCAATCTGCAAGTTGTGCAGTGTTTTTCTCAACTGTGGCAGCTTAAAGATGGATGGACTTCAGCTCCCAGAATTCCCCAGGATCTGGCTTCTCTAGAGCCCAGACTCTATGGTTGGTAGACCTCAAAAAATGGGTGGACTTTGGCTTCCAGAATTCCCCAGCCAGCAAGGGAATTCTGGGAATGGACATCCACCCCTCTTTTAAATTGCCACGGTTAAGAAACACTTCTGGATGAAAACAATTTTTAACCAGTGGCAGTTAAACCATCTTATTCTGTTCATCCTACTAGCATTGGCAGAATATGGCCCATGCGCTCATCTTCATCCTATTGGCATTTATGGCTCTCGTTGTGAGCTTCTGCCGGCCTATCCAGTCTCTTCAGTGTTATTTTTCTCAAATTTCTGATCACTGAACGTCTCCTGCCCGAATGCTTTACTCGAGTAGCACCTATCCCAGCAAAGTTTTCCAGACGAGGCAGCCCGCCTTCTCTAACTCCAGATCCTTTTTTTCTTCTTCCCTAGTGCCATCAGACCCGATCCCTCGAGACCAACCGCTCGAAAGCCCGAGAGATCCTTCAAGAGAAAGTGGACATTTTCTACAAGGGCCAATCCAGTGTGGTGCTCCAGGAGAAACAGGAGTCGCAGAAAAAAAAGGAAGAGAAGAGACGGCAAGCCAAGAAAAACCTGGAGAGGAAGCGGCATTTGAAAGAAATGCTTGGCCTGGAGGACAAGATAGGAACATAAAGACAGTCTCGGCTGTCAAAAAACGGGACCTACTCTAATCAATATTACTTAAGAACTCGGCGGTTCAGCAAAAAACAACACAGTACAATCAGTGCTTCAATTATTAGCACGATGGAGTCATTCTCTCCCCCCATTTCACTGAGGGCAAGAGATCCTTGCAGGTGGCAGAGAACAAAACCCCCTCCTCATTTCCCAGCGCCTAGATCGCAGCTTTTTTGGGGGGTGTCACGTCATTTATTTCTTCTCCTTGCATATTCTTTTCCAGAACTTTAAAAGAACAAAAGACAAGCTTGTTTGCTGTCATTTGGTAATGTGCAAAAAGTTGCATTTCGCTCCCCGAAATGTTAAATCCAGTTGAGTTGATGCGTTCAATCGATTTTTATCAAAGCAACGAAGAAAGTGTTGGCATCGCGTTGTTCAGTCACGGAAAAGATGGATACCTTTTCTGGAATCCATCAACGCTTCAGAATGTACGCTTGCTTTCCTTTTCTTAAATCATTTCCATCTCTGTTTGTCCTCTCGTGATAATTTTAATTACTTGTCCAGCCCAACACCCTCTCCCAACGGCTCGCTGCTATTTAACCACAGGAATTATTGAAAATAAGCTTTATTACGTCAAGTAATAAATACATACAAAGAGGCAAAGTTGCAATTTAAATCCGGGGACAGGAGGGGGAGAATTGTTAATAAGGGGCTGAAAATTGGCTGTTTTCTGCTTCAAAGGAAGTTGTGCAGTTTTTGGGGGTAGTTGTGGAAAACTCATGCAAGGGGACATTTTAAAAGAGATTGTTTATGGTCCGTGTGCCAAAAAAAAATACTGATTATGGCGCTTGAAGGGCAGGCAACTTTAGAATTCTTCCATCTTAAAAACAATTCCTGAAATGGTTGGGCTGGGAAGCAAGTTAATTTGGGGTGATTAAGGCAATTTTTCTCCCCCCCAAAAAAGAGGCTTACCCTGCAAATCCTAAGTATTTACCTGGGTGCGTTGTGCAGGATTCTGGTATTTTTGCAGATCTCCACAACTCATCATTGTAAAGGTTCTGTCCTCCCCGGACGCAAAACCTACCGATGCATTGTATAGAAAAACGCCAGGAATGCAAGGGGGGGAGATTTCCAAGAGGGGAACCTGTCCAGTTTTATTTCAGGCGAGGGATCTCTGGAAAGCTGCAAGGGATTCCCTCAACCGGCCCTGAACGCAGAGCGGAAAAAGATCTTAAGAGGATTGCGAGTCTGGAAAGCGATTGCAGAAAGTTTTGAGGGGGGACGATGGGTGCAGACGGCAAAATAAATGGGAAAGAAGCAAAGCTTGTGAGCAGAATTTGGGTGGAAAAAAAAAACTAAAAACAGCCCCCTGAATGATTTCCATTCTTCCAAGGAGGGGAGCTCTTTTTTTCTCTCTTTTTTTAATGGATCGATCCAGGATGGTGGCTTGCAGAAACAACGAGAGTCAAAAGTTAAGTTTGCGAGAGGATAGAAACGTCTTGAATGGGAGCAGGAATTCAACGGGGGCCCCGAAATCTTCGGCCACCGTTCTCGAAAAGGGGAACTCTCGTCCCAAACTAGAGAGAAGCCGTGCAGAATTGCCAGTTTGAAAGGGCTGGTCTGCATTTTTTCCAGAGAAACGGGGAAGGGGTCTCTTGGGAGGCAGGGGCCGAAGGGATCTTAAGATCTTGCATTTCTCTCCGTCTCCGCTAAACATTCTCGGACCAGGCCTCTGGCATGAATGATACCTGGAAAAATAAATCAAATCGTTTTTTTGTTGTTGTTGTTGTTGAAGCAGCCAGTATGGTTAAGACAGGGGGGACTTAAACTCTCAGAATTTTATTTTTTTTAATTTGATTTATCTGCCACCCTTCTCCAGAGACTCAGGGCGTTGCTGGCTGGGGAATTCTGGGAGTTGAAGTCCGCCAGGCTTAAAAGTTGCCAAGATTGGAGACCCCTGCTCTAGAAAATAGCTTGCCTTTTGCACTTAAATCAGGGCGGGTCAGCCGAGGACCATAACGGCCTCTTTCGTAGTCTGCAGCCAAACAATGTTTGGATTAAATCGATTCCAGCCCACAAGGATGGGTGAACCCTGAAGCTTGTCACCCTGGCAATGGAGTTCAACCGATGAAAAGGAACAACAAGGCCGAAACGACTCGGTTGTGTTAATTCCCGCCGTTCTGCTTCCAAATAGTAAGCCAGCCTCTTTCCGTCATCGGCTCTACTACCCGTTGCAAATTCAGAACCGGGTGTTGTGGCCCGTCAGCGACCTGTGCGGATTGTAGCTGATTCTGACAGCGAGGAGGCTGGTGTGGTGATTCGCCAGCAGCCTGTGCAGCTGACACTGGAGTCAGACAATGAGGAGGCTGGAGAAGATGTGGGGATTCAGCCAGGGCCTTCAGAACCCCCAGAAGCTCCCATGAGTGAAGAGGAGGAGCCTCTTCTCAATGCATGGGAGCTCAGAGCAGCCGAAAGGCAGGAGTGGCTCCTCAGGAGGAGGTCTCCTTGAGATTAAGGCATGGGGCTAATTGGCCACTCCCTTAACCTATTTAAGGAAGAACACCGACTGAAGCAATTTGCAGGGAACAACTTCATTCACATTCCTTCCTGTCTTGTCTTGCTTATCTTATCAGCTTCCTGCAAATTGCTTCTGGGCATTCTGCCAACTTTAGTAAGAATGTGATTACTAAACTTTGGAAAGTTTATTAACAGCCTTTGTTTTTGAAAAAGACAGTTATTTTACTAAATTAAGTTTTGTACAAACTTTGAGTGTGCTGCGTTCTTTGGGATCCGTAGCTGGGGCAGAACACCAGGAGAGGATGAACCTGCTTCAACGGCGGTATAATCCTGAGGACTAGAAACGTCGGCGATTTTAAAAATTGGACCTAAAATTTACCTCGTTTTAGCCTTTCCATGGCACTTTTACTCCCGGCGTACGTCGGTCTGATTTCTTTTCCTAATTCTTCGATGATGGTCAGGAGTTCTGCGTATTTGCTCTGAGGAACTTGGTTGCTGCCGCTGCTCTGTAGGAAGAAAACGACAGGAAAAAAAAACAAACCTCGAATTAAGTCACAAATAAATCCAAAAACCGAGGGTTAACAAAGGAGCAGAACAATAGTTAGTCCCCATTTTAACGACCTTTCGTTTAGTGACCAAAGTTACAACGGCCCCGGGGGGGGGAAAAAAGGACCGATTTTCACACTTAACGACCGCTGCAACATCCCCAGGGTCACGCGATCCAAATTCAGATGCACGGCAACTGACTGGTACTTACAACGGTTGCCGTGTCCCGGAAGGATCACGTGATCCCCTCTTACGACTGTCTGACAAACCACGTCCATGAGGAAGCCAGATTCGCTTAACGGGACACGTTTACTAACTTAATGACTGCAGTGATTCGCTTAACAACGGTGTCAAGAAAGGTCACAGAATTGGGCAAAACTCACTTAACACTCTTGCTTAGCAATGGACGTTTTAATCTCCATGCTGGTCATAAAGTTGAACCTTACCTACATTTCTTGATTTAGAACCGCGTCTAGTAGCATTACTATTAGTAGCATACTAATAGTATGAACATCTAGCCTGCTCCTGGAGGCTTTTAAGAAGAGATTGGACAGCCGCCTGTCCGAAATGGTATAGGGCAGGGGTGAAATGTAAAATGTGTTACTACCAGATCTGTGGGCGTGGCTTGGGGCGGGTAATTGACGGTGGGCGTGGCCAACTTTTTTTTTTAACTTTTCGAAGCATTTTTTTCTCATGCTTTGAAAAGCCTCTGCTGATCAAGCAACTCAGCTGGGATCGTCAGAGACTTTTCAAAGCATTTTTTTTCACCACCTCTTCGGCCAAGAGGTTGCAGTTTAGTTTAGTTTAGTTTAGTTTAGTTTTATTGGATTTATATACCGCCCTACTCCCGAAGGACTCAGGGTGGTGTACAGCCAACAATAAAAAATACATAAGTACAAAATTTAAAACCAACTAAAAACAGATTAAATGAACTTGGCCCAGACAGAATTACAACACCCCAAATAATTTAAAAAATTTTAAAATTTAACACTAAAAACGGAGAGTGGTTAGGCCAGGCCCGCCTGGTGAAATAGAAAAGTCTTAAGAGCGCGGCGGAAGGTGGGCAGATCCGGGATCCTCCGTATCTCCAGGGGGAGCTCGTTCCAGATAGTAGGTGCCCCCACAGAGAAAGCTCTCCCCCTGGGGGCCGCCAGCCGACATTGTTTGGCTGACGGCACCCGGAGGAGCCCCTCTCTATGAGAGCGTACTGGCCGGTGGGAGGCTATTGGTGGTAGTAGGCGGTCCTGCAAGTACCCAGGTCCTAAGCCATGGAGCGCTTTCAAAGCATTTTTGCAGAAAAAAATGCTTTGAAAAGTCCCGAAGGACTCCTTACAACTATTGGGGACTCCTCTGTGAATGAACAGAATTCACAGCTGTTAAAATGAAACAGGTTTTTGGGACGACTCGAACGTTTTACTGACTCAGGAGGCCTAGATAAGAACAACCCCCTCTTCCTTGTGGCAGCCCGTCAAATATTGGAAAATGCTCTCATGTCCTCCCTAGTCCTCCTCTTCGTTGGACTAGACATACCCAGTTCCTGCAACCGTTCTTCATATGTTTTAGCCTCCAGGCCCCTCATCCTCTTCATTGCTCTTCTCTCCACCCTTTCTACTTTATTGGAGGCAGAGACCCCTTTAATCACTACAATAGTAAACAAAGAAAATCCTGCCTCTTCCTTCTTTGCAGAATCTCGTAGCAACATCACAATTTCAACCCTCTGCACGACATGAACACAAGAGCAGGATTGACCAAGTGGATTGAATGGTCCCCCTGCGTCCATAAAGTTAAAACGGAAAAATCAATTTTTCTTTTTTACCTGCCCTCCTTGCGTGTAGCCTAGAGACGGGGGTCCGTAGTCATTAATCAGGTGTCGGTACTGTCCCGAGCCAGCCATACTGGTAGAAGGAGAATGAGCTTTGGAGAGAGAAATAAACGCAACAGGTAAGATTGGATTCCCCCCCCCCCCAAAGAATTAGAGATAAATATCAGAGAAAATGCATTATCTATCGCTCGGTAGTTTCAGCGTTATCTAATGCTTAACAGCAACACGGAATTGCAGGCTGAACTCAGAAATAAACGCGAATGCTTCAAGAGCGGTCCTTTTTGTCTCGGAAAAGAAAACTTTTCCCCCCTTCGCATGGACTTCCCTCGTTCTCCCCAGCTGTGAAATATTAAAAATTGGCGATTTTTCTTCTTGGAACGCCGGCATGATTTGCGAGCTCGGAGTCACTGCTAGGAGGCGGGCAGCCCCAAAAATCCTAAATAAAACCCCTTACGCAAACCGGTAACGGGTTCGGGCTTCAAAATCATCTAATTTAGACTCCCCGGCTCGGAGGGGGGGGGGGGGTGTCTGTCAAACAGGCAATGGAACTCATTTGAGTGCAGGAGAATATCAGGGTCCAGCATGACAGCAAATATATATATATTCTTTCTTTTGGTGGGTGGGTGGGTGGATGTCCACCAGAATATATTTCCATTGAAGTTATTTATTTATTTATTTATTCAATTTGTATGTTGCCCTTCTTCGAAGGCTCAGGGTGGCTAGTTGGCCACCAAAGGCATCGACTTACTCCGTAAAGCCAATCAAAGGGTGATTTACAGCATGTGCGAAGCGGCTGTTTTCTGGTGGTACACAAATACCAGGGCCATAAAAAAACGGGTCTCTCTCTCTCCCAATTGGCGACACCCCTTCCCCATTTCTAGCATGGCTGGCAAGCCAATGTGGGGACAAACGGGGTGAGTTGGGGGGCAGGGGGGCTTGCCATTGGAAAGGTTGGGGATTATGGGTCCAATCGGAAGCCCAGCTTCACCTGCCTGCCTGCCTTCTCTAGGAAGGATGAGCCCTCCACTGGCCCCATCTTGCCCTAGAGGCTGGCTCCGTATCTCGAGGCTGTGCCACCCACCCCCCGTCTTCTCCAACTGCCCCCAAACCGATGATCCGGGGGTCCCTTTACCTGCTCCTTGGCCCTCAAACACGTAGTAGGACATCGCCTTCAGCAGCCAGAGTCTCCTCTGCCGGCAGCAGGCCCCCAGGAACAAAAGGAGAGGGGGGGGGGCTCGGACTTGGCTGCGCCACCGCGCCCCCCCCCAAACGCAATGCAGATGGCTGCCTTTTGCAGCCGTGCCAGCTTTACCCAGCTGGAGGGTGAGAGTGGGTGGTGGAAGGAAAGCCACACAATGCCAGGCTGGCTTGGAAACGGGAAATCTTCATCCAAGGACATCCAGAGCTCATTTAGACGAGCCCGGAGGTTGGAGGGAGGGAGGGTGAGGGAAGCATCGCAGAGAACTGCAAAGAAGTTCGGGGCAATGGATCAACCGATATGTTTGCAGGGATCTGGATAGGTTCCGTTCAAGGGGGCCCAGACCCAGCTTAGTTTAGCCCAGCCCAGCCTGAGAACTCGGTTGTTTTTTGGGCCCCGGAGAAGTAGGGGAATACAAAGCCCATCGGTGCTTGGCACCTGGCTGCAGAGACAGGCGATGCCAGCTCAAACATTGAGGGCATTCAGCTTCAGTCTCCTTTGTCTGCCCGGCTGGCCTTGAGCCAGGGTGCCGAAGTGAGCCCGATTCACAAAGCAGACGGAGAAGCTACGGTGGAGATGGGGAGGACGGGACAGGACACACTTAATATCCCTCTTCCCACCCTCTGAAAAACACCCTAAGGAAGAAACAACATGCCTTTAAAAATAAAAGTAAGAATACAAATAATCATAATCATTGATCCTTGGCTACGACTTAAATTGTTTTTAACCAATCCCAGACTGTGTCTGAGTCCCAGACTGTGAATCGAATGGAAGATTAAATCAATAATAACAACAACAACAACAACAACATCAGAGGAAGTGCAAAAAGCTGCACTACTCGGAATATCATATATATTAAGAAGGGACTTGGTTGATACCCAGGAGGCTGGCAGCAACCCGTATCCACCATTAGCACCAGTCAATGGTATTTGTGATGCATTTTTTAATGTTCAGTTGACTGAGTTCCATGTTTAATGAATAAAAGAGAGGATGATAATAATAATGATGACAATGAGGAGGAGGAGGAGGAGGAGGAGGAGGAGGAGGAGGAGGAGGAGGAGGAGGAGGAGGAGGAGGAGGAGAAGAAACAACTTAGTTGATACCTAGGAGGCTGGCAGCAACTCATATCAACCAGTAGTACCAGTCAATCGTATTTGTGACACATTTTTTAAATGTTCAGTTGACTGAGTTCCATGTTTAATGAATAAAAGAGAGGATGGTAATAATAATGATGACAACGATGAGAAGGAGGAGGAGGAGGAGATACTTATTTGATACCTAGGATGCTGGCAGCAACCCATATCAACCAGTAGCACCAGTCAACCGTATTTGTGACACATTTTTTAAATGTTCAGTTGACCGAGTTCCATGTTTAATGAGCAAAAGACATGATGATAATAATAATAATAATGAGAAGGAGAAGAAGAAGAGGAAAAAGAGGAAGATACTTAGTTGATACCTAGGAGGCTGGCAGCAACCCATATCAACCAGTAGCACCAGTCAGCCGTATTTGTGACACATTTTTTAAATGTTCAGTTGACTGAGTTTCATGTTTAATGAATAAAAGAGATAATAATAATAATAATAGATCCTTAGTTAAGACTTGAATTGTTTTTACCAGTCCCAGACTGTGAATCAAACTAAAGATTACATAATCAATCAATCATCATCATCATCCTCGAAAAGATACTTGACTGATACCTAGGATGCTGGCACCAACCCATATCAACCATCAGTGCCACTCAGTGCTATTTGTGATAGAAACATTTTTAAATGTTCAGTTAACGGAGTTTCATGTCTAATGAATAAAAGAGATGCTAATAATACCACCCAAAGGGTTGCCTAAACACACGGAAATTTTGAACTTAAGACGACCTGAATATCCCAACTTTGCCAAAAAAAACCCCACACCCCACCTTATTCAGAACTGCTCAGAGGATAACTTAATACCTCTTAGATCCTTGGTTAGGACTTCGAACTGTTAAGTTTTTACCAGTCCCAGACTGTGAATCGAATTCAAGATTAAATCTATAATAAGAACGATGAATAAGGATTAGGAATAGGAAAGAGTAAGAGTAAGAAAATAAGAATAATAAGAATAAAAGAAAGCAGCTCAGGTTAAACTGGAATCAACCCGAGCATTTGAAGGAAGATCTTTCTAGATTTTTTTTCTTTTTCGCATTGGGGATGATCCTCACGTCTTGGAAAGGAAGGAAAGTGGATTTCAGAGGCAGCCTGAGTCATCCTTTCAAATGTGGCAGATGGCCTTCCTCCCGCTTCGAAGCCCGTCCAAAACGTCGCAATTACTCCACACGCACACACACAAACGCACGGACGTCAAAAAGGCAGGACAAAAGGGAATCTTTTGTGGAGTGTGTGTGTGGGGGGGGATGGACTCGGCATTCCTGGGCCAGATGTGAAGGAACAGCTGCGGACTCTGAAATCTTAAGTCTGGCTTACAAGGACACTTTTTAAGCTCCCACGGGCTCTAGCCTTTTATTTTTATTTTTAGCTGAATTTTCTCAGGGTCATCAGATTTTGTTTTCCCTCCAGAGGTTGAGGGTGCCTTTGAAATTTCCCACCGGTAAAACCCGAGGGAGCTGGAATGCAGGAATTTTCAGCATCCTTGAAATCCAAACATCTGGAATAAATCTGTCAAAGAGATGCTCTTTGGGGAGGTGGGCACAAACCTGGGGGCATAGCCACAGGCATTGGCTTTCAGTAGGCCTTTGCCAGCTGTTCCCTCTGAAAAGGTACGGAGGATGCTGGTTTAGGCACTAAGCAAGCCATTATTGGCTTAGCTGCTGTTTACGGAATAAATCACAGCTGGCTGGGTGCACAGAACATCCATTAATCCCCCTCCCGAACCTCTATATTATAGTTTAGACAGTGTTTTTCAAACTCCGGCAACTTTTTAAATGCTGGCTGGGGAATTCTGGGAGCTGAAGTCCAAACGTTTTAAAGTGTGTTAAGTTTGGGAGGGAAAAAAAAACACTCACCGGTTTAGCCTATGATATGAACGAAGGTGCTTGCCCATTAACCAACTTAACCAAACCCAAGTTAGAAACCAAACTTTAGAAGAGAACCTGAACCATTTTAGAAAGGGATTTTTGCAAGCACTCCTTTTAAACCTCTCTCTCTTCAAATACTGCCCTGGCAAAGTTACCCCTTCCTGGTTTTTAACAACCAGAGTCTTTTAACAAGAAACTTTAATTCAGCCTTCTTGCCATTATTTAGAGGCTGAGAATACAATACCTGCTCAATTCTAATATACTAGAGGATAGATAGATAGATAGATAGATAGATAGATAGATAGATAGATAGATAGATAGATAGATAGATAGATAGATAGATGATAGATAGAGATAGATAGATAGATAGATGATAAATAGATAGAGATGATAGATATGAGAAATATATATTGATAGATTCTACATGACAGATAGACATGATATATTGATAGACTAATATAGATGACGAATAGATGATAGATATGAGAAATATATAGATATTGATGTTCTACATGAGAGAGATATAGATATTGATAGACTAATATAGATGACAAATAGATGATAGATATGAGAAATATACAGATTTTGATGTTCTACATGACAGAGATATAGATATTGATAGACTTAATATAGATGACAAATAGATGATAAAGAGACAGAAGAGAAAGAAGAGGTAAATAGATGATAGAAAGATAGAAGAGAGCGATAGAGAACAATAAAGGAGGGGGAGAGAGAGGAGATAGATGATAGGTTGATTAATTAATGGATGATTGATAGACTGTAGCTAGCTAGAACAGGGCTTGTCTAGGCATCCCGTCTCTATCTCTGTATGACTGAAGTGACCTGGTCATACTGGAGACGGAGACAGACAGAGAGGGACTACAATATCCAGAATCCTTAGCAGGCATTGAAAGCCCAGTCCCCCAATTTAGCTAGGGGAGAGGCCCAATCCATTTTGGGGGAGGAGGAGGGTGAGTGAAGAAACACCCCCTCCCCTCAAAAAAGGAATCAAAGTAGAAAGTTTTGTAGAGGAGGGGGTCAAATTAGAAGTGGGGAGGGGGCTGGAAGGGAAAGGAGGGGGGGAGACTTTGGAAACCTTTGGATTCCTATGGAGAAAACTTTCCACACTCTTCAGTTGTTTAAAGGAGGGAGGGGCGGCGGGGGGGAGAAGAGAAGCCCCCTCCTCAATTCGAAATCCTGCCTTTACTTCTCCTTCCTTTGGGGGGGGGGGCAAAGCCCACCCAAAGGCTTAATACAAAGGAAACCCCCCCTCAGGGTCCAACCTCCTATTTTTGGGGTGAAAGACCCCCCCAAAAGAACCCGCTCCTGGGGTGAAGAGAGAGAGAGGGTCTCTGAGCATGTGCAGAGTTGGGTTGGGACTCCGGAGTGGGGGGGGAGGGAGGCGAGGGTCCCTTGTTCTGCCCTCCCTGCATCTCCACCAGCTCCTCCCTCGCCTTCTCCGCCTTCTGGCTGCCCCCCACCGCCTAAAGCTGGGCGGGGGGCGAAGGCCGGACAGCCCCCTCCCCAATATCCTCCCCTCCCCGCCTCCCGGGCTGGAGAAGCGGCTGGGCGCCCCATCCAAAGTTTGCAAGCGCACAAAGGCGGCGCTGGGTGGGCTGCAGACCCCCGCCCCGGGGTTCCTCCCCCCCCAGCTCACCTGGCCCCAGGGGCTTGTAGGACATGCGGGCGCCGGGAGGCTCCGGGGCCGGCACGCCCGGCGAGGTCCGCGCCACCGCGCCTCCTTGGCTGGCGGGCTGCCTGCGCCGCTGCCGGAGACCCCCGAGGAGGAGGAGGAGGAGGAGGAAGGGGCTAGTGGGGGCACAGCCCCCGGGCCTGGCTCCCTCCGGCCCCGCCGCAGCCGCCCATCCCGCCGCTGCTCTCGCCTGCCCCGCCGCGCTCCCGGCTCGGCCATGCGGGGGAGGAGGAGGAGGAGGCGGGGAAGGGGAGGACGAAGAGGCGGGGAAGAGGAGGGGGAGGGAGGAAAAGGAGGGGGCGGGGAAGAGGAGGAAGAAGAGGGAGAGGAGGAGGGGGGAAGGAAAAGGAGGAGGGGGCAGGGAAGAGGAAGAAGTGGGGGAAGAGGAGGAGGAGAGGGGTAGGAAAAGGAGGGGCGGGGAAGAGGAGGAAGAAGAGGGAAGGAAGAGGGGGGAAGGAAGAGGAAGAGTGGGGAAGAAGAGGGAGAGGAGGAGGGGGGAAGGAAAAGGAGGAGGGGGCGGGGAAGAGGAAGAAGTGGGGGAAGAAGAGGAGAGGGGTAGGAAAAGGAGGGGCGGGGAAGGAGGAGGGGGGAAGAAGAGGAAGAGTGGGGAAGAAGGAGAGGAGGAGGGGGGAAGGAAAAGGAGGAGGGGGCGGGGAAGAGGAAGAAGTGGGGGAAGAGGAGGAGGAGGGGAAGAAGAGGAGGAGAGGGGTAGGAAAAGGAAGGGCGGGGAAGAGGAGGAAGAAGGAAGGAAGGAGGAGGGGGAAAGAAGAGAAAGAGTGGGGAAGAGGAAGAAGTGGGGGAAGAAGAGGAAACGGGGAGAGGAGGAGGAGGGGAAGGAAAAGGGGGAGGGGAGGGGAAGAAGAGAGGATGGGAAGAGGAAGGAGGAGGGGGTGAGGGGAAGTTTGCTGGCATTTTTTCAAAGGGAGTGGGGGAGAAGTCTTCCTCTGGGCGAGGAGGGGGGCTGGCAGGAGGGTTGGTTGGGGGCCTGCTTTGGAGGTGGGGGGAGCATCTCCTTTGCCATCCTGCCATGTAAAACCTTCTTTTCCTTCATCCGTTTCCTTCTCTCCTTCCTTAACTTCCGTTTCTTGTTCCTTTGTCCCCTCTCTTTCTTATTGCAAAGGGAAGGAAACAAACCGCTTGTGTGGGCTACCTGGTGGCAAGGACAGTTCCAAAAAGCAGAAACACCCAGGCTGCCAATCTCCCAATACTTGCACCTGGTACAGGGTGGTAGCGAATGCTTTGGAAGGACCCTTTATTTCGTTCCGTTTACCATCTTAATTTTTGTGCATCTGTGGAGGGGGATTTTAAGGCCAGGTTTTGCATCAGAAATGGACTTCCTACAGTTAATCTTGTCGGGTTGCTGGTAGCTTAAGGGGTCCTATCTATTCCGAGGTGTGGCCATTGCTTCTTGCATGACATCCGGGCTATTCTGGGGAGTTGAGGGTTCAACCAGTGCTTGGATTCACACGAGGTTCTGTGCCGTAACAATATCCCAGTTTGGCTTTGTGCGTCCTGTAGAAGAAGCCCATCCAGGTATAAAGTCACATTGACGTTCTTCGGCTTGAGCTCAACCCTCTGGCCTTCAAAACCCTTCACACCTGTGGCCTATCTTTGGGAGAGGATGCTCACCTCTGCCCCTGGGACTACAAAAACAGAAGAAACACCAGGCCGGCTCCTAGGAAATGCACCCGAGACGTACCTTCCATTCCCAGAGGAGCAGTTGACGTAGAGAACCTCCCTTCTCCAACCTGGGGACCCCCGTCTCCCTTCACCACCTAGAAAACCCAAATCCAAGCGGGGACCCTCAAGTTCCCTGCAACGTGTGAATCCCAGGAGGTTCGAAGCAAGGAAAGATGGATGGCTGGGGAATTCTGCGAGTTGGAAGTGCCAAAGTCTGGTCGTCCTTTAGGAGAATATAGGACTCGGAAGGGGAAAAAGCCACACAGTTCTTGAACCATGTCAATTTTTCTTTTCTTTTCTTTTTATTAACGTTAAGCTTTTCATAAGCCGGCCCGGAGAGGGAGGGGGGGCATCTGTTGAAGGGCCGTGTATAAATAAAAGGGAAAGAAGCGTTTCACCTTCAAAACGGAGCAAGTAAATTCACTCGCGGAGCTGAACAAGGCCGAGAGGCTGCCCCAAATGTATGAAAATGTTAATCCTCACTCAAGCCTTCGAGGGTGCCCCGAAACCCTTTTCCCTTTGGATACGAGGAACAGGATCCTAAACATGGCTGGCAATAGGCAAGCGGAGCAGAGCAGGAACAGCGGGTGGCATCTCCGAGACAGATCAGGGGAGGAGGGGGCCGAAGGCAAGAATGGAAGATGGATCATGCAGAGTCTCAACGGGGACCCTCCTCGGCGAAGGGCTCTGGGCTCGGCCTGGCAAAAACCGCGGCTCGGCCGATTCTTACAATAACGAAGATCCCACAGGGTCACCATCAACCAAACACAGGACTCTGAAGCTGGTTAGAACAGTAGTATTCTCTCTCTCTCCCTCTCTCTCTCTTTTTGTTTCTTTTTAATTTGATCCCTGCAAGATCTCGGCATACCTTGCAGGGCGGCATGGACAGGTTTATACAATCTCAAATGTTTCATAGTGCAACCTGTGCAAGCAAGAAATATGACAAACATTGTCCTTCAGTTATAAACATCTACTATTATAGGCAAAACAAAACCGGGAAAAAAAAAACTTACCCATATTCTTAGATAAGTGACTATTCACATTTTGTACATATACAAGTTTTTAAACAGTTCCAGGATAAACTCTACAATGTCTTACAAACGTAAAACAGGAAGTATTTAAGTTATGGGGGCAACAGGAAAAAAAAAAAAAAAAGACAAATTAAAGAAGAAAACCACCCAGCACAGAAGGTGGGACTCTCGTATTAGGCTGCCTCCTCCCCATCTAGTTTACAGCTCAAGTAAAGTGTATTTAACAACAACAGAAACCAACTTAAAAAAAAAAAAAGTAAAAAGGGGACTGCAGTGAGAATTGGAAAAACTAAAAATTTGCACTTTAGTTTCCTGAAAAATAAAGGAAACTTTGGACAGAAAAAGGGAAGGGGCATTAGGAACACCATTAACCTATATATATATATATTTTAAAAAAGGAACTTCTTAAAAAAAAAAAAACTTAAGATGGTTTCCTTGTACAACCACACGGATACGCAAAGACCAAAAACAGGAAAAGAAAGGAATGCGGGAGAAAAAAAATACAATCACTGGGGCAGACACCTTTTGAAAGTTGGGGGGAGAAAAAAAGGGGGGGAAAAATATTGAAATGCAATTCTAAGGATGAGACCGTCCCTTTCTCCCGCTCCCCGCTGGCTTTCCGTACACCGAGACATGATGGGCAGCTCCAAAGTTGACACTGCCTTTAAAAAAAACAGGTTGCGAACATCTAGGCTTTCATGCTGCTTCTTTAAATAAAATGTACTTTTTAATATAATTTGGGACCTCTGTGGCGGCCACTATTTATATATATATATATATATATATCTACACATACATATATATACAGTTTCCAAGTAGGACATCTCCCGCAGCATGGCCCCGATGTTCAACCCTGAGCGTCAAATGAGTAAATGGAAGGAGGGACAAGCAGGTTTAGGGGAAAAAATCTTCCAGAGGTCTTCCAAACTGACCAGGTTCGGTTGTCGTTTAAGTAGAAGAATGTGTGTAGATGTGTGTACCTAAAGCAGGGCTACAAAAGCCTGGAGAATTTTTTTTAAAAAAACAAAATAATAAAACAAAAAAAGATGATGGTGTGACCACTGTAAAGCAAAGCTGAGCTTCCGGTCTTGGCCTCTCTTCTGTGCCTCCTCTTCCCTTCCGCGGAGTTGTAAAGTCAATGAAAGCTAATTCTTTGGAATCTGTTGTCCCTGATTGTTCAAACCAAGAAAAAGGGGGAAAATAAAAATAAAAACAAAAAACAAGGGGGGGAGGAGGGGGAGGAGCCCCCCAAAAAAGAAATAAAAATCGAAAGCGCAACGCTTAGGGGCGGTCGAGCCGAAATACCACGGGGGGGGGGGGGTGTCTCATGTCTCATGCGTTGTTGAAGTGGGCGATGCTCTGCGGATGATGCTGTTGCCAAATCTGTTGCTGCTGGACGGCCAGCTGTTGTGACTGATCGGAAGTCGACAGGAGGTTGACGAGGGGAGACACGCAGTTTGCTGGAATGATCAAGCCTGCAACACAGCGAAGGGGCCGGTGAGGTCAAAAGAGCGGAGATGGGGAGTCTCTGCCTTGCTTCACAAACCAACGTTTGTTTAGTTAAGCTGCGAGCCCCGGTTTGTCTCCCATCGCTTAGGATCTTAGCAATAACGCTTAAGACTTATAGACCGCTTCGCGGTGCTTTCCAGCCCCTCTCTAAGCGGTTTACAGAGTCAGCCTCTTGGCCCCCCAACAATCTGGATCTCCATTTTACCGACCTCGGAAGGATGGAAGGGTGAGTCAACCCTGAGCCGGCCAGGATTGAACTCCTGACAGTGGGCAGAGTTAGCATGCAATATTGCATTCTAACCATTGTGAAGGAAGGAAGGAAGGAAGGAAGGAAGGAAGGAAGGAAGGAAGGAAGGAAGGGCAATAATACTTAAGACTTATATACTGCTCCACAGTGCTTTTACAGCCCTCTCTAAGCAGTTTACAGTCAGTCTCTTGCCCCTAATAATTTGGGTCCTCATTTTACCCACCTCGGAAGGACAGAAGGCTGAATCAACCCTGAGCTTGGTGAGATTTGAACTGCCCATATTGCAGGCAGCCGGCAGTCAGCAGAAGTAGCCTGCAGTACTGCACTCTAACCACTGCGCCACCGCGGCTCATATAACCATGGCTTAGGCTTTCTAGGACGGGTGTTTTTATTAATGGGTGGGATTTCCAATGCCCAGAATTCCTCCATCAGCAACTCCCACTGCTGGAGGGTTGAAGATCACTCAAACTGGCTGGGGAATTCTGGGAGCTGAAGTTTATACATCTTAAAAGTTGTTGAGCTTTTAAAAACGCTGCTTTATAGTTTCTCTGAAGGGAAAAATAAATAAATTACTTGCCTACAATTCTCTGGCCATCCTCGGTCCTCAGGCGAACAATCTGCATTTTGACGTTGGTGCCGCTCACGGAGGCAAGGACCCCTTCCACTTTTGTCCAAACGCTCAAGACGGAACCGCAGAGGACGTAATAGGTCCGGCAGCGCAAGCCGACTTCACAAACGAGACCCAGACCGGCCTTTTTGCAGTTGCCTCTCCTGAAAAAGAGGAAAGGAAGATGCTCAGTGCTCAATTTTTAAAAAAAAACAAACAAACAAACCAAGAACTGAATATGGAATTTTGTTTCCTGCACATAGTCAAAGATGGGCTCCCAAATAAAATTATGAATAATTTTGGAGTGTGCTTTTCAAAGTTTACCATATATATTTAAAAAAAAGGAATTCTATGGAATCACAATGGCAAAATGATGAAGTCCAGCAAAGTGTAAATCCTCAGGTTGAATGAGGAGAAAACAAGGGCCACAAAGTTACTCCTTCCGTGTGGTCCTTGGGTTTCTTCTGAGGGCTTGGTGGTTTTCTTGTGGACGTTTCATCACCCAACTAGGTAACACGATCAGTGCTAGAAGTTGCTCTCTGTTTATCAAGGATCTACCCCGCTCAGTCAACAGCAGCCTAATCAAGGAGTAACCAAGAACACTCCCACCAACACCCATAGGGCAAGCCACTTGTATATAAAAGAGGGAGCAAACTTTCCTTCCTTCCAGCACTGATGATGTTCTCTAGATGGGTCTGCAAGAAAATAATCAAGCTCAGAGAGCACCAAGGACCATACAATCCCTCTCTTCCTTCTAGCATTGATGATGTGATCTAGTTGGGCCGTGAAGCATCTACAACAAAACCAAGCTCAGACAGCAGTTCAAATCCCTTTCCAGCTGGGTATTTTGGTTTGATTGGGAAGCCCCACAGAAATCCTTTTTTTTTTAAGAGTAGTCCCACTGTTTTGAAGACACCCCCCCCCTCAAAAAAAGAACTTACCAGTAAGCATGTGTGCATGTGTCTGCCGATGAGGTGTACTGTTCTACCCAATGAGCCACAGCATCGTCAGAGGATACCTAGAATTATGCACAGCCGTTATTAATAGTCAGATCTGGCTGGAAACCCATTCGGAAGCGACGAATGAGGTTTCTCAGCCTTTCAAGACGTAAAATGAAATCTGCAACCAAGCAAAAGTTACGCACGTGTAATGATTAAAAAGGTAACTTTATAAAGACGGCTCACTTTTTTATATTTTTTCTTTATTTCAGAGTAGGTTTCCAGTTTCAATTGCTTTCCGGTATTTGGCCTGTAAACCAGGAAAAGCTTCTTTTTGGGGTTCACCTCTTTCATGAGGATGGCAGTTTTCTTACTATTTCGTATCTGGGTAAAAAAAAAAAGGGCAAGGGTTATTATATACAATATATTGTTGTTGAGTTTACTCCTAAATTACCCATTTAATAAACCTGGATGAAGTACAAATATCTAATTCCTTTTTGATAAACAAAATTTTATCAACAGAACGTGCGGCTGTTCACTGCCGAAACTCAGCTAAAAAGGCAAATTTTAGAATCGGAAGCCTGGGTAAATTTTGTTGGCCAGGGAATTCTGGGAATTGAAAACCTGTAAATTGTTAAGCTGACAAGGTTGCACAATGTTGCTTAAGCCAAACCCCCCCAAGGAAGCCTTAGCCGAAATCCTCATTTCCAATACAGATAGCCCTCAACTTACAACAGTTCATTTAATGATCGTTCCAAATTATAACGGAACTGGGGGGAAAAATGACCTGTGACTGTTGCAGCATCCCTGTGGTGAGGTATTCAAAATCTGGATGCTTGGCAACTGGTTCGCATTTATGACGGCGGTCATTGTATGATCTCCTTTTGCAACCTACTGAGAAGCCAAGTCCGTGGGGAAGTCAGACTTACTTAACCATTGTGTTACTAACAATTGTGTTAGTTAGCATTGTGTTACTTAGTTAGTTAGTTAGCATTAGTTAGTTAGTTAGTTAGCATTGTGTTACAACTGCAGGGATTCACAAAGCAACTCTGGCACGAAAGAAAGTAAAGTGGGAGAAAAGTCACTTAACAAATGTTTCACTCAGCAACAGAAATGTTGGGCTGGTCCGCTGTGGCCGTAAGTTGAGGACTACCGTGTTTCCCTGAAAATAAGACTGGGTCTTATATTAGTTTTTGCTCCAAAAGACATATTAGGGCTTATTTTGTGGTTACGTCTTGTTTTGGGGGGAAATACAGTACTAAATGGACCCATCTGGCTGATAATCTTAACCGGGGTTTATTTTGGGAGTAGGGTTTATATTACGAGCATCCTGAAAAAAATCATGCTAGGGCTTAAATTTTCGGGGAAACACGGTATCTGTAATAAGTTTCTGAGTTAATGCTTTCAAAGTTCTGGCCCATGAAAAAGTTAAGCCAGACTTTCAAACCGGAGCCTCACCTGAAGTGATAAATAAAACCCGTCCTCTGGCCCGCGCTGTTCACTCCAAAGCTTAGTTGCTTCCTCCCAAGACATGCCTCTCTCCACGCTTATCTAGGAAACAGGAACAGGAAGCATGCTTGATGGCCACCTTCTTCTGAAGAAAGGCAGCAAGGGACACGGGTTTCAGAATTTCAGACCCAACCTGACCTGGCCATCCAAGAACTTACAGTGTACAGTTCGACATGTCCGGAAGTAGAATAGCCTGGGGTTAGAAATTTTTTAGCGTCTGCTTTCCTCACTTTTTCATCTCCCGATCCCAAATCTGAAAAAAACAAAAACATCACCAGAAGAATGAGATCAGCAATGGACACATATGCAAGGTATTCCTTGACGTACGACCACAATGGAGCCCCAAAATTTCTGTTGCTAAGGGAGACAGTTGTTAAGTGGGTTTTGCTCCCATTTTACCTTTCTTGTCACAGTTGTTGTGAATCCCTACGGTTGTTAAGCGAGTCACACACGGTTGTTAAGTGAACCTCGTTTCTCCTTGCTGGTCGCAAAAGAGGAACACGTAACCACGGGACTCTGCAACCGTCCTAAATACGAATCAATTGCCAAGTGTTCACTTAGGAACTGTCTCACTTATGCACAGAAATTTTGGGCTCCACTGTGACCATAAGCCAAGGTCTAGCTGTACTGCCCAGCCTGGAAATGCCTCCTCACCTAATATGCCCATGTCGTATCTCCCGTTCTTCTTCGCATTGTGGATGACTGCGTTTAGCGTATCTGAGAAATACTGGAATAAAGCATTTTGTTGGTGGACTTCCATGCCTAGGATCCGGTTCAGAAATTTCCCAATATTGTTATAATCTAAAAAAAGGAGGGAAATGTTGGTGAGAAAACAGGCGGGGTCCTTTTCCAGCCCTCCGTGCTGAGCAAGAGGAAAATAACCCCAAAGCTCAGCTATGCATCGTTAACTAAGAAATATTTCCAGAAAGAAGTTGCCAAGCACGGCAAAAGAAATACCTTTATCGAGAGTAAGGATTCCAGACCGATCTTCGACATTGATTAGGCCGACACCTATCAAGCCTTGTCGAACATCTGGAAGGAAAAAGAGAGAGGTTAAACTCAGCGTTACAAGTCAGCCACTGACTGTAATGAGTAGGTGTATAAATCAGAACCCCAAATTTAAAAAATGACGATCTTTTGCAGTCTTCGAAAAGAAACGCAGCAGCAGAAAGAGATGGCTAGTTTTTGTCTGCCCAAATGTTGAATCATTAAATGGCTGGAGTGCCATGATCAGAAATGAATGAATGGTTTGCTCGACTGAAAATAAGAATCTACAATCATCCCAGAAACTGCTAAGGGAACTTAGGTTCACTTTTTGGAGGTACGTATAAAGAAGCAACCCAATCTCAATTCAAGAGGGCTTTCTCCACGTTTTATTTCAATGACCGGGAGAAAAAAACCCACAAAAACACACCTTTAAAAAACTCTCCTGGATAATCTGCTGGCGGAGACACTAACGGGGAATCCAAATTCACGATGGACTTCATGACTATTTCCAATGCATTTCGGCCATACTAATTTCAGAGGAAGAAAAAACAACTATTGTCTTTGCAATACAGAATATTACAGTTTATGCACATTCATGTATTATATTACTATTGTAATATCCCACCTTTTCATACTGTATAAAGGAAAAGGTTCCCCCTCGCACATTTGTGCTAGTCATTCCTGGCTCTAGGGGGCGGTGTGCTCCTCTCCGTTTCTAAGATGAAGAAGCTGTCCGAAGACGTCTCCGTGGTCATGTGGCCGGCATGACTCAACGCCATAGGCACACGGAACGCTGCTACCTTCCCACCAAAGGTGGTCCCTGTTTTTCTACTTGCATTTTTTACCTGCTTTCGAACTGCTAGGTTGGCAGAAGCTGGGACAAGTCATGGGAGCTTCCCCCGTTACTAGGGCACTAGGGATTCGAACCACTGAACTGCCGACCTTTCGATCGACAAGCTCAGCGTCGCAAATATATCTATAGATATGCACTGCACTATTTCAAAGGAGAAAGGAAAACGAGTTGAAAATGTCACCGAATCAAGAAGTAGGAAAGGACTGCAATTTTTACCTTGTTGTCAAAGTTGAATCTACTCAAATCTCTAGTTTCTGTTGCTCTTCTATCTCCGTGGGTGAGAGCTCCCTGTTTAAAAAAAAAAAGCAAAAAAAGAAAATTTACAAACCAAGAGACAGAAGTTTGCTGCCTTTTTAAAAATAACAGAGATCGCCTTTTCTCAAAATCGGGACAGATGTAATCAATGATCCACCGGGAGCAACTCTCGGCAAACGTCTTACCAAGCTCTCCAGCCGTTTGGCAACAATCGAGGCGAATCTTTGTTCTCCCGCCAATTCAGAAATTAGGAAGACATACTCCGGGGCAGTCACTTGGTTGGACCGGTGAGTTCGTCCTGGAGATTAAGAAAAAGACAAATTTGGATTGCTGAGTGTCAACAAAACACAGGCAGCTCGACTCTCAATTACTTGGGACATGTTACATTCTAAAAAAAAAGCTAGAATGCAACCAAAAGAAAAGCCTCACAAATGCATATAAAAATTACAGGGAGTTTAAAAACCATCCTACCAGCACTGACATTATCTTCTCCCTCCCCACCCACCCCCTCTTGTGACAATATCTGAATAAAGTTCAGCAGATGGTAGAAAGATTCAACTTCTTCACATTTCCAGCTGGAAAGTTTTATTGTGATACAATAAAAGGCGATACAAACTTAAAACTGGATTCTTCAATCAACTGACAAGCCACTTTGTGTATATGTACAGGATTATGTATAGCAATTTGGCCCTGTCAGTACATCTGGGAAAGTCTGTTTTGTCATCACAGAGCACAAGTTTTTTTTTCCTATCATCTTTCATCTTTCAATCTGAAAGCCTATAGAGATGTTTTATGAACTTGGAGGCCCTTGTGGCAGAATTACATGACGCTGAAGCTCAGTGCTAGAGGCCCTGTTTCCACATTCAGCCAACCTCAAGCGACTCACCAAACTGCTGAATTGCCCGATCGGCACTCCACGGCAACTCCAGGGTCATATGTACCCTCCTCCTCTGATTTTTGGCCCTTCGGTCTGCCTGCAAAGATATGCCTGAGCTGGCGGCTTCGGAGATGATGGCGATGTTCTGCAAGGCAGGAGGAGGCGAAGGTGAAGAAACTGAGATGTATAAATCCAAACTTTGGGTCACGAAAACATAATGCGACATACTTGAGCTATCACCTTTTTCTAGCAATTAGATTTCCCACCCCCCACCCCCCCACATTAGCTAAGGAATGTCTCTCGCAAATGTTTCATCGGTGTCACCTTTCCCGAGGAGGAAAACCACCCGTGGCAGAGGATGTTCCCAAGATCAACAGCTTGCACTGATCACACTTTTCTCACAAAAGTGCAAGCCAAAGCTCCTTGCCAAAGCACAGCTGCCTTGGACACAAGCTAATTCCAAGCAAGGGTTGACTTGTGGCATTATTACCACAACTTTCAAGGTTTCAACTTTCAAAAACGAAAAGGACAGCTGTATTTGGACACTTGTCGTTTTGAAAGAAAAATGAGAGTCCAGAGCACCAACGGTGGTGTTGTTTTTTAACTTGCAGAAAATGTAAATGTTGAAGGGAGCGAAAGGTACCTTATCTCCATCCATGAATCTCTGCTTCTCGGTGATATTTAGGATTTCCACAGGGACATCAAGTTCAGATCTTGACTCGTAGGAGATGCTGCCATCGTCGTTGCTCACGACCCTTCCTTTACGACCTGTCATCTTCAGAACAACAGGTCACGTTAGCAGGCCACGTCAAGCGTTGAGGGCCGTGAAATAACTCTAAAAACCCGTCAAATATTCTTCAAGGCTATGCCGAGGAGAAACTTACTGGGGACATACAGATAGTCCTTGACTTGCAATCACCTTTGAGCCCAAATTTTCTGCTGCTAAGCAAAATAAGTGTTTATTTATTTATTTATCGGTTCGATTTATATGCCGCCCTTCTCCGGAGACTCAGGGTGGCTTACAATGCGTTAAGCAATAGCCTTCATACTTTTGTATATACCTGCTTAGTAGGGCTTTCGCCCCCCCCCAAGCGGTGTTCTTTTTAATACAAAGTCAGCTTATTGCCCCCACAATCCGGGTCCTCATTTTACTATCTCGAAAGGATGGAAGGCGGAGTTAACCTTGAGCCTGGTGAGATTCGAACTTGCAGTAATTGCAGGCAGCTGGCAGCTAAGTGCTACTTAACAGCACTTAGTCCCCTGCGCCACCAGGCTCTTTTTTGTGTTGCCCTGTTTTATGATCTAGCTTGCCACAATTAAGTGAATCTGTCGCGGCTGCCATACTGCTAGCTTCGCATTGCATCTTGCCAGCCTGACTGTTGTGGCCTGTCGGCTGCCGGCCCCTCCAGCAGCCGAATCAGAGGAGGAGGAGGAGGAGGCGTGGGAGTGAGGGTCAGCATCAAGGATACCCTGAGAGTTCAGAGATGGAAGAGGGAATGGAGCTGGCAGAGATAAAGAGATGGAGGAGGAACCTGGGCCGTCCATCAGCCCTCAAATGGAGAGTCAACAGCTCTCAGCTCTGGAGGTGGTTGATGAGGAACAGCTGTGGATGCGCAGAAGGGAGAGGAGAGCAGTGGAAATCTATGGGCTGGTCCTTGGGACAGAAGAGCCACCGCTGCTAGCGAAGCCCCACCCTAGCTCTGGGGATAAAAGGCAGGGGGCGGAGATGGGTTAAGTGACCACTGTCCCTTCGCTTCCCTAGAACACTGACAGTCACAAGCTGTCTATTTTTAATGCAAGGCCTCTTGTGTCAAAACCCTTATTCTTACAACTCCTTATACAAGGAAAGGCTCCCTCCTTGTAAGAGTTTTAGATAAAAGCTTTCCTTCCCGGATCATCCAAGCCCCCTACCTCGGCCACGTTCTCAGGGCCTCCCAGTTCATCGATGAGTTCATCCAGCGTGTTAGGAGGGAGATCTTCGGAAAGCTTTTCCAGTTTATCCAGCAATTCTTTCTTCATCTGCTGGGCCCTTTCCACGGCATCCTGACTCGTCACGTAGCTGGTGTTTGTGTTACTGGGTGCTGTGAAGTGCCAAAACAGGAGGGAAAAGAGAGGGAGGGATTTTTTTTAAAAAAAAAGACTCTTAGAATGAGAGCCAGGTTAATCCATGGAATCCTAAATTCAGGAGAGGTTTTGATACCATTTTTTTGCAACGAATTTTATGAAAAGAGTATAGGCGGCTTTCAATAAAATTGGCCAGTTGGAAAAAGTGCAGGCAAATTACCGTATTTTTTCAGAGTATAAGATGCACCCTTTTCCCCCAAAAAAGAGAGTGAAATTTCTTACGAAGATTTCAGAGGCTGAAAGAAGCCTCTGAAAGAAGCTTCAGAACAATAGCCTCCAAACAGAGCTTTGGAAAAAAAGTTTTTTTTCTTGAAGCTCTGTTTCGGAGGCTTTCGGAGGCAGGAAAAAAGTTTTTTCTGAAACAGTTTCAGAAGTTTCAGAGGCAGAAAAAAAAGCAAGGCGCAGAGCTCACAACCAACGAACCTTGCTAAAATTCACCTCTGGGAACACCTGATTGGCGGTATTCCGGCAAGCCGATCCACCCACCAATCAGCTTTTTTCTTATTTTCTTCCCCTAAAACTAAATTTGTATCTTATACTCCGTTGCGTCTTATGCTCCAAAAAATACAGTTCTTCTGATTTTTTTTTTTGCAGACTTTACAACTGATGCTTCCACGCCAGGCAGAAACTTTCTGACAGCCAAAACAGATGAGAAGGCCTCTTGGGTGACTTACCAGAGACATTTGTAGAAGGGGTTACCACTGTGGAGGAGAGAGAACTTGGCCTCTTGGATCCGAGGCCAGATGCTAGTAAGGCACTCTGAATGGAATCGGGGTCTATGCTCTTCTTCTTTTTCTTCTCTTTATTTTTCTTATGTTCTTTCCGGATCAGCCAAGGGTCTGAGAAGAAGTGGGGGCGAGGGGAAACACAAATTGGGCATGCAAAATCTCACCAGCTTTATCCCAAAATCACACGCTGCCCTAAAGTCGTAAAAATGAGAAAAACCCAAATCGTCTCACCATCCTCATCATCTTCGCTAGATTCGTCTCTGAAAGGGTTGAAGTCATCGTCGTCTCCGGAACTTAAAAAGCGAGAACTCTCGTTGTCGCTCTCCTCGTTCTCCGAGGCCTCCGATTCACTGAAGCTTTCGTCGGAACTGCTCCCGGCTAGGCCTCCAGTCTTACGGGCTTTCTTGACCTCCCTCGTCATTTCTTCCCCTTTTTGTTTTTTTTCCATTAAGCAAAAGTTTAGAAGGGATATTAGAGAAAGGGGCACATCTCAATTCTTGGGGGTGGGGGGTGGGGGTTAATCAAAAAAGAAAAGTGACTTTCTCTCCGAGAAACATCGCCTCAGAGAGGAGTCTTGAGGGATTGAACAAAACGCCAAAGGAAGAAACAGTGCAGAGATTCTCCTGACTTAATTTTTTTTTAATTTGATTTATATGCCGCCTTTCTCTGGAGACTCAGGGCAGCTTACAATGCTTTAAGCAATAGCCTTCATACTTCTGTATATTTTACAAAGTCAGCTTATTGCCCCCACAAACCGGGTCCTCAATTTACCCACCTATAGCAATAAAATGGGCTCAGTCTTACCTTTACGTTTCTTTACTTTATCCTCCTTGCAAGGACTGTCCCGAGGAGAGCTGTGGTTACTCTGGAGAGACAGGTCGATTCCCAGCAAGCTGAAAAGTTTCTTCCGATCGGGAGCTGGGAAATGTTTCTCAATGAGGGATTGAAACACCCCCCTGTAAAGTTTGGAGAGAGAAAAACAGCAGTGTTTTAACACTAGCCCAAGAGCATCACCTAGCGTAGTCAGAATTGAGGGGCTGTGGCACGAAATAGCCATCTGGGAGTTATGCACGGACTCCAGAGCCTCCAGAGTCGGACAGCAGAGAGGCAGAGGAACAGGGGGAGCCTGTTCCTAGTGCGTACATGAGCAGAGCTGCCAGAAGCCAAGAACAGGGGCGACTCAGGAGTAAGGCCTGGAGATGACTGGCCCCTCCCATAAGGCTTAAAAGAGGAGCAAAGGCACATGGGCCCTTTGCAGGAAAGCAACGTTGTTAATTCAGTTCCCAGTTGGCATCTATGTTTGATTCTGGACTCCGTGGGGCTTTGCCAAGTAGGTCTTTGGCAGTGTGTCAAGGGAGATAAAGGTTGGTGAGTATCCCCAAGGACTTCCTGCAACTAATTGGGACTCAGCTGTGAATGAACGTAATTCACAGCTGTTGCAAAAAAAGAGGTTTTGGGGCTACTCGTGTGTTTTAATGACTCAGGAAGCCGAGGTCACAATACTTACTTTGCTGTGGAAACAAAGTCATTCAGTTCCCCGCCACCTTCTTCCAAAGCTTCCAAAGTCCTGGCTTCTCCTGTGGACTGCAGCCCGATGACCACGCACTGTAGGAAGGAAAACACAAGGGGGAGGTTTTAAGCTCTTCTCAACGTGGAGGACGGGTGCTTCCCCAGTCATTCCAGGACCCTCAAGTCAAGGGTCACCAACCCACCTTGCCGTTCTTGATCTCTTCCCGGGCCAGCTGCACCACTCTCTTGACTTTGGATGCAATGCAGAGGTATTTAAAGAATCTCTGGTGAGCAGACCAGAACTGGCCCCACATGGACTTCTTCATGCGCTGTTCGGCGTCAATGAGGTCAGCCGCCTGCTGGAATTTCTCCCTGGCACTTACCCACTGAAAGTAAGAAAAGAAAGCAGAATTTTCAGGGAGACATAAAAAGATCAGTAATATAAAATGGGAGGATAGGATGCTAGACTAAACTGCTGTCGAAAGGTGTTCTCCCACCCCACCCCGAAAAGGCAACTGGAGTTTCTTGGTGCTTTCTTCGAAAATGTTTCTCTCGTCTTCCAAGAAGCTCCTTCAGTTCAGTTCTGAAGTTCTTCTTGGATGACAAGCGAAACGTTCTCGAAGAAACCACCAAGTTAAATCCGGCTGCCTTTTCGAAAAAAAAGCACCTTTGGGAGAACCATGACCCGGAGGATTGAGAAGCTCCACAGACAAACGGACGACTGGTTCTTAAAAAGTCTAGCTCTTCAATTTTGGGTTTAAAAAACAATATCTGGAATCCGCTATTTTTCAGTTAACAGAGAAATCACTTTTATAAACTATCTACTGAAATGTCAGGTTTTAGCCTAGAAAAGGTGGTTAATAGTCTACCAATAACAATGTGGTTTAAGCATTACTACATCTGCTCCTTGCTCCCATAACGTCGCATAGGGTTCACCAAACGAATTCCTTGGAATGGAGGAAACCCTGGTTCCCTGGGAGGCTACAAATCCTGCAAGACTCTTGAACATATGGGGGATAAAACGTCTGCAGAAAAACTGACAAAGGCTTTGGTATACATCTCCTGGAGACCCAAGAATAGTTAGTGGAACTGATTTCACGCTGTTCTGTTCGTCTTTACACCCTTCCAAAGGTTCACTGGGCTATCTCTTGCAAGGAGTTAATGCAAACATCTTTCTCAAAGCACCCCGAACTGCCAACTTCTCCCTTTTTAAAAGGCTTACCATTTTCACAGATTTATTATACATTTTGACGTAGTGCTGAGAAAGATGAACTTCGTCTATTTTGAAGGTGACCCCTGAGAAGCTCAGCTGCCTGGCTATGTACATTCCTCTTAGCTTCATATCCATGGCAACTATTTCCATGGCGCCCACACCTCTGAAGATTAAAAGAAAGAAGAAGAAAAAAAAAAGACAATTTTTAAAGGGAGATTATTCTCACAGGGGACCTGCTGGAACTTTTGAGAAAAGCTACGCGAAGGCTTCTGACGATCGCTTCTCCCATTTGACGCCAAGACCAGCCAAGACCAAGAACATACCTTCTTTCAACCGCTTGGATAAAGTCGCTGAATTCCCTAAATGGGGTCCCTTCCCCCCAAATCCCAAGACGGTTCATATATGCCATGTTCCGGGGCTCTGAAGCACCTGAAAGCCAAAGGAAATTATCCAGGGTTTTTTTCCCCCCCTTTGAAAACAGCATTGCAATCCACTCGATGTTCAAATGATGGGAACGGTCCTTACCTGTGGCACTAGCATAAATAACCCTGGCCTTTGGAAGCTTGTTCTGCAATTCCAGAACAGCCAAGCCTGTCTTGGTTGGTTTTGAAGAGCCAACCGGGCAAAGGTTTTTAGCCTTGTGGCATTCGTCAAACACTATCTGAAGACGTGGTTAAGAAGCAAGACGTTTCACAAACATTCATGAATAAAGCTGCACGGTAAACATTCCACTGAATGGAAGCCAGAAAATGTTGTCCATAACGAATATATATTGATCAACTAGTTATGTTTATTTTACCATAAATCTTTTTGCTGTAATTTATGGTTCATAAATGTAAACCATAAATCTTTTCGCTGTAAGGAAGGGATGTTAACGAAAGTTTCAAAGGACTATTCCAGGCAAACATGGAGATTTAAAGATCAGGACAACCTTCTGAGAATTAACTAGGCTAGATACAAAACTTAGCAGTGTTTTTCAACTGTGGCAACTTCCTGACATGTGATCTTTGGTACCCAGAATTCCCCAGCCAGTGAGGGCATTGTTGAGAATTCTGAGAGCTGAAACCCACACCAGACAAATTACTTTATCTGGAGCGTCGCCACTCTATCTGGAAGAATTATCTGCTTTCCAAATCTCTGATAGCCTTGGAATTGGAAAATGCAACTTATAAAAAGTATCAGACACCAATCAAAAGATGTTAATTTAAAAGGAGGGATATTGCCCCAATCTAGCAACTGGAAAAGGATACCACTCCGTCAAAGTCGTCTCCACACCAATGAAGAAGCTGCTTGAGCCTGGTTTTATATTTTCCTCCAGACTGACTTTCCCCGATAAGCGAAGAATAAGTTGCAAAAATGACCCCCTTCTTCACGCTTCCATTATGCTTGGAAGAAATTTTTCCATATTTGAACTAAAGCAGAAGTAAGATCAGAGGTATGAAAGCTGTTCTGTTCCATTACAAACATGCATGCATTATCTTCCCTTACTAAACTCCAAATAGCATTAAAAGCTGCATTCTTAAAAAGAAAAACATTCCTGATTTTATTGTGCTCGGCACTCAAAATAAATCAGAAAGCTGATGGATTCCCACAGAAGTTTCTGCTTTGGTATTTTTTATTTAGAACACCCTTCACTCTCTCTGTGTATACAAGTTTAATTAAACTGAGAAAGACTGTCTTATGCATCACATATTAAATATGTTTTCCAGGAACAATTAATTTATTTTATGCAATTTGTATGCCGCCCTATCTCCGTAGACTCAGGCGGCTCACAACAAATAAAAAACAAACCCGATAAATATAGAATACATGCACAAAGTATGCAAATATATAAATATATAATTTAAAACATATATTAAAACCCACTAAAATAATCAACCCCCTCAGTCCAGGTAACTAATCTTGGTCACTAATTTGTCCAATGAGATGCTATAAATACACAAATTCTAGCAAGTGGTTTTCTCCTGTAAAACTTCCCAATAGAGGCAAATCTAATTTAATTTTTCACATTTTTACGGGAGAAGGCAGAAATAAAGTACTATTCCACATAATTTAATTCCCCCATGTTTCAATAACTGAGGATTTGAAACCCTCTCCCCATTATGACCTTCAAAACATGCAACATGCCTACAGCAACGATTAAAACGAAAAATAAATTTGTGAACAAGCGATTGTTACACTACTTCCCAACACAGCGCAAGCAAACCTAAAAGTAACAAAACGATCTATGGTAGGTTTCTGATTTAAATTCTTAAAACAAAAGCATTCATCGGGCATGCATCTCACACAAGCGTACCTAATGGTTTTTGTTTTTTTGCTTCAACTGTACAATAGTAAAATATTTCCACACCTTGTTTAATGAATGGACCAAAATGTTTTTGGCGCCAATATCTCTCAAGTCCCTTTCAGCATCGTATTTCAGATCGTTTGAAACACTAAACCTGGAAGAGAGCAAAAAGCAACAGTCCTGCCATGAAGACAAAGTCAGTGACAAGGAGAACAATACTCTACTGCCCCTGATGCCCAAGTATGAGACTTACCACACTGCCCTTTTTCTACCCAAGAGATAGTTTTCATAAATGATGCCAGCAATGGTTCTTCCTTTCCCTACACCGGCACCGTCGCCTATTAAGAAGCCAGCTCGGTCTCCGTTCGGTAGGAATGTCTCGTGTTGCTGTGGGGAAGTGACAGAATTTATTTAGCGTGTGGCCTAGAGTACACGGAGAAGAGCAGTGAAGATGTATAAAAGGAGCACTTAATGCTATGGTGCACGTATGAGGGAAATAGGTAGTCAGTTTGGTAAAGTAGGAGGAATTCAAGAAGTAATATATAAGCTACAGGTAACATTTTGAAACACGTTGCTTCGTGAGAACGAAAAGTGTGTTCTATAGATTCATTATCTAGGCCAGTGGTTCCCAATCTTTTCTTCACCACGGACCCTTTTTAAATATCTTTTGTGGCCACGGACCCCCAAGACTTAACTCAAGATTTAAATCATAACATTTCTTCAAGTCTTTGCGGAACCCCGTGACAACATTTTGGGCTCCCAGGTGTCTTCAGATCACAGGTTGAGAACCACTGATCTAGGCTATTTTTCTGATTAAGCCTGGTATATGTTAGTTGGAGAAACTCTGCTCTTACAGAAACAGCAATAGCACTTACATTCATATACCGCTTCACACTGCTTTTACAGCCCTCTCTAAATGATTTACAGAGTCAGCCTTTTGCCTCCAACAGTCTGGGTTCTTATTTTACCCATCTTGGAAGGATGAAAAGGCTGAGTCAACCTTGAGCTGGTGAGAATCGAACTGCCCAACTGCAGGCAGTTAGCAGAAGCCTGCAGTTCTGCATTCTAACCCCTGAGCCACCACAAAAACCGTTTACAATATCTGTGGCAAGAACTTGTCTTCGGTCTCTGTTTTGGTGGACTTCGGAACGGGCATGAATTTGTAGCTAGCCTTCGGCGAAGAAGGCAGTACCTGTGCCGCGTAAGTAATTGCTTCAAGCTGCAAGGCTGACAGCCATCCGCTGTCGATGCTTTCTTCTGGGATGGAAGATTTGTACCAGACTTCAGGAGGGGTCACGCTGGAGAGGGAGCTGGTTTCTACCACCGGGTCAGGATGGCGCAAGCCAATTTTTACTGCGGGAGAAAAGGCAGGATTGTGTAAGGCGAGGTTTCTCCACCTTGGATCTATTCGGGTATTTGGGTAATGTTGATAAGAAGCCGTTGTAGGCATACATTTTATGGGCATATATTCGGCATAGGTCTCTGCGTGGCCCATTTCTTCTTCGTCCTCTTCCTCTGGTTCTTCTTCCTCTTTTGTGACGGGCACTTTCTGCAGGAAAGAACAGAGGGTGTTGCAATCTGTCTCACACAAAGCAGCAAAGTTCAAGGGGGAGCAGATACAGGCAGTTGCCTAACCTCACGACCTTCTTGCTGAATTTTAGAGTGCTGCTTTTAAGGTGCTCTCCTTCTGAGTCCAGTTATTTTCCACCAGAAGAGATTTTAAAATACCCACAGGGAGTCTTAGACCTGTACTATGTTACTTTGAGGCAAAGAAATGTGTGCCTGAGATGTGTCAGTATGTTATATTTTAAAAAGGCTGAACAGGGTGCTCACTGGTAAACAGCACATCTACAAAACTTCTAAAGGTTTTGTCTCCAATACGATATCACAATCAAGTACATGAAACCAAGCATTAAAAAGAAATCAGTCTGTACAACACAGCAAAATCTAGGATTTCAGAGTTTAAGGAACAGGGTTTCATTGTAACATGATCATTACATAAGTACATGAGATGGATAAAATCAAATAAAGCCATATAAATATAAATCTAGGGTGGTACATACCATGGTAGGAGAGAAGCTTCTCATTTTTAGATCGTTTACCCAGATCCTCGTGACCTCTTTAGTTGAAGTCTCCTTTTTAACAGCACCGTTACTCATATCGGCTGAAAGGAAAACGTCCCAAAGGATTAAACATTTAAGAAAAATGTTTACGATGTAATACAAGTATTCTTGAAGCCGGTGTAAATGAGAGGCAAACTTTTTTATCCACCAAAACACCACAGTGCAGATGAGCTTCACGCCAGTCTTAAATTTACGGCTACCAGGAGGATGCAAAGTGTAAAAGCACCAAAGTTGGATGAAGATTATGCCGAATTTCCCACGTGGGGGTGTGAGAGAAAGGAAACTCTATAGCCCGTTTCAACAGTGGAAGTGATCTTACCAAGCATAGAGGTGTTTACCACATTTGGGGACAGAAGAAATATTTCTGTAAAAAAGGCAACATTTGGGACCTCAATACGTTTTTAACATCCAGCTATTTTAGCTTTCTTTTTCTCTACTTAAATGAATAATTATGAGGATAGCATTGCAGCATGGGTAGAGTGATTAAATAGCCAAGGTTGGACACCCCTGGACTAAAGAATTCCTAGTACAGGTAGATCTCGATTTAGGACCATAATTGAACCCTGTTGCTAAGCAAGGTATTTGTTAAGTCAATTTTGCCTCATTCTACGGCCTTTCTTGCCACAGATGTTAAGTGAATCACTGCAGTTAAGTTAGTAAAACTGTACTTATTTTCCCCACCGACTTGTCAGAAGGTTGCGAAAGGCGATCAGTGAACCCGGGACACTGCAAACGCCATAACTGTGAGTCAGTTGCTAAGCGTCTGCATTTTGATCACGTGACCCTTGGGGGAATGCTGCAACAGTCATGTGTAAAACCCTGAACCCTCAGATGGAGAGTCAACAGCCCCCAGGTCCGGAGGTGGCTGATGAGGAAGAGGAGGAACAGCTGGGTCCAGTGCCTGACGTGCAGAGGAGAGGAGAGCAGTGGAAATCTATGGGCCGGTCCTTGAGACAGAAGAGCCACTGATGCTACCAAAGCCTCAACTTAGCTCTGGGGATAGAAGGCAGGGGGCGGAGATGAATAGGTGTGGCAGACAACTATTCATCCTCTGGACAGACGGACTTGTCAGCCTGCGGTGAGGGAGAAACTTTTTGCCAGGGGCTGCCGAAGCTCCTAATAAACAGAACATTTGTTTAACTACAGAGGATTTGTCGTGTTTGTTGAGCTGGGTCGTAACAGCCTACGTAAATTGAAGGGGCACCATTCCCTATCCCCAAGCCCGCCCGCCAAAATCCATTCGGCCAACTCCGCTACTTACTCGCCGCGGTCGCCACAGGAGGGGCGATGTTGGGCGGAGGCTTCAGTTTCATCAGTTCATTAAGACTGTTGTTCTTGAGGAGATCTTTCAGCTGGATCTGGTCCTTAGGCAAGGGGGTGGTCAGGGTGTTGCGCGCCACGGGCACCGTCACCGAGGGCCGCGTGGTGGTGCTGGTTTGTATGATTTTTGCCACGGTGATGGTCTGTCTGGTACTGGTCACGGGGGTCGTTTTCGTCATGACGATGGTCGTCCCCAGCGTAGGCAGCTGGTTGATTTGATTCAGGACAAAGGTTGTGGTAGAAGGTGGCTGCTAAAGAAACGGGAAAGGCTCGTTCTTGTGGTTGCAAGAGAATCACGGACAACTGCCCAGCGTTTTTCTTCCTAACTTAGGGGCGGAAGTTGCTTCGACTGTAAGCGATTCTAAGCGGCAGGCAGCAAACAGGATTAAAGTAGCAAAACGATCGTAACATAATATAAAACCTACAATGGTCTAGAGGTGGAGCTCTCGGCTCACAATCAGGAAGTCTGTGAGTTCGATCCTAGGTAGAGGCAGATATTTCTCTCTCTGGGCACGATGAGAATATATCTGCTGAACAGAACTCCGCATTGGTGGCAGGAAGGGCATCCGGCCAGTAAACACTCAGCTCCATTCAGTTACCCAGACTCCAGCCCGCAAGGGATTATGGAGTTGTTAAAAGAGGATGATAATATAAAATCTACAGCAACATCAGAGACGTATCAATCATGCTGAGGAACACCTTTCTATTAGTCTTTCTAAAACAGGCAAGTTTGGACAGGTATTCTAAATGCTGATAGGATAAGGCTGACTTCAGGTGGAAGGATGTCCCATAGGAAAGAGGCAGAAGGTTTGATTCTACAGACTCCATACAACGACTCGGAAACCTTCTCTTTGGATCTGCCTTTGGATTATGGATTTCCTGTCTGGCTGCTCTCAGAGGGTCAGATTAGGTAATCATATCTCTTCAGCTCCTATTCTTAACACTGATACACCACAGGGTTGCGTGTTGAGTCCCTTACTTTATGCTCTTTATGTGCATGACTGCATTGTTTTAAGTTTCTGGGTGTTATCATAATAGAGGACCTGACCTGGGGCGCTTACATTGCAGCACTGGTCAAAAGGACCCAGCAGAGTTTGTACTACCTGAGACTTCCCAGGAAACAGCAACTGAATGAAAAACTGCTGATGACTTTCTACCACTGTACCATAGAGACCATATTTTAACTTACTGCACCTGTGTATAGTTTGCCAATGGCCCAGTGGCAGATAGGACAGCGTTCCAGAGGGTCAACGTCATTGCCCAGAGGATCATGGGTTGCCCTCTCCCCACTTTGGAAGAGCTTTATAGCTCCCGCTGCCTTAAGGAAGTTCAAAACATTCTTAAAGATCCATCTCATCCTGGATCTCACCCTTTTGAACTATTACCATCTGACAAGATGGTACAGGACAATAAAAACAAGGACAAATAGGCTGAAAAACAACTTCTATCCCAGAGCAGTAACTATATTGAATTCTACTGTATAGTGCAACATTAATGCAGTATCAGGGGTTTTCAATTCAATTGTATAGAATGTGAAGGATGGGTGTTTGTGTTTTCTTTTTATAGTTACAATGTACACTGAAGATGGTATTTAATTTCGTTGTATGAGGTGCAATGAGAATAAAGTAAACTAAACTAAAACTCTGATTCAAAATATGTTTAAAGTTTTTTTAAAAAAATTAAACTCTGCTGTAAATATAAACTTCGGCATTTATTTAGGGAATAAGTGCTCCTATAGTATAGAACTCCTACAGTTCAAGAGATGTGCACTGTCATCTTTGATGTGACTATTTAAAAATGTGTTTTCCTTACTCTGGTGTTCAGTACTGTAGGAGAAGCAGCAGCCTGTGGCTCTGGTTTAACAACTACTGATGCTTCTAACTCCAACCCCAGCTCTAATGCATTAAGAGAGACTGATTACAAGAGAATTAACAGTTAATGTTAGATTGGTGCTATCAGGGTTTATTTAACGCAACATACTTTCTTTACTTCAGGTGTATTTAGCAGAAAATACTGTAAATGTATATTGCAATATAAGCACAGTCCTACGTATTTTTAAAGCTCATATTGGTATACAAAATCTGAATGATTTAAGCGAACGATGCAGATCATCTGAATTGCAGCTTATCACTGGTAAATACCCTTGTAAACAGATCAAATAGTAGATATTTGCACTGCTAGAGAATCCTTCGCTTAGCTAATGAGTTAAACCAGTTTGTATACTCAAAGAATAAACAAATTGGACGTTAGGCACAACTGAGCAACAAAACAAATACAAACCAGGCTGATATTAAGCTCTGTGTGAATACGGCTGCTATACCTTTGTCTCTGGTTAAGCAAGTTCTATAAGCACAGCCAGTAAGTGGGGTGCATTGTGGCCATAATCCCCAATTCACAGCTCCAAGGAGGGGATGGCTAAGCATATTTGGCTTGGCTTCTTGTATTGTCTGAACTCAGTCATGGTTCTGGTCTTCCTTACACAGAAGCCAATCTATGTTGGCCAATGAAAACTTTCTCAGAGAAAATAGCACATCTGAGGCTTATATTTTGCAACTGACAAAAAGGACAGCAATGCAACATGTTGCATTCTTAGAGGAGAAACCTGGTAAGGAGATTAATGTGACATAAAGTCGATACAATGTTTTAAATGGGCCAGCAGAATATAATCTGAAAAAGTTTATTTCCCAGAGCCGAACATTATAAATCTAGCCTTAATTCCTTCTTCCCATAGATGTCAAGCAGGTTTGATCAATGGCAGACACACAGAAGGTCAGTACCAATTTTACAAGTCCCAGGAAATCTGAGAACGAAGGCTTTACATTTACAGGTAATAAAGTAACAAAGTTTAGAATGATGTTATTTGGCTATGTTAAGGGTGATAAAATAAATAATATCCAGCTTTTCTCTGCCTAGTAATGGACTGTATCAGCTATAGATTTCCCCCCCCCCCCCAGGGAAATAAAAGTAACTCAAATGCTACCAGACCATGACAAATACAAAATTGTAGAAAAGCTTTCCAACCTGCTGAATCGCTGGAGGTGGAGTTGCGACGCCCATGTCTGGAGAATCAATATCAAACAAGTCATTTGGGCTAATTCCACTTTCACTTAAAGCTGTAAGCAAAAGATCCTGTCCTGGTTCCACCATTTCTGAAATAAACAAGAGCAAATGATAGATAAGCTTTTCCCACTGGGACGGCTGCTTCTACTAAACCATTATTTCTTTTATCTTTTCACTTCTAAAATGGCATCGTATTGCCTTTCGGTTGCCATCCCTTAAAAGCTCCCCCAACTTAGTTCAGAAGAAACCTAAAACATGTGACAGAAAGTTATCATGGCATAAGGAAGGCGGAATGAAAATCAGATTCCGACAACCATTTGTCTGAAATGTTACAGAGTTTCCTGCTGGAAGAGGGGTTGGACTAGAAGACCTCCAAGGTTCCTTCCGCTTTTGTTATTTTGTTAAATCCCTTCTCCAAGTCGTTCTCTAAAGAGCAACCGTTTTTGCTAAATGCCAAAGCACTTCCAGTTCCCCCAGCCCAGTGAAGAGCAATCTTCTTTGTAAATAAACCATGAATCCAAAATACAAATATGATGAAATATCCCATTAAACTTTAGAGCGTAACGGCAGGCAGGATCAGAGCCTGACAGGGCTGGAGACAGAGAACAAGGTTAACCCCTTAACCTAAGAATACCACAGACCTGGATTGCCTTTAGCATTCATGCAAAGTATTTCATTTTTATATGGTTAGCAGATTTAGGAACTGCCCCTCCGCCTCACAGAGGGACTTCTAGCTTTTTTTCTAGCCAAATTTTCCTTGATTGCTACTCGAAGGCAGACCACATCACACTGTAGCTAAATACTCTGCTGGAGTAGAGTGGTTGGTTTTTTTTTAAATTGTTAACTGCTCACATTAAGTTGAGCCCCGTCTCCCAAGAAGACAGGAAGCCTCTGTCTTTGGCCATGAGGTTCCAGGAACTAAATTTAAAAAGAAAACAGGAACCATAAAAAGCACTACTCGAAAGCAACGTACACATTCCGATTTACAGCTGAAGCTTCTTTGATGATCTCCCTGTGGTGCATGTACCCTACAGTGACAAACCCAGATTCCACCAACTTGTCGGGGGGTTCGTTTTCGAGCTTGACGTAGCATGCAGATTTTTACACTCCCTTTCAAAGGTTTGCCATGAAAGAAAAACCAAACAGAAAGACACGTAGCAACTCAAAGTTCAAACTGTCCTGTGTTGCTAACCTCGAGGCCAGGATAAAATTTCCTCAGAGCTATCAAAAAAAAAAAAAACCCTCAAGAATTATGAAGGAGTGCTTGTTCACCCTGCATGTATGTTATCAAAACAAAAGGTTCTGGCATTCTCCTGAAGATTGCAATGATATTCTTTAAGGCTTGAAGCCGAATGAGTTCCAAACAATTAGTGCCTGCTTTGTGAGACACAGATATCACTTTCCAGAACAGATTGATAGAAAATTATGCATCAGTCAATGCAACCGACACAGCCCTTTGCCTGGAGGAAAGAGTTTAATGAGCGTAGAGCCAACCAGGCAGTTTCCTTGACTGAGGACTTCTCAACTGTCCTTGCCAATATGTAAAATCTAATCAACGATAATCCCGAATAACGTCACAGAGACTTGAAGACTCTCTTCTGTGCAAGAGGGCATAGCAAAAGGGAAAATAAATCTAATAAATATCCCGAGGTGGCCTTCCCTGCCACGTGTTGTAGAACATAAACTTCCGGATAGGGCTGGATCTAAGCAAACACTCAGACCCCTCATTTGCCCCATAGATCAACCTAAATGAATCCTGTTAGCAGCAGCAACCAGATAGATCCTCCAGGGCTGGAGAAGGGTAAGCAATGGAGAGTGACCTGGAAACAATAGTCATTTCTCTTGAGCCAGCCAGGAGGAACAAACTGCGTCCCACTCCCCTTGTTTAGCAAAAAAAAAAAAAAAAAAAAGGGGGGGGGGGACTCCATGCTTTCCAGCCTTCCCACTCATCAAGAGGGGATAGCTCCAGGCTCCAGTCTTTCCAGCACATCTGGGGACCAAAAAGGCAGGAAAACAAGGGCTGGGAGAAGAAGGCATTTATATAGAAACACACACATACCCACATATACACATGCTGTGTATATTACATAGCATTTGTGTGTTTATATGTATATACACGTACTGTCTAATATATAAAATCTCAATGGGAGCCAGGGGGGAGCGGGGCTCCCTCCCCTTATTCCTATCCCCCTACTCTCCTCTAAAGGCTCCAAAGCAAGCCTCCTCTTTCCATTTCTTAAACTGTCAAGACACACACATATACATACATGCATATGTATGCACACACGCCTGCACACACTATTTAATATATAACATTAAACTGTACCTGTGTGGATAGATAGATGGATTTTTCTATTGTATGTCAATAGGGGACAGGTGGGCTCCCCCTCCTCAAGGCTTCCAAGCAAGGCTGCCTCTTTCTTTCTTAAACCAGGGGTCCCCAGACTTGGCAGCTTTAAGACTTGTGGACTTCAACTCCCAGAATTCTTCAGCCAGCATAGTTTAGCATAGCTGGCTGGAGAATTCTGGGAGTAGAAGTCCACAAGTCTTAAAGCTGCTAAGTTTGAAGACCTCTGTCTCAAACAGTCAAAATATACACATCCAACCCACATATACATAATTTAATATATAATATTAAACTATGTGTGTATTTATTTATTAGTTCGATTTATATATGCTGCCGTTCTCCGGAGACTCAGGGCGGCTTACAATGCGTTAAGCAATAGCCTTCATACTTTTGTATATACCTGCTTAGTAGGGCTTTCGGCCCCCCCAAGCAGTGTTCTTTTTTATACAAAGTCAGCTTATTGCCCCCACAATCAGGGTACTCATTTTACCTACCTCGGAAGGATGAGTCAAGCTTGAGCCTGGTGAGATTCGAACTCGCAGTAATTATAGGCAGCTGGCAGCTAAGTGCTACTTTAACAGCAGCAGTTTAGTCCACTGCACCACCAGGCTCTTATACAATGTGTATATATGTATAGATAGATAAAATTTTTATATGTGTGTGGATAGATAAAATTCCATGGGGGGAGGGATGTCTCCCCACATGGCTGCCTTTTTTTCTTTCTTAAACAGTCAAAATACACACATATACATACACATAATATATAATATTGAACTGTGCATATATATATGTGTATGGATAGACAGAATTTCTCTTAGGGACCAGAGGTCTCTCCGCAAAAGCTGCCAAGCAAGGTTGCCTCTTTCTTAAACAGTCAAAACACACACAGATGCTATTTAACATATAACATTAAACTATGTGTATAGATGTATGGATAGATAGAATTTTTATTAGGGGCTGGGTTCTCCCCACAAGGCTGCCTTTTTCTTAAAGTCAAAATACACACACACACACACACACACACATACATAATATATAATATTAAACTGTATGTGTATTTATGTGCATGGCTAGGGACAGAATTTCTCTTAGGGACCAAGGGTCTCTCTGCAAAAGCTTCCAAGCAAGGTTGCCTCTTTCTTAAACAGTCAAAACACACACACAAAACATACATATACATATTATGTTAAACTGTGGGTGTATTTGTGTGTGTGGATAGACAATTTCGGGGGGGGGGGGGTGCAGGAGTGTCTCTCTCCCTCAAGGCTTCCAAGCAAGGTTGCCTCCTTCTTAAACAGTCAAAACATACACACACACAATTTAATGTATAATATTAAACACATATATATCCTCACACACATATATATATCGATAGATAGCATTTCTATTAGGGACTGGGTCTCCCCTACAAGGCTGCCTTTTTCCCTTTCTTAAACAGTCAAAACACACACACAACACACATATACATAATTCAATACATAATATTAAACTCTGCGTGTATTTCTGTGTGTGGATAGATAATTTCTGGGGGGGGAGGGGGTGCAGGAGTGTCTTTCTCCCTCAAGGCTTCCAAGCAAGGTTGCCTCCTTCTTAAACAGTCAACACACACACTATTTAATATATAATATTAAACACATATATATCCACACACACACACATATATATAGATAAATAGCATTTCTATTAGGGACTGGGTCTCCCCCACAAGGCTGCCTTTTTCCCTTTCTTAAACAGTCAAAACACACATATACATAATTCAATACATAATATTAAACTGCGCGTGTATTTCTGTGTGTGGAAAGACAATTTCTAAGGGGGGGGGGCAGGAGGGTCTCTCTCTTTTTCTCTCTCCCCCACCAAGGCTTCCAAGCAAGGCTGCCTCTTTCTCCCTCTTTTTCCAGGGGATGCAGCAGCAAACCCACCCGGACCCATGCAGAAAGTGGACGGGTAGGGGGGTTTAAAAAAAAAAAACAGCACGCCGCTTTCTGAGGAGAAGCCGCTTCCACGCGTCCCCCGGGCCTAATGCGGACGCCGCCTCGGAGCCCTTCGTCATGCATCGCCTCGCCCGCTTTAGAGCCTCAGCGGAGGCGAGGCCGGCTTTTCTCCTCAGGCGGGCTGCGAAGCCGGGCGGACGGGCGGGTGAGGGGGGGGGTAGACTCACTCTGGCCGCGTCGGGAGGGCCCCGTCGAGAAGGTTCCCGGTCGCCGTTTCCCCTCCTCCTCCTCCGCTTCTTCTTCTTCCTCCGCCCTCCTCCTCGCCGCCGCCGCTGCGTCCTCCCCGCGGCCGTCGCCTCAGCAGCCGTCGCGCCGTCCGCCGCTTTCTAACTCGACGCCGCCATCTTGGCCCGCGCGCCCTCCGCTCGCGCCCTCCCTCGGGCGGAGAGGGGAGGGGGGGGGACGGGGGAAAGGAAAAAAAAAACAGCGAAGGGAGGAGGCGCGCCTGCGCGGAAGGATTGGGACGGCCCGGCGGCGTTGACGAAGACGGCGAGGACGCCCCCACGTGACCGCCGCGAGGCGAGGGACGCGCTTTTCTCTCTCTCTCTCTCTTGTTGCCGGGCGAAACAAGAGCCTGACCACGTGACCGTCGCGCGGCTTTCTTGACACCACCCTCCCTCTCTCACTCTCTCTCTCTCCCCCCTCAGGGCGAAGAAGGCTTCAGTGCGCAGGCGCGACGAAAAGACGCTTCTCCCTCCCTCACTCCGAGGTCAGGTGGTCTCGCCGGCCGGGTCACGTGACGGAGCGCCGAGGCTGGTTCCTGAAGGAGAGGGGAGGGGGGGGAAAGGAGTAAAAAAAAAAGTAAAAAAAAAAAAGATGGAGGCGCGCATGTTCGCCAGAGCCTCATCGCGGAAAGGCCTACTACGCCCTCCCACCAGCGGGCTCTCGGATTCCGTGCTCGCTTCGTTCCCCTCGCAGGTGGCAGCAGTTCTTCGACGTCGGTCGCGCCTCCAGGCTCGAAAGTTGATCTAGGCCCGTCTTTCTTTTTTTTTTTTTTCCTCTTCTCCCCTTTCTGCCCGTTGGGAGGGGCAAAGAGGAGGCCGCGGAGACGACGGTTGTGAGTCACGTGACCCCCGCCTGGCCCAAGATGGCGGCGCCGTACGTCGCCACGCAAAGGAGGAGCGGGGCGTGACGTCATCCCCTCGGATCGCGAGAGGCGCTTGGTGCATGACGGGAAAAGAAGGAAAAAAAAAAAGAAGGTCCTGCGGCGGGACGTCATTGCCAGCCGGCCGACAGCCCGCTAGAGCGCACTGCGCAGGCGCAGTAAACAAAGCTGCGGTTTTGATATAGCACAGGTTGCTGGGGGTGGGGGTGTTTTTTGACGCCTGAATTTGCAGTACTTGTTTTATTTTCCTCTTTGTGTTGGGGAAGGAAGGGGGAAAAAAAGAGGAAAAACTGTGATTATTGGAGGAGCCTATAAACCTTTACCCATCAAGGTCTCCAATAAAAGAGCCAATGCCCAACTGAGTTTCTTATGCCAGGCTCCGTTCATTTACGATGGGTTTGCAACGCCCTACTTTTGCAAGATTCAAAACGCCACCGGCAGTGAACCGACAACCCGCCCTGATGCTAAAAGAATGAATAAAAAGCCGTTATCCTTCGAGAGCGAAGCCAAAAACGCAGGGAGCGCTGCAAGCTGACGCCGCTGCGAACGGATTTCTCCTGCGGGGCACCGGCCTGCCCCTCCCAGCTGTCGACACGTGTCCAGGAATGACCCGATTCACACAACCGGCGAGAAACAACCGGCCGCCGCTCTCACCCACGTGGCTCCCTTTCCCCAAAGGCGGAAGAAGCCGCGGCGCGCCTCCTCCAATCAGGCGCCGGCTCGCCTCCGCGCCGTCCAATCAGCGCCCGGCAAGCTCATTTCAAACTCTTGCCCTGCTCGGACTGCTGAGTGGAAACCGGGAAAGCGCCTTCGCCGCCGCCCAATCCGGAGCTCGGAGGGTCTTGAGTGGCAGGCCGAGGGGGGGGGCTCCCTCCCCCTTGAGAAAAGTCTTGGCAGCCCCTCGGGGAGGGGACTTTGGGGAGGGGGATCCTCGAGGAAGAAGCGCTTCCCACGTTGTTGGCTGGGCTGTCAAAGGAGGACAGGCTCCCGAGGATTCCTTCGGCAGGTTGGAGCCATGGCGAAAGGTAATGCAAAGGGAGGTGGGGGGGGGATGATGGGGTGAGGGGTGGTCCTGATGGGTGGGGGTGCGGGGGAGAGGAGGACTTTGTAGTCCAAACTTGGAGTTTAAAAGGGATGGGCCCTTTAAAATCTGCGGGCTTTTAACTCCCAGAATTCCTGAGCCAGGAATGTGTCCAAGAATGACCTGAGCCAGGTCATTTATTTTATTTAATGTATTTTTTATTTTATTTTATTTAACTAAGAGTTATTTATTTATTAATTCGATTTATATATGCCACCCTTCTCCGGAGACTCAGGGCGGCTTACAATGCGTTAAGCAATAGCCTTCATACTTTTGCATATTATTATTATTATTATTTATTAAATTTATATACCGCCCTTCTCCTAATGGACTTTAGTACACTACTAAAGGCAGCAATTAACACCAGCTGCCTGTAATTTCTGTGAGTTCAATCCTAACCAGGCTCAAGGTCGACTCAGCCTTCCATCCTTTCTAAGGTGGGTCAATTGAGGACCCAGTTTGTGGAGGCAATAAGATGACCTTGTATAAAAAATATACAAAAGTATGAAGGCTGTTGCTTAACGCATTGTAAGCCGCCCTGAGTCTCCGGAGAAGGGCGGCATATAAATCAAATTAAAAAATAAAATAAAAATAAAAAGTACAGCCAAGAATAAAAGCACTCCAATACAAAATTTAAAATATACCTGCTTAGTAGGGCTTTCGGCCCTCCGTAAGCGGCGTTTTTTTATATATACAAAGTCAGCTTATTGTCCCCACAATCCGGGTCCTCATTTTACCTACCTGGGAAGGATGGAAGGCCAAGTCAACCTTGAGCCTGGTGATATTCGAACTCGCAGTAATGGCAGCTAAGTGCTACTTTAACAGCAGCAGTTTAGTCCACTGTGCTACCAGCAATAAAACATTAGGAGTGGGACTGAAGGCGCTTATACACGCCCCTTACAGACCTCTTAGGAATGGGATGAGGTCAACAGCAGACAGTCTAAGGCAGTGATGGTTAACCTTTTTGCCATTGCGTGCCAGGGGGGGTGTTTTTCGCGTGTAAGTGTGCCCACGCCCATAATTCTACGTGTCACGCCCCTGTGCATGTGAGTGTGACCCCCCTCCCCACCGTCCACCCCGCTCCTGGCACACGATGGCCCGGTAGGTGCATTTCTCTGTCTCACTTGGCTCCAGATCCTCTCTATGAGTCTGGGGGAGGGCGAAAACAGCCTTCCCCACCCCTTCGGAAGCCCTCCGGAGACCAGAAACAGCCTGTTTCCCTATTTCTGCTAAGCCCAGAAGGCCTGAAAATCAACTGGCCGGTGCTCGCACGCCCACTGATATGGTTACAAGTAGCATAAGTTCACCATCACGAATCTAAGGTTAAAGTTTTGGGGGTTTGGGGAAGAAACCACATAGTCAGGTGGTGCATAGCAAGCATTGACCACTCTGTTGCCGAAGTCCTATTTTCTGCAATCGATTCCGGGAGTTGAAGTCCGCAGGTGGGAAAGGACCCCTAGTTGCCCACCGCTGTCCTGAATGGAGAGTTGGTTGAGTTAGAAGATTTGATGCAGAAACCTCTCTAATCGCCTTCTCCGGGGTTTCTCAACCTTGGTCCTCTTGAAGAGGGGTGGACTTCAGCTCCCAGAATGCCCCAGCCAACTATGGGGAATCCTGGGAAGTGGAAATCCACCCGTCTTAAAGTTGGAATCAACTCTTGGCGATTGTGTGGTTTATGTGGCAAGCCACACCCATTTTATTTTTCTCATCGCTTTCTTCCGGGATGGGTCCTTGACTTTTTATGCTACGGTCTCGTCTTAAGATTTCCTTGTGGTCTTCTTTCCCTAGCAACCGGATTACACCCTAATTGATTTTTCAAAAGTATCTAGCCTTTTTTGTGTTGTGTCTGAGTCCCAGGTTTTGTAGCCCTGTCTCCTCTCCTTTCATTCTCCTTGTCGTTTTTAATTTCCCGCTTGGAGCGGCGGTGGGGGCATAAAAGGAAGGTAGTGATGCGGGGTTAGAGCAGAGGAATCTGGTTACTAATTTTCTCCGTGGGAAAAATGAAAAGAAGTCTTAGAACAGCTCTGAGCCTTTGATTTTCTCCTTTAGGAAAGGCGGAAATCCACCAAGCCGTTGTTTCTCAGCTTTTAACAGTTTTATTGATGTTTGGACTTCAACTCCCAGAATTCCCCAACTGACTCCCTGAGCTCCAGCAATCATTGGGTCAAAATCTGGGGGATTCTGGGCGTTGAAGTCCATCCATCTTCAAGCTGCCAAAACGGGTGATTTCTACCCCATGAAAGCTGTCATCTCTGGCTGAATTCCTCCAAGACGCCAGATATTAAAGATCTAAGAAGGGAGGACTGCATGCCTGGGACTCAGTATAGTATACTATATAGCCTTTATTGTGATTGTACATCATACGTTGGTCGTTGTAATTTGCCAGCCCTCCTTTCCAACTTGACCTTTGCAATAAACTTGCAGCAAAGGGGGATTCTGACCTCACCCCATTCGCCCATCACCTCTTCAAGCCCCACCCCTCCCCCCCGCGGGTGTGTGTGTGTGTGTCTGGCACCAGAAGACGATGAGTTCTAGTCCCACCTAGCCCAACCCACCTCACAGGGTGGTGGTTGTAGGGAAATACGGGTTGAGATGAATGGATGGATGAGTGCAAGATCAGAGATGTGGAGATCTGGCCCACAGAATCGCCAAGAGTGAATGGATAACATAAACAGACAGACAGGAAGACAATAAGAGACACAGGCAATGGATGATAAATGAAAGACAGACGGACAGGTAGAGGGATAGATAGATGGAGAGAGAGAGGAGTAGATAGAGGGGAGATAGATGGATGGAGGGAGGGAGGGAGGGATAGGTGGATAGATAGAGGGATAGAGACATAGATAGATAGATAGATAGATAGATAGATAGATAGATAGATAGATAGATAGATAGATAGATAGATAGATAGAGACATAGATAGATAGATAGATAGATAGATAGATAGATAGATAGATAGATAGATAGATAGATAGATAGATAGATAGATAGATAGATAGATAGATAGATAGATAGATAGATAGAGGGAGGGAGGGAGGGAGGGAGGGAGGGAGGGAGGGATAGAGACATAGATAAAGGGATAGAGACCTAGTTAGATACATAGATAGATACATAGAGCGATAGATAAGAGTGGTAGATAGGTAGATAGAGTGATAGAGACATAGATAGATAGATAGATAGATAGAGAGAGAGACAGACAGACAGACAGACAGACAGAGGGATAGATAGATAGAGGGAGGGAGGGAGGGAAAGGAAAGGAAAGGAAAGGAAAGGAAGGAAGGAAGGAAGGAAGGAAGGAAACGAGAATCCACCGAAGTTCCTTGTCTCCCCCTTGCAAACAGCAGAGGATCCCCCCTGCCCGCCCGCCTTAGAGGATCTGCCAGCTCTCCCGCAGCGGGATCTCCCGGTGGGATCCGTTCCAGCTCGAAGAACGGAGCTAGGCGACCAGGCGCCGCGGGGCCGACCTGCCCGGCGGGTATCCGGAACGCGCCTCCCCTGCAGCCCTTTAAAGAAGCTCGGGGCGGGCGGTGGTGCTGGCGGCGGCTCCTCCTCCTCCTCCTGCCGCCGCCGCCGCTCTGCCAGCTGTGCCCGCCGGGCCATGAGCGCGCGGGGCAGCGGCCGCTTCTCTCTCTCGCCCTGCGCAGGCCGGCGGAAGATGCCCCAGCCCAAGCCGGGGAGGGCGGAGGAGGCGGCGGCGGACGAGGGCTCCGGTGGAGGCGGCAGCGGAGACAAGCGGGAGCCGGCCCGGCCCAGGATGAACGGGGTAAGTAAGCCCAGATCGCCGTCTCCTGCCCGGCCAGGATCGCCGAGGCGGTGGCAGGAGTGCCCGGGTGGCAGCCGCCGTGCGCCCAGGGCGCAGCGCAAAAACCGGGAAGGGCCTCCTTTCCGGGGCGCACGGCGGGATCGGGCCCTGGGTGGGTGGCGACGGGTGGGGGATCCTTAGCCGCTTCCCATCCACCCACCCACCCTCCTCCGGGGGTCTCCGCCGCCTTTGCAAACCGCGTGCCCGCCAGAGAACCCCCCCCCCCTTTCTTTCCCTCTCTCTCTCTCCCCACCCACCGCCTCCTTTTCTCCGCCGGAGAGAAATGGGAAGGAAGGAGGCAGCTCTGCAACAGGCGAGTTTAGGAGTTCCCCCTCCTGTCTGGGGAGAATAGGCTTTGTAGTCCAGGACTCGGGGGGGGGGGCGGTTTGGGGGGACGGTGGGCGGGCAGGAGGATGGGTTCCCCTCTCCCCTGGGAATCCTCCTCCCACTCCCTTTTTTTTTTTTCTCTCTCTCTCTCTCTCCAGGAAACGCATTTTTACTATATTCTGTATTTATGCTATATTTGCATTCTGGATTTATTTTATTTATTTTTTTAATTGGGTTTTCACAGTTGAACAATTCTTATTCAACTCCTGTGCATGGCTGTGACCCTTTCCATATCATCTCACTAATCTCCTATACTCTATATCAGTGTTTCTCAACCTTGGAAGCTTGAAGATGGGTGGAGTTCAACTCCCAGAATCCCCCAGCCTGGCTGGGGGATTCTGGGAGTTGAAGTCCACCCATCTTCAAGCTTCCAAGGTTGAGAAACACTGCTCTATATGATTTTACAAAATCTACTGTTATTTCTTCCCTTTTTTTCCTATCTACCATCCAATTATACCATTTCTCCCGTATTACGTAAAAGTCCAAATCCATCAGTCCTTTTCAGTTCCAATGTCATTTTATCCATCTCGGCGCAGTCTAATCTCTTTCGAATTATTAAATCTTTCGGAGGGTATGTTTGAACTTCTCCAACATTGCACAAATGCCAATCTTGCTGCCGTTATCATATGTAGAATAATGTATGTTGTTGTTTTTTTTCATATTTCCTTTTCATTTTTCCTAGAAGAAACATTCTGTATTTATACTATGTTTACTGTATCCTGCCTTTATATCATTACTTTATTAACTTTCATCCTATATGTACCATATCCTCTATTTATACTATATGTACTATATCTTGTATTTATATCATATTTACTCTATTCTCTTTTATGCTATATTTTCTATATTTCCTATTTCTACTGTATTTACTATAACCTGTATTTATGCTACATTTCCTATAATGCTGTATTATGCTATAATTACAATATTCTGCATTAAGCTATAGTTACTAGCTCCTCTATTTGTACTGTATTTATTATATCCCATATTTATGCCGTATTTGCTATAGTTTGTACTGTATTTACTATAGTCTGTATTTATATTATATTATTTCCAGTATGGGGTATTTTTTAATATCCCAGTCGGATGTTACATTCTGGGTTGTACTGTTCAGAAATCCTAGCTGGAATCAGGATGTCTGGTTTGGGATTTCTATCCAGGGTGTGTTTAGGGTCCTTAACCTGGATGGTTTGTAAATATGGCTGATAGCATAGGGTAATGTTTCTCAAACTTCGTAAAATTATGGATTTCAATTCCCAGAATTCAGGCCGGCTGTGAACACTGTTTTTCAAAGATGCGTGGACTTCAACTCCCAGAATTCCAAAGGAAGATGGATTTCAACTCCCAGAATTCTCCAGCCGTAAGGAATTCTTGGAGTTGAAGTCCATGCCTCTTAAAGATGCAGAGGTTGAGAAACACTGGTTTAGTGTTCAGGGGGTCTCCAACCTTGGACTTCAACTCCTAGAAGACTTGTGGACTTCAACTCCCAGAATTTGCTGGCTGAGGAACTCTAAGAGTTCACAAGTCTTAAAGTCGCCAAGGTTCGAGACCCCTTGGTTTAGGGTATTGTTTGGATTTAATCTACGCTCTGTGGCTCAACCCACTGTAGGAACTTAATCTCTGGTAGATTATTATGCAGCAAATTCTGCTAAAGCCGACCACAGCGAACAAGGTCTGTATTTTTCCAATCTCTCCTTCTTAGGAAAACATCTTCACTTGTCAAGCCAAAATCTACAGCTACGTGAATCCCGGTAAAATTCCCACCCCTCGGCCCCCGCTTCAAGAGGAAAACTCCACCACGCCCCCCGAGACGAAAGGCCAAATCTGCAAACTTGAAACTTGCCAAAAACTGGAAGGTAAGAATAAATTTTCTCTCCTGGGAATTAGCCAGGCGCCCTGACATACTTTCTAATTTTCTGAGGTGCGAAGGGGAAAGAACCCGTAAGATCTCTTTTCCGCTAGTTTTCCTCTTCCTTTTTCACCCGCAAATGGCAGACCGAGTACCGGTGGGTGACTCGACCTCCAGCGTTGCAAAATCCGACAGCCAGACCTGCAAAGCCACCGAATGTGATTCTTCCGCGTCTCCCTCCAGCCCGAATCCCGAACCGACGGAAACTCAGAAACTCCCGCCAGCCAAATCAGGCGTGGTCCCCAGCCAAAAACAGGCGCCGAACAAGGGAGGCAAAAAACCTGCATCCCGAAGGAAGTGAGTCCAACGTTTCAAGAGGTGGGTGGGAGGCTTTGGGTAACTCAATTCTGAATTTTTGGGCGCGTCCGGAGGCAACGAAAAAGCCCCAGTCTTTTCACGTTGACCTGTTTTTCCGTCTCAGAGGCCAAGGGAAAACCCCCCCAAACCGAAAAGTAACCGACTATTATCCGGTTAGAAGAAGTTCCAGAAAGAATAAAAAAGAATTACAGGTAGGATCTGTTTTACAACTTCATTCTTACTACTAACAAATGTTTTCCTTTTCAGGTCTACCGAAGAACGATATGAATTCCCAAATTGCCCCCCCCCCCCCCCCCATCCAACTTTGCCCTCGGTGATAAAGGAATAGCCAAGGATTTTAAAAAGCGGATAGGTGTCTGTGAAATGGAAAAGGGCTGTTTTTAAAACAAAGAAAGCGACTTGTAGTTGAAGGTTTCTGTGCAGGAAGTTCCTTCCAATAACGCTGGGTTTTTAAAATTTTATATATATATTAAGTGTTTTTCTATCGAGGCACCTGGTCTACCCCAGCATGTGGGAGGGAGCATACTGCATCCCTTTCGCCTTTCAGCTCCAGTCCAGGAGCCCTCAAGCAGTCGCATTCACAACAAACCATTTTATACCAAATTTAATCTTAATCTCTCCCCTGGCTCAAGCTGATGAAAGGAGAACTTGTGGCTCAGAGGTTAAGACAACTGCCTAACATGCAGGCAGCCCAAATTTGAATCCGAGTTAGGGTTATGGCTAGCTGATGAGAGCTAAATAGCTTGAAATAGATCTATACTAGTCTCCCTTTATTTCTTTATCAGCGAAATATATATATATTTCCCGAATAACCAAAGACCTACATATATATATGTAGGTATGTATGTATACGTATACGTATGTATCAAATTTATATCATATGTATGTATGTATGTATTTTCCCTGCCTTTATTATTTTTATAAATAACTCAAAAGCGGTAAATATACTGCTTTCAAAGTAACAGGTGGTGCTCCCTCCTTCCTCCTCTTTTCTCCATAACAACAATCCTGTAAGGCGGGTTGGTCTGTGAGAGGGACTGGCCCAAAGTTACCCAGCCTTCTTTTGTGTCTAAGGCAGGACTAGAACTCACCATCTCCTGGCGATTGATCCAAAGTCACCCAGCCAGCTTTCGTGTCTAAAGTTGGATTTAGGATTACCCAAACTAGGCATGACAAGGAGTTTTCTACACCCTGGGCAGCCTTAAATACTGACAGTTTGACGATTTGTAGCAGTAAACTCCCTACGTTGTCTTCTGTTTCGTAGACAGAGGAGAAGAAACGGATAGATGAGTTAATCAAGAGTGGGAAAGAAGACGGGATGAAGGTAAATTTATAATTTCATAGATCGCATTTAGAAATAGTCCACCTCGCGCATGGACTACCAACGGGCTTTGCGCACGGACTACCAATATGGGCCGTTGGTAGTCCATGCGCAAAGAGACATAAAAACTTAAAAGCTGTGTTATAAATATCATAAAAGGCAAGGCTACCATAATTGAAATTCGGAAATAAAATGCAGCCTAACTGTTTTTAGGTGGAACTAGGACAGTGGCGAGTTTCAAAAAATTTTACTACAGTTCTATGGGCATGGCGTGGCTTGGTGGGCATGGCAAGGGAAGGATACTGTAAAATCTCCATTCCCTCCCCACTCCAGGGAAAGGATACTGCAAAATCCCCATTTCCTCTCTATCCTCTAGGACTCAGAAAGCAGAGAATAGATGGGGGGACGGGGCCAGTCAGAATCTTTGCTACCGGTTCTCCGAACTACTCAAAATTCCTGCTATCGGTTCTCCAGAACGGGTCAGAACCTGCTGAAACCCACCTCTGAACGAGGACATTTACAAACCGACTTTCGCCTTTTTGAACAAAAAGTTCAAGGGGAAAAAAAAAGGTTTCCCTTAACGAATAATTTCTTCTGCTGTCCTCCGCAGATCGATTTTATTGACGGCAAAGGCCGGGGTGTCATTGCAACCCGGCATTTTAACAGGGGTGAATTTGTGGTGGAATATCATGGAGACCTCATTGAAATTACGGACGCAAAAAAACGGGAAGCGGCTTACGCCCAGGATCCATCGACGGGCTGTTATATGTACTATTTCCAATACTTGAGTAAGACTTTCTGGTAAGAGTCCTCCTCCCTCCCTCCTTCCTTCCTTCCTATCCTCCTCCGAAAACCAATTTCCCCTCTTAAAATGAGAAAATAATAAAAGAAGTAAATAAGAGCAAGAGAAGCAACCAAGGCAGGCTGTAGCTCATGTTTGAAATCCGAGTTTCAGTCCATTGTGCAGATTTAGTCCGTTGTGTTACAGTCAACAAACCACGGTTTACAACCTTATTTCTCAACCTCGCAAACTTGAAGATGGGTGGACTTCAACTCCCAGGAATCCCCGAGGTCTGGCTTCTCTAGAGCCCAGACTCTATGGTTGCTGGCACTCAGAAGATGGGGGGAATTCAACTTTTAAGAAGCGGGGATTTAAACTCCCAGCATTCCTTAGGGTTTGGCTTCTCTAGAGCCCAGACTCTATGGTTGCTGGCGCTTAAAATGATGTGCTGGCTGGGGAATTCTGGGAGCTGAAGTCCACCCATCTTCAACCTGGTTTAGAACAATGGCGTTCTTATTTTAAAAAAATTCAAACGGCTTGCCAGCATCATAGCAAACTGGGTTTGTTTCTACTTAAAATACCTCTTTTAAGAGTTTTTGTAAATTGCTATCCATGATTGGGCCAGAGAAATCAGGCCTTCCTGTGGTTTCTTTTTCTCTCTCTCTCTTCCCTTGAAATCTAACCTCTTAGCGTCGATGCCACGAAAGAGACAAATCGCTTGGGACGTTTGGTCAATCACAGCAAGTGTGGGAATTGTCAGACGAAGCTTCACGACATCAGTGGCATCCCCCACCTCATCTTGGTGGCCTCCCGGGACATCAAAGCTGGCGAGGAGTTGCTGTATGATTATGGGGACCGGAGCAAAGCTTCTTTGGAAGCCCATCCCTGGTTGAAACACTAAAGGGCATCCCTTGCACGAGAGTAAGCATTGTGTTTTCCTTGAGGAGGATTTATTGGCAGCTCTTAAGGGAGGTTACCTCCAAAAGGTGTCCTTCGTGGCTAGCTGGAGGGTGAGCAGGGAGGTTGGAGATGGAGTCTTCACCTGAACAGACTTAAATATGAAAGGCCTGATTTTATTATTGTTATTTCTATTTTTCTTCCTCCTCTTCCTATTCTTTTTCTCCTCCTTCTCATCCCCCCATATTTATCCTTCCATCCTTCTCATCTTCCTTCCATCCTCCTCCTCGTCTTCCTTCCTTCCTTCCTTCCTTCCTTCCTTCCTTCCTTCCTTCCTTCCTTCCTTCCTTCCTTCCTTCTTCTTTTTCTTTCCTTTCTTCTCTCTCCTTTCTTTCGCTTCACAGAGCTCCCTGCTTCGATTCATTCTTCCCATCTGCATGGAAGTCTCTGAAACATTTGGATTCCTGCACTCGACAGATATATATATATATTTTTTACAAATGCAACATTTAAATCTTGAAACTTGATCGAAGATGATGGTGGGGCCTGCTCAAGGAAGGGTGAAGAATGAATTTTGTGAAGGAAACCTGGTTCGCCCCCCCCCCCCCACTTTTCTTATCCAGGCATCGATCAAAGCTGACAAGAACATTTGAGGGACCGTCTAGCTTTCCTTATAGAGGGTTTTGGGCCCTTTTATCCAGGATTATTACCTCCGCTTTGCGGGCTGGAGATTTTGGGGTGATCTGTGCCTCAAAAGCTGGAGGGGAGAAGATCATGTTTCTGCTAAAGAGCCAGGAGATGGAGAACTCTGGCTCAAGAGAGCAGTTGGAAGAACCAAAAAAAAAACAACTGTGGTCTTTTCAAAGCAGCCCGTTTGCAACTTTTAGAAAATTGGAATCCAGTTTTAACTCCGCTGAGAATCACTGGACTTCTCGTCAAGAAGGAATTATACAGACGTTGCAATGCAAAGACCAGGATCGGCTTGTTCTTTCAAAGAGCCCAATGCCCCGTGTGACTGAGGGATCTGGTTGCGGGCTGACTTCCATTTTTATCTTCTTTTTTTTTTTTTGCTGTCGTGAGCCATCCAAAAAATCACCGTTGGCGAGCGGAGGAAGGAAGCGAACGGAGCCAGGGAGACGACAGGCTCTAAACGGCCTACTCGCTTTTGCAATTTCCTCAGCTGAGAGAAGAGGCCCAACTGTTTGAACATCGTCGTTTGATCCTCGGTGCTTTCTGACACCCCAAAACTCTTCTTCCACCCCCCCCTCCCAGGTTTGCAAAGTAGATTTCTGGGTAGGGCTCGAGAAACTCGTTCGGCTCTGGGTGGCAACGCAACGTCGGAAAACCAGTCAGAGGAGTTATTGAGCTGTATTTGCTCCCTTCTATCGCTCTCTCTCTCTCTCTCTCTCTCTCTTTCTTTTTGGGAAAGGAAGGAGGAGAAAAAAGAACAGCTTTTAATGGAATTTGGGGCTCGTCCTTAAACAGGAGCTTTTAGCAAACCAAGCATTTTAGGATGAAATCGCTTCCCGCATCAAACAATTTGGATGGAGTTTTCGCGAACTCGGCGTTCCCCGACGTGTAGAAACGGGCCAAGTGGATCAGAGCAAACGGAATTGATTTTCTCTCGGAAAGAGTGGCATTGGGACTACATTTCCCAGAATTCTTAGCTCTCATCCTTGGGGGGGGGGTTTAGCTGAAGGCTGCAATAAAGCACTTTGGGGAGGGGAGGGAGAGAATTGTGAAATGCATAAGGATCAGGAGGCGGAATCGAGAAACATGTTTTCCGAGTTTTACTTTCTGCCTGAAATTCACCATTCATGCCACTTATTCCTCCCTGCACCCACCTGGTGCTCTCCAGACAGGTGGGGATGAAACACCTGGCTGGGAATCCTGGGAAATGTAGTCCCAGCTGAGCGTCACACACTCTTGCAGGGCGAGAGCGAGCGAGCACCGTTTTCGATAAAAGCTCCGATCCCTTAAGGCTGGCGCTACAAAAATCGGGGACCTAAGGGCGATGATGTGGGAGGTTTTTTTTTTTAAGAAATGATGAAAAAGGAATGATCTGAAGAAAAATTATTTCTCTCTGCGAGAATATAAATAAAGTGAACTATTTATTAAGAGCAAAGGCTTCCCTTTTGTGTCTGACCATAGCGATGGAGGCCTCGGTTGTTCATAGGAACATATGAGTTAAGTGTATTTTTTTTTTTCAAATCGTGGTTTGTCTGTTCTGCGAATCTAGGCCGTTGTGGCTGAGACGGCAACCTGGCATAGTACCGGTAGAATGTACAAACCAGGTTTGGCTTAACCAAGTCTCGGAACTACCAAAGCAAAATAGAACCTCCATAATTCGATTACCACAGACCGTAGATAAACAAACTATGGCTTACTACAAAAACGCCACGTTAGCCTTTTGTTACGCCCTACCATTCCTGTGCTTTATGGTTCATTTGGCTACGTGTGCAAAGTTTAAATGATTCCTGTCAATAAACCCACAATGCTGAGAGCCAGGGTGGCGCAGTGGTTAGAATGCAGTACTGCAGGCTCTTTCTGCTGACTGCCGGCTGCCTGCAATTTGGCAGTTTGAATCTCACCAGGCTCAAGGTTGACTCAGCCTTCCGTCCTTCCGAGGTGGGTAAAATGAGGACCCAGATTGTTGGGGAGGCAAGAGGCTGACTCTGTAAACCACTTAGAGAGGGCTGTAAAAGCACTGTGAAGCGGTATATAAGTCTTAAGGGCTATTGCTAAGTGGGGAGGGAGGGAGGGAGGGAGAGAACTCTATATACCCTTCCTCCGGGACACGAAGCCTCTAAAAATTGGGAAGCCGTGTTGGCAAACATCGTTCCAAGGATTCTAGAAACCGATGTGCGTAACTTTATTCTGCTGGCTGCAGAAATTAAAAAAAAAACTTCCAGTAAAACTTTTACCGTTGGCAAAGTTGCGTGATCAAAATAACCCGCCATAAAAGTCCCGTAGATTTGGAAGTCAGCAGGTTAAAAAGCTTTAACGAGAAAATAGAAGACGATCATAACCCACTGGGATAAAACTAGAGGTTGAAGCCTCTACCAGCTGCAACGAATCACTAAAATAAGTTCTTCAAGGATTAACACCGCTGCTTTTTGTAAAACTCGGCTTTTCCAGGTTGTGGACATCCCAGGGTGGACACAGTTCACCGTAACTTTTTAAAGGCAAACCTGTAATTGAAGGAAGGCGTTAGTGTGTATGAGTGGCAGGAACAGATTCTGAATTCCTAAAGATAAACGCAAACGTAAAAGTCAAAAAAATCACTTTCAAAGAATTCTCTGCCCGAGCCGATATTTCGAACAGTGAATGCTTGGGAGTGTTTCATCAATCCAAATATTGAAAATGGACAGGCGTTTTTCTGAAGGTTTTTATTTTATCCTTAAGGGTGGGTAAATTGAGGCTCCAGGGAGTTGGTGATAGAGGAGATTGGCTAAAAACTCCGGCAATTTGAAGATAACGTGGACTTCAACTCCCAGAATCCCCTTGCAAAAACGAAATCTGAGGAATCAAACCTGCCCCGCTGTCTTAAAAAAACTTGCTTCATTTTATTCATGTTGTGAGCCCCTCATCTGAGCTTTCTCCAGAGAACTGGTGATAAAGGAGAATGACCTTAGTGGACTTCAACTCCCAGAATTCCCCAGCCAGCCAGCATGGCTGGCTGGGGAATTCTGGGAGTTGAAGTCCAGACATCTTAAAAACTCCTGAGAGGTTGAAAAACGGTGGCTTAGACTGAAATTTACCCATTCTTTTAAAGGCCTTTATTTTAATTCAGCTTGTGGGGCATTTCCACAAGATGTTAGCCGGTCGTTGACTCCCCCACTCTCAAAACAGGAATCTTAAAGTTACTCACCATTGCTTAATTGTACTTTTCTCTTTAAGTCGAGCGGGGCCGGAGGGCGTGCCCATGGTCGATTCTCTTTGCGTGGGACTCTCCTTTTCCGGCTTCGTAGAAATATAACCACTAGGCAGTGGGAAAGAGAACGACACGAGCTGTTAGTTGCAATCCGCTTACACGCCAAACCGCCCCCCCCCAAACGACTCCTCACTTGTGCTGTGGTTTGCACAACACGCTGACTCACAAAGAGCAAACGGACTTTTATCCCAGGGTGTGGGGCCAACCCAAACTCTCCATTTATGGTTTAACGTACGGTAACAGCCTGACAACAGGGGTTTAACTGGGTAAACCACGGTTTGGTTCACTCTAGGGGTTAGCCACCATTGCTGGTCATTATTTTTCCATCTCATGGTCCCTGTACGAGATCCCCTTGTAAAGAATATTATTCTAGCAAGTAATAAAACAGGTAAGATCTATACAAATAGTCCTTAGAATGAGGAATCAGCAGAAGATTGTGGTCCGTCAGTAGCGTGCGGAGCTGGCAACAAAGTCGGACAGTGAGGAGGCTGGGGAGGAACGTGGGCCAGTCCTGAAGTCTGGGGAAGGCTCTGATGAGGGCTCTGCGCCTGAGGCAGAGAGAGGGTCATCTGGGAGGTACGTGCTGCCTCCGGAGCCTCCAGAGTCAGACAGCAGAGAGGCAGAGGAACAGGGAGCCTGTTCCTAGTGCGCGCATACACAGAGCTGCCAGAAGCCAAGAACAGGGACGACTCGGGAGTAAGGCCTGGAGATGATTGGCCCCTCCCATAAGGCTTAAAAGAGGAGCAAAGGCACGTGAGCCCTTTGCAAGAAAGCAACGTTGTTAATTCTGTTCCCAGTCGGCATCTCTGTTTGATTCTGGACTCCGTGGGGCTTTGCCAAGTAGGTCTTTGGCAGCGTGTCAAGGGAGATAAAGGTGGGTGATTATCCCCAAGGACTTTTTGCAACGAATTGGGACTCAGCTGTGAATGAACGTAATTCACAGCTGTTGCAATAAAAGAGGTTTTGGGGACTACTCGTGTGTTTTACCGACTCAGGAAGCCGAGGCCAGAACACCGAATAACAGAACTGAAAGGGATCCTGGGAGGCCTTCTAGTCCAACCTGCACAACCTGCTCTGCACCAGCAGGAGACCCTAGGCCATTTCAGCTTGCACAGATGGTTGTGCAATCTCATCTTTAAAAAAAAACTCCAGTGATGGAGCACCCAAAACTTCTAGAAGAAAGTCATTTCCTGATCAATTGTCCTAACTCTCAGGAAAGTTCTCCTTAGTTTTGGGCTGGTCCTCTCCTTGATGGATTTCCATCCATCGCTGGCCACGAAGGGTGAAGATAAATCCTGCCGAAATTCAACCACACTGTCCTAATAAGAGGACGTACAGAGGCAGGTGAGCCCCCCACACACACACACATGCTGGAGGCATCTCATTGGGGATGAAGAGAGAGTCCAAGACACGAACGGATGACCCAAAATGATTGATTAAAGGATCTGAAGTAAGTCCTGGCTTGATCACCAACCAGGAAGGCTGCGCTTTCCAGTCCATCGCAATGAAAACCTGCACTTTTTCGTACCTCTTGTAGCATTCCAACTCTTCCTGCGTGAAGAGAAGCTGGGCTTTGAGGTGGTTGCGCTCCTGAAGAACGTCTTTGAGCTCCTGTAGCGTAAAACGAGGCCGGTTGACGTCGGTGAGGTCCACGATCATTTTGTTGGGGCCCGGATTTACCTGCAGGAGGACAGAACAGCGAAATGGACCCCTCCCTACCCAACAGAAACGGAGCTCTTGAGAAGGAAGCGATCAGCTTCCCGAAAAAAACAAGAAAGACCACCTGGCGGTTCCTTCGAAGGGATCTGTTCAACTTTCCTCACCTTTAGACGGAATCTTGCCAAACTAAAGCAGACCACTCTACCACCTAAAGCAGAGATCTTCAAACTTGGCAGCTTTTAAGGCTTGTGGACTTCAACTCCCAGAATTCTCCAGCCAGTTATGCTTCCGGGTATAGCTTCCAGCATAAGCTGGCTGGAGAATTCTGGGAGTTGAAGGCCACAAGTCTTAAAGCTGCCATGTTTGGGGACCCCCCCCCCTTGACCTAAAGCATAAACAGGCAGTCCTCCACATACAACCATTGGTTTAACGATTGATTGAAGTCGCAATGGCACCGAAAAGACTTATAACCAGTTCTCATCCTTACATCCATTAAAGCATCCTCAGGGTCACGTGATCAAAATTCAGGAAGATATTTATGAAGGTTGCAGCCTTCCTGGGCTCCCGTGATCGCCATTTGCCCCCCCTTTCCAGCTGTTTTCCAAAAAGTAAGAGCAACGGGAGAAGCTGGGTTCACTTAACAACTGCAGGAATCCGCTTAACAACCGTGGCAAATAAAGATTGTAAAAATCAGACACGACTCATTTAATAATCGCCTTGTTCAGCAACACAGATTCTTGTCCTAAGAGTGGTCGTAAGTCGAAGACTACCTGTGTACTCTGGGGACTGTTAAGCAGGAGCTGTCTTCGCCCTCTTTCTCTCACACAAGCTATCTGAGCTGAGTTGCCTCTTGCTCCTCTGGAATGCAGCCCCTCCCTCCTGGGAATTCAGGCTACATTCCACCACGGACTGGTGAACTAAGGGAAGCGGTGTGAAACATGGCAGAGGCAAAGGGAAAAAATGGCATTCTATCAAAAAAAATTAAAATCCAGCAAGATTTTGGGACAGCTGCACTGATGACCCATGGCTAAAATACACAGCAAAGCACTTGCAAACTTCACGATGCACTTAAGGGAGATTTTGAGGTTTAAAAAAACAACCCCCAATGAAATTGAAAGAATGGAAAATGATAGCTGCAGAAGCTAAAATGTACCAGGGAGTTTAACTTACGGTTATTGGGCAGAAAGTTGAAACCTAAGAGAACTTCTCCTTTCCCTTTGACGCTTTCAGACATGTGGCAAGTCTTCCTTAGAGCAAGTGTGCCTTTCCTAAATCAGAACTTTCCACCCAGCGGCCTTGTGACTGACGCATATCAACCGCCGGCAAGCTTTTTCTCCAAACCACGCCAAAGGCGGTCATAACAGATCCTCCCCTGGAGAGAAATAGGGTGGCCCCGGCAGCTGATTCTGAGTTATCTAGAGAAATAGAACCAGGGTCTCCAAAATTTGACAATTTTAAGACTTTTGGACTTCAACTCCCAGAATTCCTCAGCCAGCTAGGAATCTATGCCGGCCGAGGAATTCTGGGAATTGAAGTCCACAAATCTTAAAGTTGTTACGATGGGAGAGCCCTGCTCTAGAGGAGCCAGAGCCTAGGGAATTCTGGGAGTTGAAGTCCACAAGTCTTAAAGTCAACTAGATTGGGGACCCTTGCTCTAGAGGAGCTAGATCCTAGGGAATTCTGGGAGTTGAAGTCCACAAGTCTTAAAGTCAACTAGATTGGGGACCCTTGCTCTAGAGGAGCTAGATCCTAGGGAATTCTGGGAGTTGAAGTCCACAAGTCTTAAAGTCAACTAGATTGGGGACCCTTGCTCTGGAGGAGCTAGACCCTAGGGAATTCTGGGAGTTGAAATCCACAAATCTTAAAGTTGTTAAGATGGGAGAGCCTTGCTCTAGAGGAGCCAGAGCCTAGGGAATTCTGGGAGTTGAAGTCCACAAGTCTTAAAGTCAACTAGATTGGGGACCCTTGCTCTGGAGGAGCTAGACCCTAGGGAATTCTGGGAGTTGAAGTCCACAAATCTTAAAGTAGTTAAGATGGGAGAGCCCTGCTCTAGAGGAGCCAGAGCCTAGGGAATTCTGGGAGTTGAAGTCCACAAGTCTTAAAAGTCGACAAGTTTAGAGAGAGCCCTGCTCTGGAGAAGCCAGGGAATTCTGGGCATTGAAGTCCACCACCCATCTTAAACTTGGCCAGCTTAAGCATCTCTGCCCTACATCCTAACCAACCCTCCCTCTGCATCTGAGACGGATGAAGCCACAGGGCCAAGATCCAGAGGTCAACCAACCTCTCCATCACCCACCTGCCCACCCCCTTCCCGTTTACCTCTCCAGCGGTGCCAGATGTCACCCGCTGCTGAAGATCCTCCAATTCCCTTTTCAAGCTGTCTCTTTCCAGTTTGAGGGCTTCCATGGCCAGGTGGTTCTCGCTCACCAGGGCTTCCAGCATTTCCAAAATGCTGACCACCTTGAATTGCAAGCGGGCCACCCTGGCGGAGATCTCCACCTGGGGTTCGGTGCTGAGGGTGTGCAGCTCCCTTCCCAGGATGTAAGAGATGTCATAAACATCTTCGGCCGTGAGATGGAAGGGGCTTTTTCCGAAAGGACCCTCTGATGAACTGTGGTTGCTTCCTCCTCCTCCTCCTCCTCCCTCTTCTTCCTCTTCTTCTTCCTCCTCCTCCTCCTCCTCTCCTTCACAACGCTGCTTCGGCTGAGCTTGCATCTTGGAAAGGTTCACAGCAAGAGGCCACGCACCAGCTGAGACATGATGGGAGAAGAGCAGCTTCCTTCCTTCTTCAAAGTTTCAGCTCCTGGCCAAACCTCTCCAAACTGCTCTTGAGAGCTTGCAGAGTCCAATCAAATGTTGGCAGGCAGGAGGGTGGAGGGATTGAAAGCGAAAGGAGTGGGGGGGGGGAGGTTGTAACCATGGAGCTGATGGGAAAGGCGTGGGGGCAGACTTCCCCTCCTTCAAGTGACACAAAGGGGAGGGCTCAGCGATTGCACAATCTGATTTTATTTTCCAGTCTTGGCTGTTTGGTCACCGCAGAGTCTTTCCCTGTCCAGTAAAAACAAATATAGACTCCATTCCACTCAGATTTTATGGCAATGACCTCTCTCTCTCCATTGGGCCACAACTTTCCTTCCTTGTAAAATGGGCCCCACTCCTTTATTTTCCTCCTGCTTTGAGTCCCTGCAAAGCTTTATTCCTCCTCCAGCAAAAAGCAAACACATATTCCACTTTGAGCCTTTATTCTCTCTCTCTCTCTCTCTCTAGGCCTCAGTATTCCTCCCTTGTAAAATGGGCCCATAGGACTGGCTCCCCTCAGGCTGGCTGGCTCTCCAAGGACTGTCGTTTTGCATTACACCTCTTTCCCCCTTCTGCCTTCAGTCCCTGCAAAGCTTTCCTCCACCGGCAAAAAAAAAAAAAAAGCAAACACAGATTTCATGCTCAGCCTTCATTTGTTCTCTTCCAGGAAAGTCTCAGTATTCCTTTCCTGTAAAATGGGCCCATGGAACCAGTTTCCCATTGGAATGACATTATGCATTAATTCTACTGGCCGGCCTGAGGTTAGTCCCCTTTCTCTGGCGTGTAATTGGCATGAATAAAAAAATAACGAGGCCACATAGGGCAAATATATATATACATATGTAGGTCTTTGGTTATTCGGGTCTTCACCCGTATAAAATTGGAAGTGTCTTGGTGACGTTTCGAATGAAGTCTCATTCATCATCTTCAGACTGGTGTTTTCGGCTTCGTGCTTCAAGGAGTAAAAGCACGGCTTTTGCCTGGTTGGCTGGGGATGATGGGAAATCACGGGATTTCTGGGAAACAGGGAGAAAAAGAATTTTCAGTTATATATATATATATATATAAAATTTTATTTTCGTAGGTCTTTATGTGTATATTTCTTTATGCCAGGGATTTTCCTACGTATATCAAGATGTTTCATGGCCTAATTTTCAGTGAAATCTCCATTCACTAGTTTTTAGACCTTTTTAAACATTCCAGCAGCTATCATGCTAACTGTTTGAATTTAAGAGGGAGACTGTTATAGATCTATTTCCATCTTGTTAGATTTCGTCAGCCAGCCACACCCCCTGCTAAGAGATGCTTCTGCCGCCAGAGGGCGATGGTGAGGACTCTACCCGCCAACGAGTCTTCTTTTCCCCGCTGGCCGATTCGCCACGTTGGTGGGCCTTTTTTTAGCAAGGGTGGGATTTGTTTTCTTTTGCTTTTTTTTAAAAAAAAATGTAGAAAGCAACTTTCGTATTGCCAGACCCGGGGGAAAAATTCACTCTTCTATTGGGAATATTTTTTTTTCTTCGTTGACGAATCTGCCCGGGAGGAAACGAAATTAGATCCCTCTTCCAGGGTTCTTGCATGGATGGAGAAGTGAGTCTGTTTTGCTCTTGCAAAGTCATAATTCGGGGGAGGGTCGTGGGGGCGGATATTGCGGGTGGGGAGGGCTGGGGAGGAGAGGAAGCATTGATGGGGAGGGCAGAAGGAGGACAAGGGGTACAAGGCTTGATTGGGGGAGGGCAGAGGGCTTCTTTCTGCAAAATGCATGGAAGGCAGGAAATGGGGATTGCCAACTGACCGGGTTGCCAACGTACCAGGGAAGCCAGACCTGTGAGTAAGCAATAAAGGAGCATATTTGTAGCTCAGGGTTGAATTGTAGGGTCCTGGCTGTTCTTTGAACTTAGTGGCTTTCTTGCAGAGACATTTCATGACCCAACTAGGTAACATCCTCAGTGCTAAAGGGAGTGGGGTGTGCAAGGAGAAGGAAGGAAGGAGGGAAGAAAGGAAGGACTGGAGGTTCATGGTGCTCTTTCAACTTATTTTTTTGTGGACGTTTCATAGGTAATATCAGTGCTGAAGGGAGTGTGGGAGGGGGCATGGAAGGAAGGAAGGAAGGATGGAAGGGACAGAGGATAGGAGTGGAAGGATTGCGGACTCCTGGGTGTTCTTTGAACTTGGTTGTTTTCTGGCAGAGACAATTCATGACCCAACTAGGTAACATCCTCAGGGCTAAAGGGAGTGTGGTGTGCAAGGGGAAGGAAGGAAGGACTGGGGGTTCATGGTGCTCTTTGAACTTATTTTCTTGCAGACGGTTCATGACCCAACTAGGTAATATCATCTGTGTTAGAAGGAGTGGGGTGTGCAAGGAGAAGGAAGGGAGGGAGGGAGGGAAGGACTGGAGGTTCAAAATGCTTTTAATTTTTTTTAAAAAAGGCTCCGTCGATCAAAGCTGTGCTGCACGATCGCCGGAGCCTTTTTAAAAACTTTTTAAAAGAATTTTTTTACTACCTATTCGCCCGAGCCAGTAGTAAAAAAAATGCTTATAAAAGGTTTTAAAAAGGCTCCGGCGATCATGCAGCACAGCTTTGATTGACGCAGCCTTTTTTAAAAATCTTTTAAAAGCATTTTATTACTATCGGTTCCAGCGAATAGGTAGTAAAAAAAATGCTTTAAAAAAGTAAAAAAGAAAAAAAAAGACTGGGCCGCGTGATCGCTGGAGCCTTTTTAAAAACTTGTTTAAAGCATTTTTTTACTACCGATTTGCCTGAGCCAGTAGTAAAAAATGCTTTTAAAAAGTTTTTAGAAAGATTCCCCCGCACGCCACAGCTGATCAACACCCATCCCCCATGTGCTGTTCTACTTACCTTCCCAAGCCTCCTTTTCAGGGGTGGGTCGCCCCTGGTTCGGACCGGTTCTATAGAACCAGTAGTAAAACCGGCGGGAGACGTCATTAGAAGCGATATGCGCAGAAGCAAGGCGTGTATGCGAGCGAAGCAATCCCATTGCAAACCAATAGTAAACTGTTTCAGATTTCACCACTGGCATACACGCTTCCATTTCGGCACTCGGTGCCGAAGAAGTTCGCCAACACTGATCTAGGTGAAACCTTCCTACATATTGCTAGTGATATGCCGTACGCTAAATAAGTACATTTTCCTCCAGCCATGAACGAGTGGGTGCCCATCGCTAAAGAGTACGACCCCCTCAAAGCCGGAAGCATTGATGGCACCGATGAAGAGCCTCACGATCGGGCAATCTGGAGGGCTATGTCAGCCCGCTACGTCCCCAACAAAGAAGTTTCCGGAGACCCACACCTGACCCTCTTCGTAGCCCGGCTCAACCTGCAAACCACGGAAGAGAAGTTAAAAGAAGTTTTCTCCCGGTACGGAGACATTCGGAAAATCCGCCTGGTTCGGGATCTGGTGACGGGTCTTTCCAAAGGCTACGCTTTTATTGAGTATAAAGAGGAACGGGCGCTCCTGAAAGCCCACCGCGACGCCAACAAGCTCATCATCGACCAGCGGGAAATCTTTGTCGACTTTGAGCTGGAAAGGACCCTCAAAGGATGGATTCCTCGCAGGCTTGGAGGCGGTTTTGGCGGTAAGAAGGAATCGGGCCAGCTGCGGTTCGGAGGCCGAGACAGACCATTTAGGAAGCCCATCAACTTGCCCGCCATGAAAAACGACTTTTATAATGAGGGGAAAAGAGAGCGGTCTTGGTCCCGGGGAGGATCGAGGGATTGGAAGACCGGGGAACGAGATTACGAGAGGAGCCGAGAGTCCCGGCGATCTGAACGGGAACGAACGTCAGGAGGTTACGGCAAGAGCGAAAGAGAACTGGAACATCGGGGCAGAGAAGACCGAGGCAGAGCCGCGGAAGGGAGGGAGCGGGAGAGGAAAGACCGGAATCGCGAGGCCAAAGACGGCAAAGGATAAAGGCCACCATCGATGGGCCGTTTCCTTCAAAGGTTGCGCAGTTGAAGGTGATCCATTAGAAGCGTTAGACCTCACCGTCAAGGTGGATGGTTGTCTGGAATCAACACAGACATTGTAGGCAGGAATGGCTACTTCCCAGCTGGAGAAGAGTGAACATTGTACCACAGGCTGCTCTCGCTTGATAGTGGTGCCCGTATCTTATTCCAGGATCCGGTGAACGATGGATCCAAAGTTTCCAACACTGATATTACCGCCTGTTTATCTGAAGTGCCAAAAAAGGAGAGAGCTAATTTAGGATTCCCAACCCCCCGTCTCACATCCTTTAATTCTTGAAAAGGTCTGGATTAAAATAAGGTCTTGATTCCACCAGTAGAAACCTTCCCCAAGGCAGAAGGATAGCTGTTACCCTGAAAAAGTCAGGCAGGATTGAATTGTATAGATGGGATGTGAGGGCCTCGGACCAAAAGGCTGTTTACGAGTCAGTGAAATCACCCAGAGGCCTCTTGTTAATTCAGAAATAAGTTTATTTAGCATATTAAAAAGAGTTCTACAGTTTGATATTGTTCTCTCTACTAGTCCCAGCCAAATCTTCTTTATTGCCTTTTAACTATCTAATACCCTGAATCTTGAATAAAAATTAGGCGTCCCCTTTGCATATCCTGTGGTCGCATGATTGCTGTTGTCCTAGACACGTGATGGTGAATCTACGGCACGCGTGCCGCAGGTGGCACACAGAGCCATCTCTGTGGGCACACGAGCCATTGCCCTAGGTCACCTTCACCACGCATGCGCGCCCCTGCCAGCCAGCTGATTTTCAGCTGGCACTGCCCATGCTGCCCCTCCCTTCCCAGGAGTTTCCATGCGGCCCGTTTTGGATGCCAGATAAGTACAGGGCTCGCATGGAGTCTCTGGGATGGCAGAAAATGGGCCTTCCTGAAGTCTGGAAATGGGCTATTTCCGGACTCCGGAGGGCCTCTGGAGTGCTGGGGTAAGCTCCAGGAAAGCCTCTGGAGCCTGGGGAGGGCGAAAAACAGGCCTACCAGAAGTCTGAAAACGGGCCGTTTCTGGCCTCCAGAGGTTTCAGAGAGGCCTGCTAGGCCCAAAATGGGGGCATGGGAGGGTCCTGTGCGCATGTACGAGGAGTCGCGGGGGGCATTGCATTATGGATGTGGGGACATGCGCACACGACACGCACACACCCCGCGTTCCCCCTGCTTTTGGCACGCGACGGCAAAAAGATTTGCCATCACTATCCTAGACCATGGCTGTCGAAACGTGGCAACTTTGAGACTTGTGGACTTTCAACTCCCAGAATTCCCCAGCCAGCCAAGTCTCAAACGTTGCCACGTTTTTACACCCCTGTCCTAAACCTTCCCAGATAATTGTGTTAAGTGAGAATACACAGGGTGGGGGTATTCAGTCAAGGGTTAACCCGTGAAGTGTGCAAAGCAACTGAAATTCCTGTTTGGATGTCGATTAGAACTGTCCTGAGCTTTTCCTGTCGGCGGGGGGAATTCTGGGAGTTGAAGTCCGCACTTTTTAAAGTTGCCAAAAACATTGCTTTTTTTTTTTCTGAGGTTTGGGAAATTAAACTCCCTTTCATTTCCCCCCCCCCCCCCCGTTGCCCTTCGATGTTCATATTTCTAATTCCAGCAGCTAAGCGATCGTCCATCGCGCACCAAATTTCAGACCGACCAAATTCATTTCCAAGGCAGCTTGGATCTCATCCAGAAAGAGGGAAGGGAAGCTGTTCGGAAGCGACTAGTGGTCTGTTCCCCATAGAATAGCCTTTAGTCTGTCATTGTACATCAGCTATACAACGAAATTGGTGGTCCAAAACCTGTCAAACTGAAGTCAGTGTGTTGGATTGAAGCGGCTGGCTTCGCACAGAAGGGGCGGGGGGAAATTCGCTGCTACAAGGTTGGTGAGAATTGTAATTTTTTTTTTTTTAAAAAAAAGGATTAATCTAGATTTCAGGTATTCAGTCGCCATCCCCGTGTCAAGAGAATTCAGAGCAAAACACAAGGCACCGGATATCCCTGGACATCACGCTGCAGGCACTATAAATAAGCCACAAAATATATATATATATATCTCCTTCTGAATCCCGTGTTTAAAGAGACCCCCCCACCCACCCCCACTCCAGAATAGTTCCAGAAGACTTCAGCAAAACTTTTGTTTGAGATGCAGAGCGGGACATTTAAGCGGGAGGAAGCAAGGGAGGAGGAGGGAAACAAAATAATTTCTTTTTTTTAAAAAAAAAAAATGCCTTTTAAATAAGGAGTGCCTGGAAACAACGGTCATCGGTCCTTAGCAGGACATTGCTTCAGGAATGGGCCAGATAGTGGTGAAATCCATTTTTTTTTACTACCAGTTCTGTGGGCGTGGCTTGGTGGGTGTAGCAGGGAAAGGATACTGCAAAATCCCCATTCCCTTCCCACTCCTAGGGCGGGGATATTGCCAAATCGCCATTCCCACCCCACTCGGGGGCCAGCCAGAGGTGGTATTCGCCGGTTCTCCGAACTACTCAACAATTGCCGCTACCGGTTCTCCAGAACCTGTCAGAACCTGCTGGATTTCATCCCTGGCCCAGATCCTTTTTAATTTTTTTTTTTTAATTTTTGGAGAGGGTAGCGGCGGATAAAAGGAAGCATCGGTGATGTGACGTTCACCCACAAGTCAGCAGAAGTCAAAACGATGGCTGGGCTGCAGGAATCGCCACGATTTCCTTCCCAAATCCATATTGGGATTCCGTTACTTGCAGGACAAATCTCGTGCGCCAATTATATGTGAATGCATCCTTTTTCCCCCACCTTGAGCTGACAACTACGCAAAATCTGGAAGTCATGGTGGGGGGGAACGGGCGCCGTTCTCCACACGAGGGCTTCCGTGTTTGTGTGTTTGGCGCCTCGGTACAAGCCAGAGTTCTGGGTTCGGGTCACAGGTGCTGCAGAGCTTCTAAACCTTGTTCGGTGTAGACATCGTCTTTGTTCCGGTCAGCCCATTCGCCGAAGGAGCCGTGGAAAGAGGTGTTTCGCTGGGTCGCTTGCAGGCGTCTCTTGTCGCGGGAAAAGAAGCTAAATCTGGCACAAGACAAGAAAGCAACATGTGGGTTAGAAACTTGAAATGTCCTGGGACGGTTTACGGGGTGGAGAAGTTATAGCAAGCTCTGTAACCTGACTTTATTTTTAACAGGGGGGAAAGCCTACATATCTGGTCGAAAACTCTTGGAACAGGTGTTCCTCGACTTAACCATCCACTTAGTGACTGTTTGAACTTACAGCTGCATGGCAACCTTAAGATGTGGGGACTTCAACTCCCAGAACTCCTTAGGGAATTCTGGGAGTTGAAGTCTGGACATCTTAAGATTGCTTTCCTAACTGGGGAATTCTGGGAGTTGAAGTCCAGACATCTTAAGGTTAATTTCCTAACTGGGGAATTCTGGGAACTGAAGTCCAGACATCTAAAGGTTGCTTTCCTAACTGAGGAATTCTGGGGGTTGAATTCCAGACATCTCCAATTAATTTCCTAACTGGAGAATTCTGGGAACTGAAGTCCGGACATCTTAAGGTTGCTTTCCTAACTGGAGAATTCTGGGAACTGAAGTCCGGACATCTTAAGGTTAATTTCCTAACTGGAGAATTCTGGGAACTGAAGTCCGGACATCTTAAGGTTAATTTCCTAACTGGAGAATTCTGAGAACTGAAGTCCGGACATCTTAAGGTTAATTTCCTAACTGGAGAATTCTGGGAACTGAAGTCCGGACATCTTAAGGTTAATTTCCTAACTGGAGAATTCTGGGAACTGAAGTCCGGACATCTTAAAGTTGCTTTCCTAACTGGGGAATTCTGGGAACTGAAGTCTGGACATCTTAAGGTTGCTTTCCTAACTGGAGAATTCTGGGAACTGAAGTCCGGACATCTTAAAATTAATTTCCTAACTGGGGAATTCTGGGAGTTGAAATCCAGACATCTTAAGATGGCTTTCCTAATGGGAATTCTGGGAATTGACGGAGAAAGCAATTGGTGTTTTTCCAGTGTTCTCATTATCGAAAAGTTACCCTATAATGAACGACAACATGATCTAAAACCCCTCTGAATCCTTTGACGCAGCCAAATTCTTGACTTGACTCCTGCTTGCTTAATGAGGCTTGCTTGGAAGGGTGAAACCATCTGAACGCATCAGCTCCGTTAGTAGTGCATAAACGCCTTCTGTCTGCGGCTAATTCGGGAACGCAATTAAAACTAAAAACAGCCACGGTCTGTGAGTAGGCGGGATTGAAAAGCGGCATTAATCCACGGGACCCATTCATACGCTGGTATATTAGACTCTGAATGTAATTAGAGGAACTGGTCTAAATGATAAACAGGGAAGGGATCTCGGTCATGGGCCGAGCATCCCGTGACGTCCCAGAAGGTTTAAAGGCGTTTTAAACATCAAGGAATGTTTATATAAACATTCAAACGGCTGAGAAAGAAAAATAAAAATGCCGTTTTCATGGGGAAGCTGAATCAGATAATAGGAAGGAGTCTGGAAAAGCCTTATACGGGTTAGTCCTTGACTTACGACTCCAAAAGGGACCAGAGGATTCATCTCTAAGCGGTGCAGTTATTAAAGACAAGGGACCTACACCCCGTGTTATGACCTTTTGGCTTTGGTGGCTAAGGGAGACACATGATCGCCGTTTGTGAGCTTCTTTGCCCGGCTTCTCCCCTAACTTGGCTTGTTGGAAATCGAAGCCGGGAAGGTCGTAAAACGGCGATCGCGTGAGCCCAGGATCGTCGTAAATACATGCCATTGCAATCGAGGGCCATAAGTGGTTTTTCAGACCCGTTGTATCCGAATGGACACTAAATGAACGGTCGTAAGTCAAGGACTACCTGGAGAAGGTAGATTGAAGAGTCAGGGAAATTCACGGAGCGCCAAAAGGAGAGAAGGACGAGCCAAAATCTTGCATGTTATTGTCTCGAGCATCTAAGTTGTTGCAATCGAGACACAAGTTCAATTAAAAACATTTCAGCAGGGGCCACGCCGGGCACCCCAGGAGCGTTCTTAGCCCCCCATTTTTCTCATTTGGGGGTCGGGGGGGTGGGTTTACGATCCCACAGTCAGCCAACGAGAACACAGCGGGAGTTAGAGGGGGGTTAAACGGCAGCACGTCATGCAAAAAAAAAAAGGGGGGGGGGACATACGGACTATAGCGAAGGCGAGGAAAAAGGGATATAAAAACGAAACCAAAAAAAAAAAAATATTTCAAAAAAATCCAGAGTCCCTACAAGAGACATAAGTCTTCTGATTGGCTGCAATGTGGGATCGTCCGGGATCAATCCGGCAGCAACCATGGGCATAACGGCGGTAAAGATCCTGGTTAGGAAAGGAACAGACAGAGGAGATCAGAGGGCTGGAGAAAAGAAACGGAGATTACGGTATTCAAACACGGCAACGAAAAGAGATAAGTAGAAAAAGCTGCTTGAGAGAGAGAGAGAGAAAGAGAGAGAAAGAGGGAGAGGGAGAGAAACAGGAATCGGATGCTTGCAAAAAAGGCGCCGTAATTAGCTAAGTTTGGCCCTGGTTGCACAAAACAATATTTGATGGCTTAGCTCGCAAGCCCAGTGAAATATGGCTTAGTGGTTTTTCTCAACCTAGACAACTTGAAGAGAGGTGGAGTGTAACTCCCAGAATTCCCCAGCCAGCTTTGCTGGCTGGGGAATTCTGGGAGTTGCAGTCCACCTCTCCTTCAAGTTGCCGAGGTTGGAATTAGAGAAACCAAATTCACCCATCATGGCTTAGTACAACATCTCGGTCTGTGTTGGCCTAGAAAGACTCCACATAACTGTTCCTGGGACCCAGGCAGCCTCTGTTCTGCAGTGGGGAAAATATATAGGTAGTCCTTGATTTACAACAATCTGTTTAGCCACCGTTCAACGTTATAACGGCATTGAAAAAAAGTGACTTCTGTCCACTCTTCACACCTAAAAATGTGTGAAAAAGAAATCACACGACCGAGGATCACACGATCCTCAGTCGTGTGATCAAAATTCAGAGCCCCCCACCCCCACGGTGTCCCCTTTAGCGATCTCCCGACGAGCCAAGTCAACGGTTGAAGCCTGACTCGCTTAACAGCCGTTGTCACAACTGCAGCGAGCCCCTTAACCGCCCGTGGCCAGAAAGTTCGTACCACGAGGCGAAACTCGCTTAAACCAGCGTCTCGCTCAGAAACAGAGACGCCGGGCCGAATTGGGGCCGTAAGCCGAGGACTACCAAGTCACGCCACAGCAGAAAGGAAGAAAATATATTTTTTTAAAAATAAATAAATAAATAAATAGCTCGCAAAGCTAGCCGGCTAGTCTGCCCCATTGCTTGGTGCTTGTGGGTCTCCCAACTACGAACAAAGCTGAAATCAGCAATTTTTTCTTTTGTTTTCCTACTCCGGCTTTGAAACGCTTCCCAGCTCAACGGCTATTCTTAGAGCCGTTGAAAACAACACACACAGCTGTTCGTATTGTGCTCCCACACAGCAGGTTGCGATGACGCCACCGAGTTGCTGGTTGTGCTTGTTGCATACAAGCCACAAGCTCTTTTATCTCTCACCCCTTCGGGCCTTCTTGCAACGAAGTCAGGAGAGCAAAAGAAGAGAAGCTGGGCGGAGAGCAGCGTTGAAAAGAAAACCCCCAAATAAATCCTGCGTGTCGCGTTGCAAATCCCCAAGATATTTTTTCACCCTTTTGCGCTTTAAAAGCCCAGCGGGGGAACGTTCCTGTTTGCAATGAAGCCTGTAAAACGAAGAGAAGCTGGAGGGGATAGCGGGGTTTAAAAGAAAACCCCGAATAAATCCTCTCTTCCCCCCCCCCCACTCCGGCCATTAGAATAACAGAGTCAGAAGGGACCTTAGAGGTCTTCTAGTCCAACCTCCTGCTTAGGCAGGAAACCCTCCACCACTTCAGACAAATGGTTATCCAACCTCTTCTTAAAAACTTCCAGTGTTGCAGCATTCATAACTTCTGGTGGCAAGTAGTTCCACTGATTCATTGTTCTCACTGTCAGGAATTTTCTCCTTAGTTCTAAGTTGCTTCTCTCCTTGATGAGTTTCCACCCGTTGCTTCTTGTCCTGCCCTCAGAATTGGAAAATAGCTTGACTGCCTCTTCTTTGGGGCAGCCCCTGAGATATCGGAAGACTGCTATCATGTCTCCCCTAGTCCTCCTTTTCATTAAACTAGACATACCCAGTTCCTGCATCCATTTTAGCCTCCAGTCCCCTAATCCTCTTTCTTGCTCTTCTCTGCACTCTTTCTAGAGTCTCCACATCTTTTTTACATCGTGGCGACCAAAACTAGGACACTTTTTATTTGCGATGGAAGCATTAGCTGAACAGGGCACTGGAGGGTTTTTGTTTTTTGTTTTAATTTGATTTATATGCCGCCTTTCTCCAGAGACTCAGTGCGGCTTACAATGTGTTAAGCAATAGCCTTCATACTTTTGTATATTTTATACAAAGTCAGCTTATTGCCCCCACAAACTGGGTCCTCAATTGACCTACCTTAGAAAGGATGAAAGGATGAGTCAACCTTGAGCCTGGTGAGATTCAAACTCGCAGTAATTGCAGGCAGCTGGCAGCTAAGTGCTACTTTAACAGCACTTAGTCCCACTGCGCCACCAGGCTCTTCTTGGATTTGGATACTGGGTGTATAATCACGGTGGTCTTAACCACGAGTGAGCCGAAACCATTCCAGGTTTCAAAAAATTAATTAAAAACAAACAAACAAACAGCAACCCCAACTCTTTGAGAGAGAAAGGGAGAAAAATAAGCAGCGATAGGGAAAGGCATCCAAAAACATAGGTTGAGCCAGCTATTTTGTTTTTGAAGCATCCATCAAGTATTCTAAGCAACGTCTTGAGCTCAACGATAACTGCCCAGAAAAATCCCACAAATTCTACTTACAGCCGTTTGATGCCGGATTCTTGCTGAGTCAATGGTTTGGAATTAAGAATGGCCGGGGACTGAGCCGATCGCGTCTCTTCATCCAGTTCGTCGCTTTAAAAGTAGGGGGAAAAAACCAACAACACAGCACGATATTAGGAATATTTACGCTGTCTGCAGCCCGGAGTCCTCACGGTTAGGAGTTGGGCAGCTTTTGAACTCTCATCAGCAAAGAAATGGGGAATTGAGACTTTTGAAGAAGGAGAGCAATAAAAAGAACACGAATTAGCTGGGGTTATTTCGTGCCCCCTTTCCTAATTTGTGGAGGGCAAGCTTCTCTCTTGACTGGTTAATCTAACATTTATTCCAGTTCATTGAAAAGCAAATCTGGAGTTTAAATCAACCATGGGAGCTTTAAGATGGGTGGGCTTCAAAACCCAGAATTCCCCAGCTAGCATGCTTAAAACAGATGCACTTCAACTCCCAGAATTCCCTAGCCAGCATGCTTAAGATAGGGAGACTTCAATTCCCAGAATTCCCCAGACAGCATCCTTAAGATATGGGGACTTCAACTCCCAGCATGCTTAAGACAGGTAAACTTTGACTCCCAGAATTCCCCAGACAGCATCCTTAAGATATGGGGACTTCAACTCCCAGCATGCTTAAGACCGGTGGACTTTGACTCCCAGAATTCCCCAGCCAGCATGCTTAAGATAGGGAGACTTCAATTCCCAGAATTCCCCAGCCAGCATGCTTAAGATATGGGGACTTCAACTCCCAGCATGCTTAAGACGGGTAAACTTCGACTCCCAGAATTCCCCAGCCAGCATGCTTAAGATATGGGGACTTCAACTCCCAGCATGCTTAAGACCGGTGGACTTTGACTCCCAGAATTCCCCAGACAGCATCCTTAAGATATGGGGACTTCAACTCCCAGCATGCTTAAGACCGGTGGACTTCGATTCCCAGAATTCCCCTTGCTGGCTGGGGAATTCTGGGATTTGAAGTCCCCCCCATCTTAAAGTTACCAAGTTTTGAGAAACCCTGTTCTAGAATATCATCCATCCTGTTGTCATTTCAGCTCTTCCAATTTGAGCAGGTTTCTACAGGACACCCCCCCCCCTCCCTAAAAGAAACCACGCAGGTCAGGATGACAACCGGATCCCCCCCGGGATCTTATCGAGAACAAATTTGCTTGGCTCCAGGATCAGAGAGGGAAGAAAACCCACACACCTCTTGTAATATAGAAGCTCCTCTTGAAGGAGGAAAACTTTTGACTTCAGCTCGTTCCTCTCGTGCAAAACGTCCCGCAACTCTTGTAGGGTGAATCTGGGCCGATTGGGATCTTTCAGATCCAGAGCGGATTTCTCCGCTTCCGAGAGGAACTCCTCCGGGTTCTTGGGTTCTTCCAGCTGCAAAGTTTATTATTGAGGATTAATTTCATTCAGACTTAAAATTTTATGTTTTCAGAAGAAGGATCAAGTTTCCCAGCTCGGTTCCAAATGGTAAAATAATAAATGCATGACGGTTAACCATCATCAAGCAATCGGACCACGACGAATTTGCAAACCAGTGCAGCTTTGTTGGGTTTCCCCTCTTAGTGACTGCCTCGTTTTGCGACTGTTCACAGGGACGGCGTGGATGAAAAAGTTAACGTTAAGAGTAGATCAACTTTTGCACTGACGGCCCTTGTAGGTTGGCAAAGCAAAGGAAAGTTGAAGGAAGATTAGAAGCACAGTCGCGGTTTCACTTTGTGACTGTTTCACTTAACAACTGGCTGGTCCCAATTGTCACTAAATGAGAACTACCTGTAATTTAATTCTGAATGAGCAGAATTAAATTCTGCTCATTCTGGCCATGCAGTATCTTCCAGGAATAATTTCCTTAATCTTTTCATTTAATTTATAGCCCTGGAACATCTCTGGGTGGTCCCCTATCCAAACGCCAATCAGGCCTCTCTTTGTTTAAATCTCTGGGCTCAAATAAAGTTAGCTAGAGAGGCTGTCATTTGCTGAGACTATGAACAGCTGAACTGGAGTTGGCTGGAAGAAATAAGATTATTCTTATTCCAATTTAAGAAAGATCCGTTCCGGATGTTGCCGGAGGAAAAATAAATGGAGGGGAAAAAAGCAAAGAAATGGAAAAACAGAAGAACAGAAATAGATATTTCTACATCTCCCTTTGAAATGCAAACCCTGTCCCCTAAGTCAAAAACGCCGCGATTAATCCTTGTTTGATTGCATTTTTAGAAAACTGTGCCTATTCTATAGATATATCTCGGTGGTTTGGGACAGCCTCATCGCTGTAACGCCAACTCCCCAATCAAACAAAAGGAACAATTATGCCTTCTTGGCAAAGCGAGCGATCTCATTAAAACCCAAGAATGGGAGCCTTTTCCAGATAACACAATAAAAGGAGCAGTTGTGAGTTTTGCGTTGCCGTTCGAAAAACACCAAAACGAGGACTCCACGTACTTGGCACCTCGAGAGTTATGTCCACGAACGCACATCCTCCTGACCGCTGGCAAGAACGGATGGTTGGACAAAGCATCTTTCTGTTTTCCACCTGATACAGTTTTTAGGGGCACCGGGATACCTACAAAAGTCTCGTTTCGCCTCTGTTTGCTTTTAAAACCAGGCTCCTAGTCCTCATGATAAATCGTCTCGCCCGCCCAATGTTTTTTCATAGCTGGACTCTTGATGAAAAAAAGGCAATCCAGGTGTCTCCGAAGCCACGAATCCACGGAAGGTAAAACGTTTCAAATCTGGTTAAAAATCTATCGAATCTGCAGGTATTGGTATTTTCGGTGACAAAAAAATTTAACTTAAAAGACAATAGAGAGAAGAGGATATTTTGCGTTTAACAGATTTAACAGAGTTGGAAGGGACCCTGTAGGTCATCTAGTCCAACCCCCTTTCATCTGCCTCTACCTAGGATCGAACTCACAGCCTCCTGATTGTGTTTGAACCACAATGGTCTCCGGCAATATTTTAATTTTTTTTCCCCCCCTCAACCACTGATCTACTCAGGCAGTCCTCCCCTTATGATGGTTCATTTAGCAACCATTCGAAGTTACACAACGGCACTGAAAACGGTGACGTATGACCGGGTCCTCACACTTTCAACCATCATAACATCCCCACAGTCACGGGATCAAAACTCGGGTGTTTTGACAACCAACATTTATTGACAAGGGTTGCACTGGTGAGTGTGTGTTTGTTTGTGTGTTTGTGTTTGTGTTTGTGTGTGTGTGACATGATCACTATTTGCGACATTCCTAGCCAAGCTTCATGACAAGCATTTCCGTGAACAGCCGACTATTTTAAGCAACAGAAATTCCGTTCTGGTCTTTAAGTTGAGGATTTCCTATATTTATTGCAAACTTTTGACTTTTCTGAGGTAAAAATGAAAAAGAGAGAGACCCGACAGGATTGTTAGATCTTGAGTAACGGAGGTTCCATTACTCCAGGACTAACTCATTACTCATCCATCAGATGAGTTCCTGGAGTTAAAAATTAAAACCATATTACAAATAGGCCGACGGGAGGGCAGGAGAACTCCAAACAATTCTGGCCCTGATGGCTTGTTCCATTTAAATCACTGAAACGCAGCCAAGGGTGATCTTAAAATAAATCCTTGCCTCCCTTCGGCCCTTCGCTCCAAGCGATAAAGGAACTCCACGAATTGAAAAGAGTATAAAATTAAATTGCTAAATTAAGCTAAAAGTTCTCTTGGGCTGAGGGGGGCTGACTTCAAACCCAGACCTCTCTAGTTTTGCTGAGGGTGGGAGCATGTTGTGGTCCGCCAGCAGCCTGCAGAACTGGCAGTAGAGTCGGACAGTGAGGAGGCTGGGGAGGAACATGGGCCAGTACTGGAGCCTGGGGAGGGCTCGGACGAGGGCTCTGTGTCAGAGGCAGAGAAAGGGTTATCTGGGAGGTACATGCTGCCTCCAGAGGCGGATCTCAGAGAGGCAGAGGAACAGGAGGAGCCTGTTCCTAGTGCGCGCTTGCGCAGAGCTGCCAGAAGGCACAAATGGTTAAAATAAAAGGGACGACTCGGGAGTAAGGCCTGGAGATGATTGGCCCCTCCTATAAGGCTTAAAAGAGGAGCAAAGGCACGTGGGCCCTTTGCAGGAAAGCAACGTTGTTAATTCTGTTCCCAGTCGGCATCTCTGTTTGATTCTGGACTCCGTGGGGCTTTGCCAAGTAGGTCTTTGGCAGCGTGTCAAGGGAGATAAAGGTTGGTGATTATCCCCAAGGACTTCTCCCGAAGGATTTTTGCGACTAATAGGGACTCAGCTGTGAATGAAGGTAATTCACAGCTGTTGCAATGAAAGAGGTTTTTGGGGCTACTCATGTGTTTTAATGACTCAGGAAGCCTAGGTCACAACAGAGCATAGAACGCAGGAGGGAAATGTGATAAGTTAGTAAATTTAGTTAAGGGTCCTCAGTTCCTGGGGAGGGCAATAAACCAATCGTCCTTGTCTAGCTGACCTCGGCTGATCTAAAAAAAAAAAAGCGAAGCAAAATCGGCTTGGATGAGAGACCATCAGGAGATCTCAGAGTTGAGGAATTGAAGCAGCAGCTGATGATGTTTTGCGGAAAAAATACGGCACAAATCTGTGGTTGGTTTACGAGAAAATCCCACAGTTGTATCCCTGTAGATCCACATTTCCCAACATTGTAAAGATAGGTGGACTTCAACTCCCAGAATTCCCCAGGGTCTGGCTTCTCTAGAAAAGAGACTCTATGGTTGCAGGAACATCAGGGAGTTAGTTTAACTAATGCTTTAAGTCAGTGTTTCTCAATCTGTGGGCAAATTTAAGAGTTGTGTAGGATGGCTGGGGAATTCTGGGAATTGAAGTCCAGTCGTCTTTAGCATGCTGGCTGAGAGGTTCTGGGAATTGTAGTCCTCTCATCTCCAAACGGGCAAGATTTAAGGCAACTTTATCAAATCGGAACCAAACACCCCGAGCAATTTAAAAAAAAAAAACTACCCAAAATTCCCCACCTACCTGTGCTTCTTCTCCATTGTGACTCGGTTCCCCTTGAAGTTTCTCCCTCAGTTTCCCCAGGTCCGCTCTCAACGCCGTCATCTCTTGCTCTTTGGTTTGCAAATAGGCTTCCAGCTCCACTTTTTGCTCAATCAACGCTTTCCCCTGAGCTTCCACAACGGTAATCCGGTGCCGCAGATCGTGGTTTATCTTCATCAACCTGTTTTGCTGCTGCTGGAGCTACAGAGAGGAAGAAAAGGGGGGAAATGATGGTGAATCGGAGGGACAGCACCGATAAGGCCCCGCTATTTCCAAGTCCCGTCGCCTTTTATTCGGAGAGAGAAAGCAGGGATCACATTGTTGAAGGAATTATGGGAAAAAGATGGAGGGCAAGATGGATTTATTTCCCTGCTGCCAATGAGGCTTCGGAAAACTATAGACCTTAATTGGCTAGTGCATCTTCCATTAAGAAGGCCCTTTGTAAATAAACAAGGATCTCATTTCATGTCCGATCAGGATTAGCCTGACGCATAACTCAGTTTAGAAACTAATCCCGTGTTTCTCAACCTGTTGAAGATGTGTGGACTTCAACTCCCAGAATTCTCCATGCTGGCTGGGGAATTCTGGGAGTTGATGTCGGCGAGTCATAAAGATGGCCAGGCTGAGAAACAAACACTGAACTAGACAAGGAAGGGATGGAAGGAAGGAAGGAAGGAAGGAAGGAAGGAAGGAAGGAAGGAAGGAAGGAAGGAAGGAAGGAAGGGGAGGGAAGGAGGATGAAAGGAAGGAAGGAAGGAAAGGGAGGGAGGGAAGGAGGATGAAAAGAAGGAAGGAGAGGGAGGAGAGGGAGGGAGGTAGGGAGGAAGGAGGAGAGAAGGAAGGAGAGGGAGGGAGGGAAGGAAGGAAGGAGGACGGAAGGAAGGAAGGAGAGGGAGGGAGGGAGGGAGGATGAAAGGAAGGAAGGAAGGAAAGGAAGGAGAGGGAGGGAGGGAAGGAAGGAGGAGAGAAGGAAGGAGAGGGAGGGAGGGAAGGAAGGAAGGAGGACGGAAGGAAGGAAGGAGAGGGAGGGAGGGAGGGAGGATGAAAGGAAGGAAGGAAGGAAAGGAAGGAGAGGGAGGGAGGGAAGGAAGGAAGGAAGGAAAGGAAGGAGAGGGAGGGAGGGAGGGAGGGAAGGATGAAAGGAAGGAAGGAAGGAAAAGAAGGAGAGGGAGGGAGGGAAGGAAGGAAGGAAGGAAAGGAAGGAGAGGGAGGGAGGGAGGGAAGGAAGGAAGGAGGACGGAAGGAAGGAAGGAGAGGGAGGGAGGGAGGATGAAAGGAAGGAGGAAGGAAAGGAAGGAGAGGGAGGGTGGGAAGGAGGATGAAAGGAAGGAAGGAAGGAAGGAAGGAGAGGGAGAGTGGGAAGGAGGATGAAAGGAAGGAAGGAAAGGCAGGAGAGGGAGGGAGGGAGGGAGGATGAAAAGGAAGGAAGGAAGGAGAGGGAGGGAAGGAAGGAAGGAAAGGAAGGGAGGGAGGAAAAGGAGGGAGGGAGGAAAGGAAAGAAGGAAAAGAAAAAATAATAAAATAGGAGACTTGTTTGCAGAATTATGATATTTGATGGAGACATTCTGCATCTCATCATGGAGACTTTATTTCTGGAATCCCAGTCTAGGAATCTCCTTTCAGAGAAAAAGAAAAAAAAAAAGGAAGCGTTTGGCAATTCCTGGAACAAAGCTTCTGAAAGAGCAGAGGAGGGGGGAAAAATGAGTACTCACTGCTTCCACGTCTTCGTTTTTAAGTCCCAGCTCTCTGTCCTTCGCCCGGATTTCATCCCGCTGCTTGTCGACCACTTCCTTTAGCTTTTTCATCACTTGCCTTTCTCTTTCTGACATCCCTGATGTGTGTTTTAAAAAAAACAAACAGATAATAATAACAACAACAACAATAATAAGCAAATAGCCTCCATCCTTGACCCTCCTTAAGCAGTAAAGCCCTTGCAAAATTTATTTTAATTTAATTTAATTTATGCATTTCTATGCCCAAGGGACTCTTGGGTTGATGTGACATTTGGAGGGTGCGGGAGGAGCCAGCTGTCAGAACTTCGTAACCTGGTTGTAAAGTACCCTTTGTGTGTGTGTGTGATTTGTTTGTTTGTTTATTTATTTATTTATAAATAAATAAAATTTCTTGGCCACCCATGTTACCATAAGGGTAACTCTGGGCAGCTTAGAGTGATAAAACAATGTCTATCCATATATAATTAAAACACAAATACCTTCAAAATATCAGTGGCGGGTTTCAAAATATTTTACTACCGCTTCTGTGGGTGTGGCTTGGTGGGCGTGGCAGGGGAAGGATACTGCAAAATCTCCATTCCCACCCCACTCCAGGGGAAGGGTACTGCAAAATCCCCATTTCCTCCCGATCAGCTAGGACTCGGGAGGTAGAGAATAGATGGGGGCGGGGCCAGCCAGAATTTTTACTACTGGTTCCGTGGGTGTGGCTTGGTGGGCGTGGCAGGGGAAGGATACTGCAAAATCCCCATTCCTCCCTTATCAACTAGGACTCAGGAGGCAGAGAATAGATAGGGTTGGGGAGAGTCAGAATTTCTGCTACTGGTTCTCCAGAACTGGTCAGAACCTGCTGAAACCCACCTCTGCTCCAAATCAAACATTAAAAACTTAAGGTCATTGTCAAGGACTCCCTGTCGAAGCCAAATAGGGAGGGGACCTTCCCCTGAAAAGAGGGCCTGCCGTCTTTTCTATCCGGCCGCCACTGAATTCTGCAAAGTCATGTTGACTAGTTTTTTTGGCCCAAAGTACTCCAGGTATGCTCAAGGAATCTTTCTTCAACACTTGCCTTCGTGTTTCTGGAATTCCTCCTCTGAGAAGTTCACATCCTTGTTAGAGAGGTTGGTCATCAGCTGCTTGTTCTCCTCTTGAAGCTGAGCAATCTGAGTGAGGAGGTCCTGGGCTTCTCCTCGCCAAACATCCTCTACCAGTTCCAGCTCCTGCAGGACCAGAAATCCCAGCCTATCAGTTTTGGCAAATGAAAACCAGCCTTTTCAAGGTCTTTCCCCATGGAGGTGGTCTCTGCCCCAGACAAAGGCTGGAGGAGAAGAACACCAAAGGTTGGAGAAGACCTCCAATGGTTGGTGAAGAACACCAAAGATTGGAGGAGAAGAGCATCAAAGGTTGAAGGAAAAGACCTCCAATATTTGGTGAAGAACGCCAAAGGTTGGAGGAGAAGAGCATCAAACGTTGAAGGAAAAGACCTCCAATGGTTGGTGAAGAACGCCAACGGTTGGAGAAGAGTATCAAAGGTTGAAGGAAAAGACCTCCAATGGTTGGTGAAGAACACCAAACGTTGGAGGAGAAGACCACCAAACACTGGAGAAGACCACTAAAGCTTTGTATGGCATCCTGTGACACCTTCACGGATTGTATGGGATGCTAGGATGTCCTTGTTTTTCTTTTAAAAATGGTTTAAAAATATTTCAAATGAAGAGATCTCGGTTTTGATCTCTAAGGCTCCCTTAACAACCGTCTTGAATAGCAGTGGGAATTCTGGTGCCAGTTGTGATTGTAAGGACTTTTCTATATGCATTGTTGTCACTTTCCTCCTCCCCATTTCCTCTGATTTTGAGAGGGAGGGTTCCTTCCCACAGCAATTTTTCCCTCCCCTTCCTAACTTCCTGAGTTGATGTGCTTGCCACATGTGCAGAATGGCTAAGAAATCTATTTTTCCATTTCCTTGGCAAGGAAGAAGTCCACGTGAAAGGGGCGAGGGGCGCCTCTCTCTCTCTTCCACCAGACTCCTCCTCCTCCCTTCTTTCTCCTCCACTTCTTCCCCCTCCTCCTCCCTTCCACCTCTTCTTCCTTCTCTTCCCTCTTCCTCATCCCTTCCTCCTCCTCCTTTTCCCTTCTTCCTCCTCCCCTTCCTCCTCCTTTCTCCCTCCTCCTTCTCCCTTCCTTCTTCCCTCCCCCTCCTCCTCCTTTTCCCCTCTTCCTCCTCCTTTCTCCCTCCTCCTTCTCCCTTCCCTCTTCCCTCCCCCTCCCCCTTCTTTTCACCTCTTCCTCCTCCTCCTTTCCTCCTCCCCCTCTTCCTCCTCCTTTCTCCCTCCTCCTCTCCCTTCCTTCTCTTCCCTCCTCCTCCTTTTCCTCTTCCTCCTCCTCCCTCTCTTCCTCCACCTTTCTCCCTCCTCCTTCTCCCTTCCTTCTCTTCCCTCCTCCTCCTTTCCCCTCTTCCTCCTCCTTTTCCCTTTCTCCTCCCCCTCTTCCTCCTCCTTTCTCTGTCCTCCTTCTCCCTTCCTTCTCTTCCCTCCTCCTCCTTTTCCTCTTCCTCCTCCTCTTCCCTTTCTCCTCCCCCTCTTCCTCCTCCTTTCTCTGTCCTCCTTCTCCCTTCCTTCTCTTCCCTCCTCCTCCTCCTTTTCCCCTCTTCCCTTCCCCCTCCCCCTCCTCCTCCTTTTCCCCTCCTCCTTTTCCTTCTCCCTTCCTCCTCCTCTTCCCTTCCTCACCCCACTCCTCCTCTTCCACCCTCTTCCTCCCTTCCTCCTCCCCCTCTTCCTCCCACCACCACAGACTGGAAGTGACATGCAGGAAATGAGCTGGGAAGTGAGCCCGAATCCAGGCTGAGCTCATTCCTTCCTTCGATTCCTCTCCTCTTGGCCATTGACTCCTTTCCTACGAATCCATGCGTTCCTAGCTAGCCCGACCTCCATCTCTCATCCAAGGACCCCTTTCTCAGCTCCCACACAATCACAGCTCCAGAGAAAGCTGGATATGCGTGAAACACCGGGTGTAATCAAAGGAGGATCTCCAAATTAAGAAGAGATTGGACAATCCTTTGTCTGAAATTGTCCAGCCTCTGCAGGGGACTGGACTAGAAGACCAGGACAGCAGGCCAAACCAACTGGGGAAACCTAGAAAAATACATTTACTAGTTGGATTTTTGCAAACAGGAACAACATCCAAGTTTTGTTACACAATGAATGTATCTCAGGCAGAAGACAAGGAGAAGTGATTAAGAAGCCTGTGATTCTTTCCTGGAGTTGTTGATTTCCTTCCCTCCCCCCCCCCCCAACCAAATTAGAAGTTGATGTCAGATCTTGGTGTGACTCTTCCGGGAGAGTCAAGTTCATACGGAGAACAGCTACAAAAATAAACAAACCCCCTTCTGCTCTTTTTGCCAATCCTTCTCATTTCTGGCCCCTTCTATTATTATTATTATTATTATTATTATTATTATTATTATTATTATTATTATTATTATTATTATTATTATTATTATTATTATTATTATTATTATTTAATCTGTAGTGAGATTCACAGCCTTTGAGGCTGGTTAATAGCTCAGCAGCTCAAGTCCTAACCAAGGACCTAGGAACTGTTAAGGTATCGTCGGAGGATGTTAGCTTTTCCGAGTAAGGTGGGTTTTTGTAGAGTCAAAATGTTCAAGTCCGGTAAATTTAGAATTTCTAAATAGCAGGGTAGCCCTTTGGGTATTGCTTCAAGGGCTCCAATTATATCATCATCATCATCATCATTATTATTATTAATTATTATCTTCTCCAGCTGGTATGGGGTCCCCTTAAGATGCAACTCAACTGAAGTACGAGCTAGAAAACCTGCCAAGTTTGCAAGACCAGCTCTGGCACATTTAAAAACAGAAAATTTTTAAGAGTCAGAAGGGCTCTGCTATGTAGGAATGCTGGTTAAATGCCTCTTAAATCTTTGTTTAGCCCTGAAGTTTATTTAGGTGGTTTGGACAGCTAGCAACTCTCAGCCAAGCCGAATCTGAGCTTCAGCTGAATTTCTCACGCCCTTTTTAATTTTTTTTTTTTAAAGCATCAGCAATTTCTCTTCTACGCCAGAGGTGTTTTGAGCCTCTTCTGTAGCCATTTTCACGCCGGCAATTAAAGCTTCATCACCTCTAGCTTGATTGTGACACGAAAACCCTAGTATCAGAATCGTGGTATATATATATTTTTTTACCCTTTTATAATTCAAGTTTGCAGCTCATCGAAGCATCCGCCTTTTATGAAAATGTTCCGGTTGGAAAAAGTGGCACTAAGATGATCTAGCAAATCTTGTTTCTTGCTTTCTCGGTTCAAGGATGGCCACGCCAGGATCTTGGCTTCCGAGCACAAAAAGGAGCATCCCCCCCACCCTAGCAGGATTCCTGGGAGGAGGCTGCAGACAGCCCCTGTTCTGACAATGTTGGTTCAAAGGTGGCTTAGCTGACAATTCATAGCTACGCCTGGTGTGGGAAGCAGTTCAGGATGGAAAGGATCTCACTGTGCACAAATGGTGCCATTCTGCAGATGCAGCTGTTGTTTGTCATCCCTCTGGTTAAGCAGGGAGAGGCCTAACCTGCAGATGCATTGAGAGGCAACCCTTCCTTCCCTCCTTCTCTTTTCCTTTTTATTCCTTTCCTTCCTTCCTTTTCCATTCCCCTTTCCCCTTTCCCCTTCCTCTCATTTTTTCTTCTCTTTTCTCTTCTTCCTCTCCTTCCTCCTTCCCACCCTTCTCCCGTTCATCCCCTTTTCCCTCTTCCTCCCCTTCCTCCTTTCCTTCCCTCCATTTCCTCCCTCGCTCCTTTTTTCTTCTATTTTTTCCTTCCCTTCTTCCTTTCCTTCTTTTCCTTCCATCCCCTTTCTCCCTTCCTTCTTTCTTCCCTGTCATTTTCCCCTCAGACCTCTTCTGCCCTCTTGCTCTCTTTCCTTCTCCTCCTCTCCCTCTTTTCTTTTCCCTTTCCTCCCTTCTCTCCCTCCCTCCCCTCCCTTCCCTTTCCCCCTTCCTTCTCTCTTCCCTCCCATTTTCCCTCAGACCTCTTCTGCCCTCTTCCTCTCTTTCCTTCTCTTCCTCTTCCTCTTTTATTTTCCCTTTCCTCCCTTCCATCCCTCCCTTCCCTTCCCTTTTCTCTTCCCCCCCCCATTTTTCCCTCTGCCTCTTCTTCCTCTCTTTCCTTCTCCTCCTCTCCCTCTTTCCTTTTCCCTTTCCTCCCTTCTCTCCCTCCCCCCCCCTCTTCTCTTCCTCTCTTCTTCCTTCTCTCCCTCCCTCCTTCCTTCCTTCCTTCTCCTCTCCCTCTTTCCTTTTCCCTTTCCTCCCTTCTCTCCCTCCTCCCCCTCTTCGCTTCCTCTCTTCTTCCTTCTCTCCCTCCTTCCTTCCTTCCTTCCTTCTCCTCTCCCTCTTTCCTTTTCCCTTTCCTCCCTTCTCTCCCTCCTCCCCCCTCTTCTCTTCCTCTCTTCTTCCTTCTCTCCCTCCTTCCTTCCTTCCTTGTCCTCTCCCTCTTTCCTTTTCCCTTTCTTCCCTCCCCTCCCTCCTCCCCCTCTTCTCTTCCTCTCTTCTTCCTTCTCTCCCTCCTTCCTTCCTTCTCCTCTCCCTCTTTCCTTTTTCCTTTCCTCCCTTCTCTCCCCCCCCCTCTTCTCTTCCTCTCTTCTTCCTTCTCTCCCTCCTTCCTTCCTTCTCCTCTCCCTCTTTCCTTTTCCCTTTCTTCCCTCCCCTCCCTCCCCCCCCCTCTTCTCTTCATCTCTTCTTCCTTTTCTCCCTCCCTCCTTCCTTCCCTCTTCCAATCCGGGGCCGGGGCCTCACCTTCTGGTGCTTCCTCTCCTTCTCCAGCCGGTCGACGCGGTCCAGGCGGAGCCGGTCGAGCTCCAGGCGCAGCTCTTCCACCTCGGGGCTGATGTGGTCCCGGCTCACCAGCACCTCCAGGATCTCCAGCACCCGCACCACCTTGGGCATCAGCCGCCCGATGGCCTCGCAGCCGTGCTGGTCGATGAGCCGCTCGAACTCCTGGCCCACCAGCGAGGCGATGTCGTAGACGTCCATCACGGTCAGCTCGGCCACGCTCTTCTCCAGCGCCGAGACCCCCGAGCCCGGGCCCCCCACGCCCTCCATCGCCCCGGCACAGCCCGGCCGGGGCTCCTTCATAGACGGCGCTCCCGGGCGAAGCGAGGGGCGATCCCCCCAAAAAAGAAAGACGGGCAGCCCGGCGCTCGGAGGCCGCGGTCCGGAGCCTCGACCCCGGTTTCTCCAGACCCCTCCTCCCGGCTGAGCCGGCCTCCTCCTCCTCCTCCTCCTCCTCCGTTGGAGTGCTGGGCTGGGCATCCCAGCCAGGAGAGGCGGAGCGCAGCGCTTGCGAGAAAGAAAGAAAGAGAGAGAGAGAGAGAGAGAGAGAGAGAGAGAGAGAGAAAGAAAGAAAGAGAGACAGACGGGCGGGCGGAGGCGAAGGAAGGATGCTCCAGGCAGAGGCGCGTGGAGGGATTTTCCCACGGTCGGGATCGGTCCTGGAAGGCCAAGGCAGGAGACAAGGACCCCCCCCTCTCCACACACACCCCACACTCCCCTTGTAGGAAGGGGCCTTTTGCAGGAGGAGGTGGAAGGAAAAGGGAAGACGGGGGCTGCTCGATTTACAACCGGTGCGTTTAGGGACCAAAGTGCCAAGGGCACTGGAAAAAGGGACTTTTAAACCAGTTTTTTCCACATTTGGAATAGAATGGAATGGAATGGAATGGAATGAAGAATAGAATAGAATAGAATAGAATAGAATAGAATAGAATAGAATAGAATAGAATAGAATAGAATAGAAGGAAGGAAGAAGGAAGAACAGAATAGAAGAATAGAATAGAATAGAATAGAATAGAATAGAATAGAATAGAATAGAATAGAATAGAATAGAATAGAATAGAATAGAATAGAATAGAAGGAAGGAAGAAGGAAGAACAGAATAGAAGAATAGAATAGAATAGAATAGAAGGAAGAAAGAAGAATAGAATAGAAGGAAGAAAAAGGAAGAAAAAATAATAGAATAGAATAGAATAGAATAGAATAGAATAGAATAGAATAGAATAGAATAGAATAGAATAGAATAGAAGAAAGAAGAACAGAATAGAAGGAAGAAAAAAGGAAGAAAAAATAAGAATAGAATAGAATAGAATAGAATAGAATAGAATAGAATAGAATAGAATAGAATAGAATAGAATAGAATAGAATAGAATAGAATAGAATAGAATAGAATTCAATTCGATTCTCTATTGGCCAAGTGTGATTGGACACACAAGGAATTTGTCTTTGGTGCATACGCTCTCAGTGTACATAAAAAGACAAGATACATTTGTTAAGAATCATAAGGTGCAACACTTAATGATAGCCATAGGGTACAAATTAGCATTTAGGACTGTTTGCAGCATCCCCATAGATGAACTGGATTAAAATTCAGAGGCTTGGCCACCGGTTCCTATTTTTTACTTCCTGTCTGAAGAAGCTTCTTGGATGAGAAGCGAAACGTTTTCAAGAAAACCCAAGAAACTCCAGTTGCCTTTTGGAAAAAGTATCTTTGGGGACGAGCATGACCTGGATGATGGAGAATCTCCATAAGGTGTTTTCGCCTTACAGTGGTTTGAATAAACCTCCTTTCCCTGGGCAATTAATCCTTGATGGGCATCTTCCTCTTATTATTTTTTTCTGGAAGGTTTTAGGATGATTCAAATCAAGGTGAATGTTTGAGATGCTGCAATTCACCTAAAATGCAAAAATTGGGACTCTTGTCTGGGTTACAGAATTTGGAAGGAGGGACACTGAATGAAATGAAAGAATCTGACTCCATCCCCCAAACTCAGGAAACAACGAGCCCAATTCAGTGATTTAGGATGGATCCTCGCACTTACAACCACAGCAGGAAACCTACGGATATGTGATCCAGTGGTCAGAAAGGGCCAGCTTGGTGGATGCCCTGGCCAAGAGAAGGCATCCTCTTTTAGGATAGAGGCTGTATTCGTTTAGCGACCCCAACGGGGACCAGGAATGCGGTTGTTAAGCGAAGCCGCTGGCGAACGAAATGCCGACTGCGCTTTACGATCTTCCTTCAAGCTTTTCTTTCCTCGCTAAAGGAGGACTCCAACATCCATCATCCAGGACAACCCCCCCTCCCCGCTGCCAGAATGATGGGGTTTGGAGTCCAACAAATTCCCAGAGAGCCTCAGCATGTGGACCGGTTATTATGGGGAGACTCTGCAAGGACTCCCAGTAGCCGCAGCCGGTGGAGAGGTGGGGATAATGGGTTTTGTAGTCCATCGTCTCTGAAGCGCCTGCTTGTTGAAAAGGCTGTATAATAATAATAATAATAATAATAATAATAATAAATAATAAACTTTGTCTTTCCACCAGAGCAAAACCCCTTTGAGTGCCCCCCTCCCCGCCAAAATACACCCCCCCCACTACACCCCACCCCAAATTCAGCTGCGATTGCGCCTCTCAACCTCCCTTCCTTTCTCAAACGCGCCGAAAATGTCCCTTCTGAGCCGCCGTCGCATAAATCGGGTTTTTTTTTCTTTTTCTTTCCCTCCCTCTTCCCTTCGGGAATGCGCCGATTGGCCTCGCGCGGCCACCGTCCTCCACCACTCCACCCATCTTTTCTCTCCCTCTCTTTCTACTCCCCCCCCTCAGTTCTCCTCCACCAATCAGCGTCCGCCTCCCTCCCACGGGCCCCGCCCCGCGCTCCTCCCTCTCCCAGTCCAGCGTCGCTGTACGTGGCATCGGGCCCGTCTGGGGCCTATGAGGAGCGGCCCCGTGCACCGGAAGGGGCGTGTCCGAGGGGCCCGGAAGCGCCCCCCTTCTCTTTTTCTCGTTGCCCGCCTGTTCTTCCTGTGGCTGGTTGGCCGAGGCCCGGCTCGCCTCGTCCTCGCTTTCCGTCCGTCGCGTGGCCCGCCTCGCTCGCTCGCTCGCTCCCCGCCGCCATGTCGCCGGTGCGGGCCGTGCTGGCGCTGCTGGCCGCGCTCTGGGCCCCGGCGGCCGGCTACTTCGTCAGCATCGACGCGCACGCCGAGGAGTGCTTCCTCGAGAAGGTCCCCTCAGGCACCAAGATGGGGCTCATCTTCGAGGTGGCCGAGGGAGGCTTCCTCGACATCGACGTCGAGGCGAGTCCCCGTGTGGGGCGAGGGCGGGGGGGGGTAAAAATCCCGGGTGGGGGGGGCGGTTTGTGGGAAGGCCAAGGGCGCCTCTGAGCAGGTGCAGAGTGCCGCCCTTTCCCCTCCCCCCCCCCTCAGGTCTGGGCCTTGGCAAAGCTGGGAGTTTGAGAAGGGCGTTTTGTCGCCCTACGTTTAAGGGGGGGGTGGGTGGGAAGGTTGATTTTGTGTGTGGGGGGGTAGACTACCTGGTCAGCTGGAGGTTCTACTTTGAAATGCTTTGGGTGGACTAATAAGGGCAGCTCAAGCGATAGGGAGTCTCTTGCTGGGCTTCTGAGAAAGGGAAGTCCATTGGGTAGACTACCTCATCAGCTGGAGGTTCTACTCCTGGGAAACTTTGCTTTGGGTGGAATTATAAGATGGGATCTTTTCCTGGGCTTCTGAGAAAGGGAAGATGTGGGGGGGGAGAGATAGACTACCTGGTCAGCTGGAGGTTCTACTTTGAAATGCTTTGGGTGGACTTAAAAGGGCAGCTCAAGCGATAGGGAGTCTCCTGCTGGGCTTCTGAGAAAGGGAAGCCCATTGGGTAGACTACCTCGTCAGCTGGAGGTTCTACTCCAGGGGGAAACGCTTTGGGTGGAGTTATAAGATGGGATCTTTTCCTGGGCTTCTGAGAAAGGGAAGTTCGTGGGTGGGGGTGGAGGGTGGGGGGTAGATTACCTGGTCAGCTGGAGGTTCTACTTTGAAATGCTTTGGGTGGACTTATAAGGGCAGCTCAAGCGATAGGGAGTCTCTTGCTGGGCTTCTGAGAAAGGGAAGATGTGGGGGGGGAGAGATAGACTACCTGGTCAGCTGGAGGTTCTACTTTGAAATGCTTTGGGTGGACTTAAAAGGGCAGCTCAAGCGATAGGGAGTCTCCTGCTGGGCTTCTGAGAAAGGGAAGCCCATTGGGTAGACTACCTCGTCAGCTGGAGGTTCTACTCCAGGGGGAAACGCTTTGGGTTGGAGTTATAAGATGGGATCTTTTCCTGGGCTTCTGAGAAAGGGAAGATGTGGGGGGGGGAGAGATAAACTACCTGGTCAGCTGGAGGTTCTACTCCAGGGAAACTTTGCTTCCCTAGTTGGAGTTATAAGATGGGATCTTTTCCTGGGCTTCTGAGAAAGGGAAGTTCGTGGGTGGGGGTGGAGGGTGGGGGGTAGATTACCTGGTCAGCTGGAGGTTCTACTTTGAAATGCTTTGGGTGGACTTATAAGGGCAGCTCAAGCGATAGGGAGTCTCTTGCTGGGCTTCTGAGAAAGGGAAGCCCATTGGGTAGACTACCTGGTCAGCTGGAGGTTCTACTCCAGGGGGAAACGCTTTGGGTTGGAGTTATAAGATAGGATCTTTTCCTGGGCTTCTGAGAAAGGGAAGCTCGGGTTGGGGTTGGGGAGGAGGGTGGGGGGTAGATTACCTGGTCAGCTGGAGGTTCTACTCTGAAATGCTTTGGGTGGACTTATAAGGGCAGCTCAAAGGATATGGAGTCTCTTGCTGGGCTTCTGAGAAAGGGAAGCCCATTGGGTAGACTACCTCGTCAGCTGGAGGTTCTATTGGGGGGGGGACACTTTGGGCTGCTTCAAAGAGGCAGTGGAGCTGCTCAGGCAGTGAAATTTTGGGGCTTCTGAGAAAGGGAGAAGCTCTAAAGTCTCCCGGAGTAGAGCTTGCATGTACATTTTGTGCATTTACACGGGTGATCCTCGATTTATGACCAGGGCGGAGCCTAAAATATCTGTTGCTAAGCAAGATGGTTGTTAAGTGATATTTGCCCCCCATTTTACGACCTTTCTTGCCGGCAGTTGGTAAGGGAATTGCTGCAGCTGTTAAGTAAGTCAAATAACTTGGTTGTTAAGGGAATCCTGTTTCCCCGCTGACTTTTGCTTGCCCAAAGGGGATGATGTAACCCTGGGATGCTGCAGCCATCATAAACACGAACCTGTTGGCAAGGGTCTTGTATTTTGATCACGTGGCTGTGCAAACGGTCAAAAGTGTGAAAAACTGTCAAGGAATGGTGCCAATGTAACTTGGAACGTCACTAAACAAAAGTTGGGAACCATCCTCACTTGCTACCAGGAGTAGCCTTACTTGGACCTAGTGGCGAAGAGCAGAAGGCCAGAGAACAAACACAAATGGGTTAGAAATAATTGTGTGGAAAGACGGAGGGATGAGGTGCTACCAGGCAGGCACATGTGACAACCAAACCATAATTTCTCAACTCTTATTTGTCGCTTCTTAGCAGAAACTTTTATTTCATAACAGAAAAAAAGTTGGACATTTTTTAGTTTTGCATGATATACTCCAGGAGGATTACCTGTGTTTAGCTTTGTTGGGTGTGTTGTATTTAGAAAAGATTGAACAATAGCAGTGGCCCTGTATCAACTTGTTGGACTTTCTAAAAAAAAAATGTAAATAATTGTCCGTTGGAACTACCTGGAAATCACTAAATCAAGTAGTTAAAGGCAGCTGTAGGGTTGTAGTGTTTCTTGGTTAAAGTGACACAAAACAATGACACATAGTTGTGAGGGATCGTTGTAGAATAGTTGTTTGGCTTGCTCCTAAAGTCTCTTTGACTATAATAAAGTTTCCTTGTGAGTTGTGTTCTCACACTCCTGGTTGGCTATTGCGAAAATTAGATACCTGGTTAGATTTTGATAAGATCCAGTAAGAACAATACCCTGAAATTCATTTTTGGAATTTTATCTCTGAGCAGTACTGCATGCCATCTGCTGGATTACTTATATATTATATTTTTTATTCTTTGTCCGTTTAAGGCAGCGTACATACCTCAGGTTCCTACCTCTAGTTTTCCTACAACAGCCCTGTGAGGCAGGTTGTTGATTCAAAGTCAGACGGCGTGGATGCTTGGAGAGATGATAAAACTCGCCGTGTTCTACTCAAACATCTCCGCCACTACCTCATTGGCTCTCTTTAAAATGCAGGGTTGAAATATATACTGTTATTATTTGACGGGTGCCACGTTTCGCACCACAAACAAGCTCCGTTTCGCTTTGGGTGCGTTGAAGAATAACCGCTCCCCTTCCTCCTTGCTTTCAGATCACAGGCCCCGATAACAAAGGCATTCACAAAGGTGACCGAGAATCCAGTGGGAAATACACCTTCGCAGCTCACATGGACGGAACGTATAAGTTCTGCTTCAGCAACAAAATGTCCACCATGACTCCGAAGATAGTGATGTTCACTATCGACATTGGGGAAGCTCCCAAGGGACAGGACATGGAGACAGAAGGTGAGACCACGTGCACCCACAAATTTCCCTGCTTGCTTCCCTGTTTACTCCCCCCGGCATTATGCGTCCCTTAAATTCTAAGCTTCTTGTTCTCTTCTTGGGATTGAAATGTTCGGAGGACAGCATCGCGACTTCTCTTTCTCCCAGAATGGAATTTTCCCAAGGAAATGATGTCTGGTTTGAACAATCCGAGTAATTTTAGGGCAGTCTCCAATGTGGTGGGTCTTGTTTATATTTCATTTTGGTGCATTTTACGCAGACGTAGCCATCCGAACGTCCTTTCCATTCTAGGTGTGTTTACTTTAGTTTCTTCTAAACTCCAGACAGAATGAATGGCTACAAAGGAAAGGGGCGCCAGACTGAAAAATGGTTCTAAAACGCTGGCTGAAGTGTTGGTCTTTTATCTCTTTATGTGGCCTTCATGCTGCTGTTTCTATGGATATGCTTGGCAGTCTCAACCTTACCCCAGCTCTTTCATATCTCTTACACAGTCCTTGATAGACTCCCCCCCCCCAGATTATAAGAGTGAATAGCCCTTTCTTCTAGTTACTCATTCTCTACTACTCTAGTTCTAAGTACTTTCTTATCTCTTAGATTCCCAGTCCTCTTTACCAGACTATCCTGCCTTCCTTCCCTCCCTCTCCCTGCCTCCTTTCTTTCTTTCTTTCTTTCTTTCTTTCTTTCTTTCTTTCTTTCTTTCTTTCTTTCTTTCTTTCTTTCTTTCTTTCTTTCTTATCTCTCTCTCCCTCCCTCCCTCCCTCCCTCCCTTCTTTCTTTTTCTTTCTTTCTTTCTCTTTCTTTCTTTCTTTCTTTCTTTCTTTCTTTCTTTCTTTCTTTCTTTCTTTTTTCTTGATCAGAGAATTATGATTTGAAAATCAGATGTAACCCTTTTGTTCCACCCTGAGCCAAACCACATCCTCATTTCCCTGTCGTGCATAGAGTGTCATCTGTATTTGATTCTCAGAGAACACGATGGAGCCTCTCCTGTGATGTCCCCACACTTTCCTTTTTGGGGAAGCTGTTAATCCAATGGGATGGCCAGTCCTAAGAGTTGGCAACTCCCTTTTCTGTCTGTCGAAAAGAGGCCCGTGCTAAAATTGCACCCGTTGTTGAGGGATAATAGCGTCTGGTCTTTTGACTCCCACCTCCTGCTCACCTCTTTTGCTTTTCCTTAGGTGGCGGAGATACCTGGGATGGTAGGTGTTAAATCTCTGAAGAAATTAATCTGTTAATCTCTCTTGATTTGTTTCTCCTAATCTGTTAACAGCATTACGGAGCTTTGTGTGATGGGATCAGAGGCTCCTTGCTAACATATCGGTGGCCCAGGGTTGTCGGCCCAAATGTTTTACGCCAAAGAAGCACTTCAGGATTTTTATCCCTTTCATCTCAAAACAGACAGTGAGATGTTTGTTCTCCAGCGGAGAGACTGGCTGTGCAGCTCCAGAGCCTTCCTTGGACTGATCAAACAAGCTATAGATAGTCCTTGACTTACGACCACAATTGAGCCCAACGTTTCCCTCGCTAAGCGAGACAGTAGTCAACTGAATTTCGTCCCGTTTTACGAACTTTCTTGCCACCGTTGTTAAGTGAATCCCTGCCGTTGTCCAGTTGGTTAACACGGTTGTTAAATGAATTCCGGCTTCCCCCATTGACTTCGCTTGTCTGAAGGTCACCAAAGGGGAATCACGTGACTTTGAGACACGGCCACCGTCGTAAATATGAGCCGGTGGCCAAGCATCTGAAATTTGATCCTGGGGGATGTGGCACCATCCTAAAGTCTGAAAAACGGTCCGAAAAAAGTCACTTTTTTTTCAGTGCCGTCGTCATTTCGACTGGTCACTAAACGAGCGGTTGTAAGTCGAGGATTACCTGTACTTGGCTCTGACCTTGCCCTGAAGAGAAGCTCATAGAAGCACAGGAGCTGCTACCTTAGTGATCGTTTGCTTGCTTGCTTTTTGTAACGCCACCCCTCCGACGAACTCCTGGTGGTTTTACAGCGTAGCAACCAAAAACATTAAAATAAAAATGAGGCTTCTTTGTCCACCTTCCTTTCTAAAGCTCCCTTTTCTGTTCACGCCTCCATCTTCACCTTCAGTTTTAAAAAATCTCGGTCCTTTTTTCCTTGCTTCCTGCTATCTTCAGGATTTGAGGCCAGTTGGGTGCAAGGTCTTCAAGAATTCTATGCCGAAACCTTCTCCCTCCCCCCCTTCCCCCTTTCACAGTTCTTGTATTATCATTGCATACCCTGCTTTCATCCAGTTGCTTGTGCTCTGGATTTCCTACAACGGGCCAGATCAGACGGCAAGTCAGGCCTCTCTCCAAACTCAATAACTCTGCACGGGTTTTGTGGTGTTCTTTAACTTGAGTGCCCCCTGATAAAGGGAAGCGCTGAGCTGAAGTGACAGTTGGAATGTTTTCTGCCGGAGCGGCCTTGAGCTATGAAACACGTGCCGGGTGAGTGTTAGCATGTTTCGAAGCCACCGTGAAACCATTTCTACTAATAACGCACCCGTGCCTCTTCGCTTACACAGTTGTCTTGGCCTCGATGTCCTTCCTGTAAGTTTGATGGTTCCTCTTTTATGGTACAGTCGGTTTTCTTCCTATCTGGGAATAATTCCTCCTTTCTGTAGTAATAGAACATAGCAAATTAATCCGTGCTGGCGCCTGAAATAACGAGATAAGGGTTCTGAAGGAAGGCGAGGGACTCTTCGGAAGAGCGTTTCTGTCTCTTTAACAGCTGCCCTCCTCGGACCGTATACACTTTAGATGGGATTTAGGAAGCCCCATCTAGCCAGCATGCTTTTGTGCTTTATTTTGAGAGGTTCTGTGCTCATATACTTTGCTGGCCGTGGACATGTCGGATGGCTTCCTAATTGCAGCTGGAATGTAGCATCTGTGGCAAGAGTGTGAGGTTGTGTAATTCTTCTGCAGCTCACCAGAACAAGCTAGAAGAGATGATTAACGAACTAGCAGTGGCCATGACAGCCGTCAAACACGAACAGGAATACATGGAGGTTCGCGAAAGAGTACATCGAGCGAGTAAGTAATCTTGGATTGGATCCTGTTTTCTTTCTACTGGAGTGGTTTTCTTTTTTTCCCCCTCTCCGCTTTTTGCATTCAACCATTGGTCTGTTAGCCCTTGGTGACAACGGCATTCCAGACAGGTGAGTGAGCAAGCTGGCAGAAGAGGAAGAGGAGGAGAAGAAACCTGATCTTGCAACGGCCAGCAGGAGGGAAGTGGTGTTCTGAACAAAGGGAGGAGGAGGAGGAGACTGGGTAATGGCAGTGAAAGGGAGTGGTCAGTGTGGCTTTTGATTAATCACAGCAATAAAAAGACTAAGCTACTTAAGCGAGACAGTTCAATGTAATGCTTACACCGAGAAACCAGGAGATGGTGAGTTCTAGCCCTGCCTTAGACCTGAAAGTTGACAGGGTGACCTTGGGCCAATCGCCCAATCATGAAAGCCCACTGGATAGGTTTGAGCCAATCACCAGGAGACATTGAGTTACAGTCCCACGCTTGGCATGGAAAAGCAGTTGGGTGACTTTGGGCCAATCACTAGGAGACGGTGAGTTGTAGTCCCGCCTTAGCCATGGAAGCCAGGTGGGTGACTTTGGTCCAGTCACTTTCTCTCAGCCCAACCCACCTCACAAGATTGTTGTTATGGGGATAAAGAGGAGGAGGAGGAGGAAGTATTAGATCTGTTTGCTGCCCTGAGTTATTTATAAAATAATAAAAATACAATAAATACCTTCAGTGGTAGCAGAAACTTGCTAGTGTTCCCGTCATTTCTAGGCTCGGTTTGCAAGCTTTTTAGAAATGCCTGCATTACTGGTTCTCCCCTTCCTCTCTCCCCCCGCCCCTCCCAAAGATTCCTAGACATGGAATAGAGCAGGGGTCTCCAAACTTGGCAACTTTAAGACTTGTGGACTTCAAACTCTCAGAGTTGGAACTCTGAGTGTTGAAGTCCACAAGTCTTAAAGTTGCCAAGTTTGGAGACTCCTGGAGTAGAGACTTCATCGATACATGCTAAATATGTGAGGCTTAAGATAGGAGGCATTCCTGAAGTTGCGTAGTTCTGGACCCTAAGACCTTCTGTAGTTTTCATGTGCTAATTTTGTGTTTTCTCCTCGGTTTTTTTCTCCAGTTAACGACAATACAAATAGCAGAGTGGTCCTCTGGTCATTCTTTGAAGCCCTCGTACTAGTTGCCATGACACTGGGACAGATCTACTACCTGAAGAGGTTTTTTGAAGTCCGGAGAGTGGTTTAATCAAACTTGGCTCGCAGCCCCCATTCTGGTGACCCCAGACTCTGTTCAACTCTTTTACCAAACGACTTCGTTGCGAAAATCACGTAGTTTCCTTTATCTCCCCCCGCGTCCTGAACTTATAAAACTTTTTAAGTTTAATGTCTTCTTAGCTTAATTCTGGATTTCTTTGGGGTTTGTCTTTTTTTTTTTTTTTTGTTTTGGTGGTGGTTTTCTTTTTTTTTTTTCCGATACGAGGCGATAACCTGCCGTGAGTTATTTTCTGAAATTGGACAATTTTGTTTCTCACAAGCCAAAATGAGTTCAACCAAAATGACAGACGTTAGTTGGAAAACAGCACCCTTGCTCATCTTAATTCTTGGTTTTTTTTGTTTTTGTTTTTTCCCCCCCTTCTTCTCTTTCTTTTGGTTTCTCGGGGTTGTTTTTTTTTTGTAGCAAATTGCTGAGATTTTGTCTAGGAGAAATGGTACAGGGCTTTTTTCATAATACCGTACAGACCTGTGGGGAAGATTCTCTAACTCAGTCAGTGGGTTTCCTCTCTACTTTCACTAGAGGAGAACAGTTAACGGTGTACCCCAATCCTAGCAGTGCTTCCCCCAAAAGGCACTATGCCGAGGAAGAAATGAACACGGTATTATTCAGACGTACACAAACTAGGAATGGGTGCAGTGAAGCTACGTTTGAGTGGCTTCTGTAAAATCCTCAATATCTTTATGGTGGCTCCACCGATTTGTTCCTTGAGATTTTAAATTAGAGAAACAAGGATAGCCTTGTTCCACGTCACCCTCGTTTTCCAAAAAGGAGCTGGCAATTATTGTTGGGGATTTGCGTAAACCGAACGTCTTCCCCTTTCAGCCTGATAACTTCCAAAGCTGTTCCTTTCTGTAGTACTAGAGTAGGAACATTTCCCTGCTTTCTGACCTCAACAGTTTCCACTTTTGAGAGGAGTGGGGCAGAAGGTTTCTACAGGACAGCCTCTTGGTCATGGCAGCCTCGGATGGGGTGTGATTTTTCTCCTTCCCTGAGAGAAATCAAACGGGGAAAAAAACGCCACTTTTCTTGGTTGCTGAATCTTCCCCAGAGGCTATTCGCATAATGAACCGGTGTGCTTTTTTTTTTCAACTTATGACTGCGACTCCATAAATTTTCTCTCCAGCTTTTCCTCACTGCCCCTGCTCTTCAAGGCACAGGAACGCCTCTCTCAAGGAAGGCATCTTTGCTCTGAATTTTGGCCGCCATCTTATTTTCTGCTTGTTCTCTTTTTCACGCATCGACATAAGTTTTTATAGAATTGAGGTGTTGGGTTTTTTTTTTCCCCTTTCGTTCTTCTTTACTTATCCGGATGATGGAATTAACAATCACCACGTCTATCTATCGGGGTGGGCCTGGTCCAAGATTATGTGGTGGCTGATGTATATTGGACTGATGTATATTGGTTATAATTTGGGGAGTGGGGCGGGAGTGGGGTTCTTTTCAAAGGGGAGGGGTGGGGAGAATTCTGTCAGTACTGCATAAAAGAGTTTTGTACCAAATTTAATTTAATTAAAATTCGTTACAAGTTTTCCTGGCTCCAGTAATCTTTTTAGCCAGAAGCGGCGATGTAAGAACACGTTTTCGCCAACTCAGTACAGCCATTGTATGCCAATCCCAATACGAGATCAGTGGAGCTCAGCGTAGAAAATGTAACTTTAAAAATGTTTGAAATTTGGCCAGATTCAATTAAATAAATACCTTCTTTTAAAAAAAAACAAAGTTGGTTAGCCTGATGCTTATCTTACATTTTCAACTATCATTATTATTATTATTTTTGATATGTTTTTATTTTTTGCCTTAAAGGGACAAGTTCTTTCAAATAGGTGTGTAATGGGACAGGGGAGGCGAACATCTGGAAGATTATATGATGGTTACAAGTCAATGGGACCTATTAAAGTTGGTATTTAAACCAACCAAAACCACACCAGCATCATTTTAGGGAAATGCACACAACACAGAAAGTATTCTTGAAATTAGAGAAGTGTTTCAAAGGTCCTCCTCCTCAGAACAATATAATCTCCTTTTGCGGGAAATCTCGCCTCTTTCTCTTTTTCCAAGATAAAGGAAGCGCTGCCCTAGGATTCCTCGGGACGTTTTGAGGGTGCAGGAGGGGGGTGAAAAGTCTTCCCCACACCTTAAGATCCTAGGCAGCTGCTCCCAAGCACCCCAATTCCCTAAATACCATTAGAAAAGTTTAACAACTCTGCCAAGGTACATAACCAAGGGTGATTTAACAGTAACAGAAGTTGGAAGGGAATTTAGAGGTCATTTAATCCAGGGGTCTCCAACCTTGGCAACTTTAAGCCTGGCGGACTTCAACTTCCAGAATTCCCCAGCACGCTGGGGAATTCTGGAAGTTGAAGTCCGCCAGGCTTAAAGTTGCCAAGGTTGGAGACCCTGATTTAGTCCAACCCCCTGCTCACACAAGAGAGCTATACTAGGGATTTGAACCACCAGACCTTTCTCAGTGTCTCCACTGAGCTACCTAGTCTTCCAGGGGTTTATGGGTGCTCCATCTCTGGAGTCCCAAAGGTGCTTTTTTTAAACAAAAAAAATCTGGATATTTCCAAGAAGAAACTGGACGGTCCACCAGGGTCTCGGGTTGGTCTCCTGCTTGACCTGGCAGAGGGAAGGGGAGGAGTGTATCGGAGTAGAAATTCCATTTATTTTGATCCACGCGACGATTCCACCCACAGGGGCGGAACCTTCCGTGCGGGATTTGTTTCCCCGTCGGAGGACCGGAAGTGATGGACGCTCGCCACGTGGGGGACCTCTTAAGAGGTCGGACGGGATTTCCGGGCCCAAAATTTTTAAAAAAAAGAATCGGGAGGGCTCAAGATGGAGCAAGTGACCGAGGGGACGTGGGAATCGCTGCCCGTGGAGCTCAGCCCGGGAGTCCTGCAAGCCTTGCGGGAGCTGCGCTTCTCTCACATGACACCTGTGCAGGTAGGGGGCCGTGGAGTGGGGGTGGGGGTGGGGGGCTCCCTCTCCGCTTCTCTCAGGCTGGACTCCAAGTCCCATCGTTCCCAGCCCCCCTCAAACCACTGACTCTCACTGGCTTTGGCGTTAGCTCACAACGCACAGGAAAAAAAATGCAGCCAGTAAAGCCATAAAATCAATAAAACGTAAAAAGCATAAATCTAAAAAAAATAATAAAATACGAATAAACATCTTTTTGGATGCAGTGGGATGTTTTAAATATCATTTGGTGGAGGCTTGGATTGTTTTGATGTCTTTCAAAATGTTTTAAATTAGAATAGAATAGAATAGAATAGAATAGAATAGAATAGAATAGAATAGAATAGAATAGAATAGAATAGAATAGAATAGAATAGAATAGAATAGAATAGAATAGAATAGAATTTAGAATTGAACTGAATTGAATTGAATTAATTGAATTAATTATTGAATTGAATTGAATTGAATTATTGAATTGAATAGAATTGAATTCTTTCTTGGCCAAGTGGGATTGGACACACAAGGAATTTGTCTTTGGTGCATACGCTCTCAATGTACATAAGGAGAATAAAATACATTTATCAAGAATAAAAAGATGCAACACTTCATGATAGTCATAGGGTACAAATAAGCAATCAGGAAACAATATCAATATAAATCGTAGGGATACCAGCAACAAGATTACAGTCATACAATCATAAGTGGGAGGAGATGGGTGATAGAAACGATGAGAAGACTAATAGCAATGCAGACTTAGTAACTAGCTTAATTAATTTAAAAGTTTAGACTTTGTAAGCCAGCCAGAATCACTTGTTGAGTTGGCCATGGAAAATTGAATGAATGAATGAATGAATGAATGAAATCTTGATATTTGAATCAACTGCCAATCTCCCTTTCCACATCGTTCCTCTGATGCATTTCGTTCAAAGCATTCGTGCTCCCTCATAATCTCTCCTCTCGCTTCTTCAACAGAGCGCAACAATCCCTTTATTTATGACTAATAAAGACGTGGCAGCTGAAGCAGTGAGTGATTTTTTTTTTAAATCATTTTAGCCATGATTTTTCTTCATTGAGCCTTTCAGGAACCTCTTGGATATCTCTGTTTTTTGTCCCCTCAGGTAACCGGCAGTGGAAAAACGCTAGCATTTGTCATTCCCCTCATAGAAATACTTCTCCGGCGTGAAGAAAAGCTTAAAAAAATGCAGGTAATATGTGGGTTCATTTCTTTTTTTTAAAAGATCTAGCGGGATAATGTGGGAATCCAACTTTTCTAACTGTGTCATTCAGCACTGAAATCCTTGTTGTGTGTGTGCGTGAGAGAGAGGTCTTGCTAATATAACTTAGGTGCAGCTGAATTTGCATTGACAATAATTCTGTTTTTGTGGCTTTCCATTTTAGATTGGCGCGCTTATCATTACTCCCACAAGAGAGCTTGCTATCCAAATAGATGAGGTGATCTCCCATTTCATTAAATATTACCCACAGTTCAGGTAAGTCCCATCTGGTGGTTAGGAAAGCAGGATGACCTCGTTTGTTTTTTGACTTAAGATGTTGCTACTTCTTTTCTTTTCTTTCCCAGTCAGTGCCTTTTGATTGGTGGGAAAAACCCAATGGAAGATGTAGAAAGATTCAAAGAACGAGGGTGAGTTAAATGTAGAGGTCATGGCTTTAAAACTATTAACCACCCAGAGTCACTGGGAGTCAGGCAATATATAAATTTAATTTATTATTGGTCGCACAGCCAGCCAGCTGTTCAGACTAGATTTGACACTTTTATCCACCTGTGGAGTCCTTCCCAAGGATCTAGGATAGGCAGACATTTGTCAACTCGCAAAGCAACTGGCCTGCTCTCAAGTTGTCATAAGCAAGGGGGGTGCACATTCCAGATTTATCTCTCTCAAGGCTGTCTCCCAGGGTTACCCACAGCGACTGAAGGGGGGAGTGATCTCTACAACCTGCGAAATTGCTCCGTTGGAGTATGTGATTGATGAAACACCATGGGGAGGAAGGGGGGAAACAGGTTCATGATTGGGGCATAAATTACGTAGGGTCAGAGCTGGCTTCACTTGGGAACTTGTGGACATGAAGCTCCTAATAAAGAGGCTCGTGATTTAATTAACCAACCTACAAATCTTCTTTTTTCTGTCCTGAACAGTGGAAACATCCTGGTGGCTACTCCAGGTCGTTTGGAGGACATGTTCAGGAGGAAATCAGAGGGCCTGGATTTGGCCAAGGCTGTAAAATCTCTGGATATTTTGGTCTTGGATGAAGCAGATCGGTTACTGGACATGGGCTTCGAAGCAAGGTAAATTCTTGTCTTCGTTGACATTCATTATTATAAACTGGATCGATGGATTTAATTTTCCTTTCTCGAAGTTGCTTGTTCCAGCTTCCAGGAATTAATATTTTGCAACCGTTGCTGAATTGTCTAGGGCTTGATTTTTTTTGGACTGCGTTCCTGTCAACCCTGAAGCTGACCTGTCTGTAGCAGTTTTCTTTTCTTGGAGCCTGGGGAGGGCGAAAACGGCCTCTCCCACCCCATGGAGGCCGGAAACAGGCCGTTTTCCGACTTCTGGAAGACTCGAAAATCAGCTGGCTGGTGCACGCATGCAAGCTGGAGCTGAACTAGGGCATTGCTCATGTGCCCACAGATATGGCTCTGTGTGCCATCTGTGGCACGCATGCCATCAGTTCGCCGTCACGGGCCTAGGGAATCTGGTTTAACCTTTTGCTAACGGAACGCTTCTGATGCCGTTCGTTGTATTTGCCTGCAGTTTGAATACAATCCTGGATTTTCTGCCCAAGCAGAGACGGACCGGGCTCTTCTCCGCAACTCAGACTCAGGAGGTGGAAAACTTAGTCAGAGCAGGACTCCGGAACCCCGTCCGTATCGCGGTGAAGGAGAAAGGCATGGCAGCGAGTAACACCCAGAAGACGCCCACTCGGCTCCAGAACTATTACATGGTGAGGTCTATTCTGTTTTCTGGAGGGGCTTTTGAGCAGGGAATGGCTCTAGCTTGCTTTGATCCTGGTCTCTTGGCAAGATACTTTTCGTTGATCGTATCGATGTACAGGTAGCCCTCGACTTAGGACCCACAATTGAGCCCCAAATTTCTCTTGCTAAGCAAGACGATTGCTAAGTGAGTTTTGTCCCATTTTACAACGTTTCTTGCCACCGTTGTTAAGTGAATCCCTGTAGCTCAGGGGTGAAATGCTACCGGCTCGCCCGATCTGGTAGCGCTGGCGGTGGGTAGTTCAGAGAGAAATTCCACAATTCCACTGTGTTCTGCCTCTTTTTTCTCTGAAGATCATTTGCTCAATCGCTCCCATCTTGGTCTATTTTTAGATCTGCAAGGCCGACGAGAAATTTAACCAGCTGGTTCATTTCCTTCGTCAACACAAAGCAGAAAAGCATCTCGTCTTTTTCAGGTAGGATAAAATGGATAGGAGGGCGGAGGCTTACCACGAATAATTTTCGCTGTTCCCAAGATCGTTCCCAAGATATAAGGCTTATAGGCTCCATAAAATATATATATATGTTAGGTTGTAGCTTGTAGCTTGATCCTAACTTATTGGTCAGGCAATATATCTGTTCCTTTAAGGACAACTGAGCCATGTAATCAGGGTTTGCTGAACCATGTAATTAGGCTGTAGTGTTTAAATAGCAGCACAGAGAAGGTTCTTCCTTCCTGCTGGTTCTCGCTGTTTTCTCTGTTGTGCTATGTACTACTTTGATTGTTAGATAATCCGTGGAGGCATTGGGCTGGGCTGTTATTGGACTCCACGTTATCTGGTACTGTATACCAAAAGCTTACTGAAGTCTGTTTACTTTAGTAAGAGATGATAGTATTGCTGGACTGATATTACTGGTTATGACCCTGGACTGATTTAACTAAACCGAGACTATTTATCACTTTGTATATAAACTATTTTTCACCCGAGCTGCACGTTACTCTCCTTCCCTGTGTGTTTTTGCTCTGCTCGTTGCAAAAGCAACACACACTTGCACACACACCCCAACAATATATATATATTTTAAAAACCTAGCTCTTTGTTTTCAATTTTAGTACCTGTGCTTGCGTGGAATATTATGGGAAGGCTCTGGAGTCTTTGATTAAGAACGTGAAAATCATGTGCATCCACGGAAAGATGAAACACAAAAGGAACAGGATCTTTACAGAGTTCCGGAAACTTTCAAGGTAGAGAAATATTTTTGCAAGGGCTAAAACCCACCAGACGCAAGAAGAGAGAGAATATATAGCGGTGCATTGGGGGGGGGGGGGGTGTCTGTGCATCTTGTGCATCCTCAGAAACACCATCTTAATTGAGGTGGGAGGTATCTGTAAGAGTTAGGTCCAAAGAATTCAAAATTTTCTAACTTCGAAAATCTATGGCATGCTGGGTGAATTCACACTTCCCTAAATTGAGATTTCCCTAAGTGCGGCTTGTTGGAGAACTCACAACTGGACTCAATCCGTTGTATGTAAATCCCAGGAACTGGCTTTGTAGATCCTATTTTGCTAATTCAGCAAACCACATTAAGTTTATATTAAACAAATTTAATATACCCACTTGGGTGTAGTGGTTTCAGTGCTGGCATAGAAACCAGGAGACTGTGAGTTCTAGTCCCACCTTAGGCATGGAAGCTGGCTGGGTAACTATAGACCAATCACCAGGAGACGGTGAGTTCTAGTTCTGCCTCAGCCATGAAAACTGGCTGGCTGACTTTGGGCCAATCACCAGGAGACGGTGAGTTCTAGTCCCACCTTAGGCACGGAAGCTGGCTGGCAACTTTGAGCCAATTCTTTTCACTCAACCCAACCCAACCCAATCCAACGGGAGAAGGATGAGGAAGGTGTATTAGATACATTCACCGCCTTGAGCGAGTTATAATGTAATAATGGGATAAATGAAATCTAATGATAATTACTGTCTCTGGTTTAATGTGAATTCCTGCCGTGCTTCCAATATTAAGCGACGTTACTGCTGGAGCTCCGGTCTCCTTCCCCTTTTCAACATTTTGTCGTCCTTCTCAATTTCCCAGCGGCATCCTGGTGTGTACCGACGTGATGGCCCGTGGCATAGACATCCCGGAAGTGAACTGGGTTTTGCAGTACGACCCGCCGAGCAGCGCAAGGTAGCCCCTTTCTCCCTCTCTTCAAAAGCAGCCTGGGGCAGCACTCTCGTGCTTCCCTGTGAGAATCACGAAGACCTCAGTCATGTATTTATTGGAAAAACAGAGATATAAAAACGTGTACAGAATATACTTTGCAAAGGGTCATCTCCCACTCAGATGGAGAAATGACAAAAGACAAGAAGCACTTACGTGGTTTTTATACATCCATCAGAATACATCAGATTACATGTGAATAATGTCCCCTGAGAATTAGTTACAGATTTATATAATATAAGTAATACAGGTCCCACCCTGGAAAGTCTGCAACTTCCCAGTAACGATACCCCAAACGTATCAAAATGCGCACTTCCCTTTCCTAGAACAGACAAACTTAAAAACAACCTCATTAAGACATCCCTAATTCAGCACTTTCCCAGAACACTTAAGAACATTTATTTCCGTCAAAACAACGACACAATACATAGTTCCCTTAAGATAATTAAGTCAGAAAAAGTTTATTATACCCCCTTTGCCTAGTTATATAATAAGGTTAAACAAGGTAAAAGAAAGCACTTAAAATGGCGTAACTTTTGCTCTACCTTTACAGGAATAATAATCATATTTCTCTCATTCCCCAAATCTTACCGCTCAGTGCGGGGGTGTCCAACCTCAAGACAGATTAAGACTCGTGGACTTCCACTCCCAGAATTCCCCAGCCTGCTGAGCCGCTTTCAGGGAGGATTCCCTGCTTGTTTAAACGGCGCGTGAAACCGTTTCAAGCTTCTCCTTTGCGTGTTTCTTGCAGCGCCTTCGTGCATCGCTGCGGCCGTACCGCCCGCATCGGCCACCTGGGCAGCGCGCTCGTCTTCTTACTTCCCATGGAAGAAGCTTACATCAGTTTCCTGGCCATTAATCAAAAGGTGAGGGGATCTCTCTCTTGTATTTTGATCCAATACTAGGAAAGAGAGAGTCGGCTTGGGGATAGGGAAAACCTGAATATTGGAAATTAAGGAACGAGTTATCAATTGTGGGTGTCACTTAGTATTATTATTGATTATGTCTAATGAAATAGTTTTCTTTCCCCTTTTTTTAAATAAAAGCTTTTTTATTTTTTAACAAACATACACAAAAATGCACACAATGCATTTTTTTCTGAACAGAGTATTGGCCGAGTCACAAATGGGTAGAGTTTTTAGTTTTAATCTCCAGACGCAATTTACAGTGGGGCAAAAAAAGTATTTAGTCAGCCACCAATTGTGCAAGTTCTCCCACTTAAAAAGATGAGAGAGGCCTGTAATTATCATCCTAGGTAGACCTCAACTGTGAGAGACAAAATGAGAAAACAAATCCAGACATTCACACTGTCTGATTTGGAAGGAATTTATTTGCAAATGATGGTGGAAAATAAGTATTCCTGTCCCGTTTTTGTGAAAAAATAGGCCCGTTTTTCACAAAGGGCAAAATCTTCGTGAAACTTTTGTGAAAAACGGGCCCGCAGACGGTTTGGGAGGCCTGTAGAGTGCTCCTGGGGGCTGGGGAGGGCAAAAGCTTGAGGCGTGTGGGGTTTGGGAGGCCAAAAATGGGTCCTTTTTTCACAAAAACGACGTCTTTGCCCTCTCCAGTCCCCAGGAGCACTCAGGAGTCCCAAACCCTCTGCATGCCTCATTTTCAGGGAAAACAGGGCCTGTTTTTGGTGAAAACGGAACGTGCGGTGGGGTTTCGGGAGGCCGAAAATGGCTGTATTCGATGGATAAGACGCCCCAACATTTCCCCCCTCTTTAGGGAGGGGGGAGTGCGTCTTGTACTCCTAAAAGTACGGTGTATGAAAAACGTGTCACTTGAGAGTTTGAATGAGCTAAAAGCGCAGTCTTCACAATTAGTGCCCCATGGAGGAATTGAACCCGCAGAGGAACGTCACGGATGTCCTACCGAAACTGAAGGCGCTGAGCCTGGCCGACAGAGCTCTGTACGAGAAAGGGATGAAGGCGTTTGTCTCCTGCGTCCAAGCCTACGCCAAACACGAATGCAACCTGATCTTCCGAATAAAAGGTGAGTTGGTTCGTTTCGTTCTATTATTTTTGAGGGTTGTTTTTAACATGGCTGCCACATAGGGTCATCTGCCTATTAGCATTTGCAAGATTTATTTCGAAGACATGCCAGTTCTTAAATAACTTTGCAATCTCTTGGAACTTTAGGCTCGTTTTGGCCACTCCTGTTTTATTATCCTGGTTTCTTGATTATATATTTTTTTAAAAAACCCATGTCTTGCTATTTTGCTATTTGTCTTGCTATTTTCAATGTCTGATGATCTCTAAATAATGGTCTCTGTCTCTCTCTCCCTCCCCCTCATTCCTCCCTTTTTCCTTCTTTATCCCTTTCTCTCCCACTCTCCCTCTTCTCTCCTTTCCACCCTCCCTCCCTCTCCCTTTCTTCCTCCCTCTCTCCCTTGTTCCCTTTCTCCCTCCTACCGTCTCTCCCTCCCTTTCTCTCCCTCCCTCTCCTTTCCTTCCACCCTCTCTCCCTCCCTTTCTCCCTTCTTCTCTCCCTTTCTTCCTCTCACCCTTGCTATCCCTCCCTTTCTCTCCCTCCCTCCCTTTTTTCCTTCTCCCTTGTTCCCTTCCTCCCTCCCTCCCTCCCTTTCTCCCTTCCTTCTCTCCCTTGTTCCCTTCCTCCCTTTCTCCCTCCCTCCCCCTTTCTCCCTTCCTTCCTTCCTCCCTCCCTCTCTCCCTTGTTCCCTCCCTCCTTCTCTGCCCCTCTCTTTCTCCCATTCTTCCTCCCTCTCTCCCTCTGGGTATATGTGTTGAGAGAGAGAGAGATTCCATGCCCAATAGTAGTGAAAACCCCTTAAACATTTCCTGGGAGCTTATAGCCAAGAATTCTCCTGTTCTCCATTTCAACCATGTGGTTTTCTATCAGGTCGAAGTGAGACTCATGCACACACAAACCAAAATAGTTAGAAACCAAAACAAAAAAAACCCCACCCCCTTCCAATTGCTCCTGTCCAATGACTGGGAGAAGCCCACTTCGCCTGGCCACCCACCCACCCACCGAGGTCTCTTCTCTGTCGCCCTCAAACTGTTTGCAGCTTTCCGCCACCACAAGCTTAGGGATATTACGGCATCTGAAGTGGGGCCCCGAGTCTCCGCTTTGGGTTTGGCTTCCACGGGTGCCGAGAGCCACCGGTCTGTCCTTTTTTTTTAATAAAACAGATCTGGACTTTGCCAGCCTCGCCCGAGGTTTTGCCCTGGTGAAAATGCCGAAGATGCCGGAGTTGAAATGGAAGGACCTCTCGGGTTTCACCCCCGTCGATATCGACACGGATTCGATCGCGTTCAAAGACAAGAACAGGGAAAGGCAGAGGCAGAAGCTGTTGGAGCAACGGAAGGAAGAGGGTCCCGTCCGCAGAGCGGGGAGGAAGGCGCCCCGAAATCAACCTTGGTCCAAGCAGAAAGCAAAGAAGGAGAAGAAAAGGAAATTAACAGCGAAACGGAAAAGGGAGGAGGTGCGTTTGGGGAGGACGTGGTCTTTTCTGCACCTCTTGGTTTCTTGCAAGTGAGCTAAAATGTCTTAGGGGACTGGGATAGGGGAGCTAAAGCAGGTACCCCTGTTTTTATTGGCTCTGGGTGGGGGGGACTGGGACATCACATTCAGCCAAAATGGGATTCATTTAGTTTTGGCTAAAGAATATCATTAACTACCAACTCAAGGCAAACCAAATAGTAAACCACAGCCTAATCAAGGAACTGCCAAGAATATTCTCACTGCACTGACAGGGCAATTCACTAGTATATAAACAGAGAGCAAACCCCACTCCCTTCTAACACTGAGGATGTCACCTAGTAGGGTAATGAAATGTCTACAAGAAAACTGAAGCTCAGAGAACATCAAGGATGCCACAATCCTCCTCTTCCTCGCCACAAACCCCAGTCCCTACTAGCGCTGATGATGTTGCCTAGTTGGGTCACGAAAGATCTCTAAAAACAGTCAAGCTCATTGAGCACCAAGGACCCCATAGGTTCAATCCTGAGCTACAGTAATTCTTTCCTATTGACAATTAACTCGTCAGTTTGTCCACCATGCTGAGATCGCTCCAGACTCAAAAAAACACATACACACACACATACCTCTTAACAATGGCTTAAGGTAACCTTTCACTCCAGTGATTCACCTTGTGGGTGGACTGCCCAGAACAAGCGGATAAGATAAAGGTAAAGGTTCCCCTTGCACATAAGTGCTAATCGTTCCCGACTCTAGGGGGCGCTGCTCATCTCCGTTTCAAAGCTGAAGAGCCAGAGCTGTCCGAAGACGTCTCCATGGTCCTGTGGCCGGCATGACTCAATGCCAAAGGCGCCCGGAACGCTGTTCCCTTCCCACCAAAGGGGGTCCCTATTTTTCTACTTGCATTTTTTACCTGCTTTCAAACTGCTAGGTCGGCAGAAGCTGGGACAAGGAACGGGAGCTCACACCGTTATGCGGCGCTTGGGTTTCGAACCGCTGAACTGCCGAACTTTCGATGGACAAGCTCAGCGTCTTACCACTGAGCCACCGCATCCCTCTAACAAGTGGATAGGGAGGTCTAAAGAACCATTAGAAGCAGCATCAACTCTCTGCAAAAATCTTGCTGGTTTTGAGTCCTGTTTTCTGTTTTTAAAATCTCTCTCTCTCTCTTTAGGGTTCTGACCCTGACAACGAGGATATGGAGGAGCTTCTGAACGATACCCGGCTTTTGAAAAAGCTCAAAAGGGGTAAAATCAGCGAGAAGGAGTTTGAGAAGACGCTGCTGGGCAGTAAGAAAGGAGGAAGTGGCTCGGATTCTGAAGGATAAAAGAAGTGAAAACATGGAACGTTTCTCGTCTCAACTAATAACGGACTCTTTGGCGGTAGTGCTGAAATTCCTTCACGTCAACTCTGGGTTTCTCCCTGGAAAATTGGGTTTCTCCAAGTTGCTTTTTGTCTTATTCCCACCGGAGGCACTGCAAGCCAACTCTGTAGAAAGGATTGTCTGCTTTCAGTGGAAGCAAATGACTTGGAGACGTTATTTAGCCCCCGCCATTAAAAAAACCCCGCAGGTTTAAAAAGCGGTGAAATCCAAGCAAAAATGTTACCCCAAAACAGCCCGGTGACATATTTTTTTACCTGCATGTAAATTCAATAAATCCCGTTACTCATCCCAGCTTCTGCCAACCTAGCAGTTCGAAAGCAGGTAAAAAATGCAAGTAGAAAAATAGGGACCACCTTTGGTGGGAAGGGAACAGCGTTCCGGGCGCCTTTGGCGTTGAGTCATGCCGGCCACATGACCATGGAGACGTCTTCGGACAGCGCTGGCTCTTTGGCTTTGAAACGGAGATGAGCACTGCCCCCTAGAGTCGGGAGCGACTAGCACCTATGTGCGAGGGGAAACCTTAACCTTTACCTTAAATTCAATGGATCCAACCCAGTTTTGACTTGGTCGCCTTCTCATTTTTCAGAAAATAACATTTTAAACTAAATTCTCCTGCAGCCTATTTCAGGCCAAAATATACGACGAAACCCATTGTTGTTTTTTTCCGAGTGGATTTATTCCAATAATTTACTTTTCGGATGGACGGCGAGCTCTTTTTTTTTTTTTTGTACAAATGGAATTTTAAAAAAAATATACGTAAAATAAATTGGCAAGCTATCAGGAAGTCCCGTTGCTTATTTTAACCTTTTAACTGCTTGCAATCCACGCGTTCGGGGAAGCCCTTTACAGGTAGAGTTTAATCAGTTCGTCGCTCACAGCCGAAGGGGTCAAGACCCCGAGATCCGTAAAAAGCAGCGTGATAAGAGACGGGGATGTATAATCGATCCAAGGGTGTTCGACGGTGAGAGGCTTTTGTGTCTTCAGCGTATCTGCTTTGTACTGAGAAGAACAAAAGAAATGATTTGGGTTACAGGTTCCGGGTTCAGTTTTACGCAGGAAGTCAGACTTTTCTCTTACCTTAAATTTATCCGGCACATCCTGCTGGTTCAGAGGGAAGAGCCTTACAAACTTAAAACTCTCGGCAACCACGTAAAAGGGTTTGTTTTGCGCTTTGGCACAGACGGCCATTTGGTTGGTCCCAATCTGAAGAAGACGTTAGGCAGGGGGAGAAGATGCACAGTGGTTATTAGGACGTTCCCAAAGCAGCCATTTGACTCACTGGAATTTTCTGAACACAAGTGGGAGTTCTAGACGCGTCTTAGGCATGAAAGCCAGCTGGGTGACTTTGAGCCAATCACCAGGAGACGGTGAATTCTAGTTCTGCCTTATGCATGAAAGCCAACTCGGTGACTTTGGGCCAATCACCAGGAGATGGTGAATTCTAGTCCTGCTTTAGGCATGAAAGTTGGCTGGGTGATTGTGGATCAATCACCAGGAGACGGTGAATTCTAGTTCTGTCTTACGCATGAAAGCCAGCTGGATGACTTTGGGCCAATCACTAGGAGACAGTGAATTCTAGTTCTGCCTTACACATGAGAGCCGGCTGGGTGACTTTGGGCCAATCACTAGGAGACAGTGAATTCTAGTTTTGCCTTAGACATGAAAGCTGGCTGGGTGCTGTTGGGCCGATCAGCAGGAGACAGTGAATTCTAGTTCTGCCTTAGGCATGAAAGCTGGCTGGGTGATTGTCTAGTTCTGCCTTAGGCATGAAAGCTGGCTGGGTGATTGTGGGTCAATCACCGGGAGGAGGTGAATTCTAGTCTGGCCTTAGGCCTGAAAGCCAGCTGGGTGTCTTAGGGCCACTCTCTCTCAGTCCAACCCACCTGACAGGGTTGTTGTGGGAAAAAGCAGAGAAGGAAAATCTGTCGGTGATGTTCACCGCCTTGAGTTCTTCATGAGAGGAATAAAAGGCGGGAAACAAATTGAATAAGTAAAGTTAAGAGACCCTCTTCAGCCCAGCACGGAAGGGCGAGTTGGAAGGGTTTTCTAGGAAATAGAACTAGCTTTGTGCTCACAGGTTGAAAGCTTGTGCTAAGTCAGAGTGCTTTCCTCCAACAAAAGGGAGAATTGGGACACACACAAATCATTCGGGAGGTCACTGCATGATTGACAGACAAACCCTCTTCACCTTGTTGATGATCCCGCCGTTTTCGACCACGCCTTCAGCCCCCACGATCACCAAATCGACCCTTTCCATGATGTATCTTTGAAGAGAGACAGAAAACCATGGTTCTTTGTCCTTAATCTCAGGTTGCTCCGTGAAATTTCTCATTTCAAAAGCTCTTTGCCAATATAATCCCATCAGACTTACCCTACGGCAGCATCTAGAATTATGGTGACAGGAATTCCGAGATTCTTGAGTGCTTCTGCCATCTTCTGCCTGTGTTAATGTTAGGACACAATAAAAACAAATAAAAAATGGAACCTTGATCCTATAAGCTACTTTTTATTAAACCGATTTTATTAACACAAATTTTAAATGGGAAGTCCTTTTGTGACTCCTATTTTTAAAACACCTTTTTATTCCTTTCGCAAAAGGAAAGCCCTCGACTGGGAGACTGTTCAAAAATCTCAGGTTAGGGATTTCAAATTCAAAACAAGCCCCTTCAGACAACCTCGCCAAGAGAAGGAACAAGGGACAAATATTTTTTACTTGCCCTGCTCGATCTGGCTGCGATTCCGTGACGTAGACGCTAAAACGCTTCTTGGCCTGTGCAGCTTCTTCTAACACTCGAAGCACCACTTTTGAGTAAGCATGAGTCAATATTTTCTAGAAAGACAACCCAAATATTTTTTTAGAATAGAATTATAAGAAGAGAGGGAAGGAGAGGAGAGAGGGATGGGGAGGGGAGGGGAGGGGAGGGGAGGGGAGGGGAGGGGAGAGAATAGAATAGAATAGAATAGAATAGAATAGAATAGAATAGAATAGAATAGAATAGAATAGAATAGAATAGAATAGAATAGAATAGAATAGAATAGAATAGAATAGAATGAAGAAGAAAAGAGAAGAGAAGAGAACAATTTTTATTGGCCAAGTGTGATTGGACAAACAAGGAATTTGTCTTTGGTGCATAGGCTCTCAGTGTACATAAGGAGAATAAAATATATTCATCAAGAATAAAAAGATACACTTAGTGAGAGTCAAGATTATTAATAAGCTATCAAATCTTATCAGGAAACAAATAAAAACAATATAATTGAAAGATACAAGCAATATGGTTATAGTAATAAGTGGGAGGAGATAGATACTAGTAAGGAAGAGAAGAAGAATAGTAATACAGTCTTAGCAAATTATTTGACAGTGTTGTGGGAATTAGTTGTTTAGTAGAGTGATTGTGTTTGGGGAAAAAACTGTCCTTGTGTCTAGTTGTTCTGGTGTGCAGTGCTCTAGAGCGTCATTTTGAGGGTAGGTGCTGAAACAGTTTATGTCCAGGATGCGAGAGGTCTGTAGATATTTTCACAGCCCTTTTTTTGACTCATGCAGTATACAGATCGTCAATGGAAGGCAGGTTGGTAGCCATTGTTTTTTCTGCATAAGTTTGTAGCTTATCAATCTCCAGCCCCTTTCTGTTGGGGTCAAGGAACAGGAAAAGCCTCTCTTCTCATTCAATGAACCAAGTGGGAGAAATATAAGAAAAGAATTAAAGTATTACGTCCCAAAGCACCGGCTTGCTAAATAACAGGTATTTATTTATTCCAGGCTATTTTTATAGCCTCCTTCAAAAAAATAATCCCATCCCGGTTTTGGTAAACAAATAACATGACAGATAAAAAAAAATTTGGTGAGCCAAGATCACCTTCCGTGTTATATTATTGAAGAACAGGACAGGGGGAAAAAAACCAGGAAGGAAAAAAAATACTAAATGTAACGGTATTACTCACGCCGCCATCTTTCACAAAGTTGTGACAAAGCTTGGCGATTTTCTTCCTCGAAAGAGAAATTCGTTGAAGAAAAACCTCTCCTCTTTCAATCATGATTTCTTTGCATTTGGAATAGTCCTGAGGGGGAAAAAATGGAAAGAAACGAGATTGAAAGATGATACAGAAGACTGAAGAAGCGAGTCAAAATATGGCTCCGGTAGCACAATTAGCATCTTTACCCAGATGAGTGAATGTATGGGTTCACACAAACTCTTATCCCTCATCTCAAATGCCTTGTAATAAGTAAAAATAAAAGGTTTCTGTACAAGATGTCCTTCAATATTTAATATATTTATTTTTATTGGAATTTGTCAAACAAAAAGAAGAACGAGAATAAGAGAATAAAAATATGACGACAGGGACAATAGGCACCACTTAAGTATGAAATAAGGTCCACGGAAGTCAATTTATGACTGAAATTCTGAACATTTGTAGCTGAGACAACTGAATCAGGTAGGGCATTCCAGACTTCGACAACTCAGTTACAGAAATCGTATTTGCCAAGATCGATCCCTGACATTTTGAACTGTTTCAATTATTCAGGGCAAATCTATTTTATCAAAATCACATGATAGCTAAATTCAGCACTTTTTAATGTTAAAAAATTCGGAAGCTGGGGAGGCGAATATTTACATGAAAGAGCTGAGGGAAACTCACCGGGTTTTCCAAAGATGTGAGACTGATGAACCTTAAGAACAGCTCTCCCCCAGAAGAAATGGCCACGGAGGAGTCGACACGAGAGAGTGTTTCTATAGCCTGTTTTAGATTGGCTCTCAGTCCTTGGATGGTCTCGCCTGTGGGAATAAAAAGGTTAAAAAAGCTGCTGTGAATAAAGAAGTTTTTATTCTATACTCAAATTTTACAGACTTCATCTTGGGAATATAGACTAAAAACTGAAGCTGGAAAGCCATAGGATAAAAGTTAACTCGAGGGGAACACATACTCACTGCCTGTAGATTCATGTATTAATTTCCAGATCAGTGATTTTGACCCAGAAAGGAACAGCAGAGCTTTACAAAGAATATTTCATATTCTTATTTTACAGTTCAGAAAGGCTTAAGACAAGAGCCAAAGCATTTAACACAAATCCAACTAGGGAACCGATACCAAGATGCATTATCTTACAATGTGACTTATTTTATATTAATTATGACTAGTTATTGTCAACATAACAGGCTGCTCTGCTGCAAATCACTCTGGGATTTCTAAATAGAATCTAGGCATAATTCCACCAGCCTGTGATTTTATATCTTTCATCCGGATGCTCACTCCATGCAAAGCCAAGACATTACGTACCTTTATCCCTCTTCAGGAATTCCAGTAAGACCCGGATGGCAGCCACTGCAGAGGCAACATCTGGATCTTGCCTCATCTGGGTGTTAAAGGCATCGACTAGCTCTGCAAAGGTGGAACAAAAAAACCTAAATTAATTAGAAATCCAGAAGCTTACGAAAGTGCTCCTTTCACATTTTATAGACTGAAATATTTTGCGGTTGTGAGACTCTTAGAATTGGAATATTTTGCATTTATTCCACACCCTTTCAATCACTTGCTTCATAGGCTATAATGTTTGGACCACTTTCAGAAAAGTAAAGTTTTTAGAGATAGATAGGATAGACCATAGCTGGCTGGAGAATTCTGGAAGTTGAAGTTCACAAGTCTTAAAGCTGCCAAGTTTGAAGACCTCTGGGATAGACAGACAGATAGATGAGTGGGTGGATAGATGAGGTGGATAGATGGATAGATGAGGTAGATGGATGGATAGATGGATAGATGAGGTAGATGGATGGATAGATGAGGTGGATGGGTGGATGAGGTGGTTGGATGGATGGATAGATGGATAGATGAGGTGGGTGGACAGGTGGGTGGGTGGAGGGATGGATGGATGGACAGAGACAGATGGATGGAAGATAGATGGATAGATAGGTAGATGGATGAATGGATAGATGGATAGATGGATAGACAGACAGACAAAGAGAGACAGATGATGGATGGAGGAGAGATGGATAGATAGGTAGACTAATATTTTACTAATATTTTAAATTTTGTATTGGAGTGCTTTTATTTTTGACTGTACACCGCCTTGAGTCCATTAGGAGAAGGGCAGTATATAAATTTAATAAATAAAATAAATAAATAAATAAATAAATAGATGGATGAATGGATAAATAGATTGATAGATAGATGGATAGACAGACAGACAGCGACAGACAGATGATGGATGGCAGAGAGATGGATAGATAGGTAGATGGATGAATGGATAGATAGACAGACAGACAGACTGACTTATGGCTGGGTGGGTGGGTGGTTAGATAGATTGATTACAGATTAGGATGGATGGATGGATAAAATAATTAGATGGATAGGATGATTAGATGGATGGATGATAGATATGGATGGGTGGGTAGGTAGGTAGGTGGGTGGGTGGGTGGATGGATGGATAGATGGATAGATAGATAGATAGATAGATAGATAGATAGATAGATGGATGGATGGATGGATGGATGGATGGATGGATGGATGGATGGATGGATGGATGAGTCAGGCAGCTCTATAAAGAGGAATAATTTAAAAAAAATTAGGAATTGACATGCATTTTACAATGCTCAAGAAACGTGACGGCAGGGGCTTTCTGATCCCGAAGAAAACTCTTCCCACAACCTCGGCCAGTCTAGCAGAGGCCTCACAGGGCAGGAAACCTGACATCTCCACCTGTCGAGGCTCGACCTGTTTAACTTCCAGCTGCGGTTTCTCTTTTCCTCTGCAAACTCATGCCCGTTGCCCTGCCTCTTTTCCTTGGCTCCCGTCTCCCCCAGGCCAGGCAGGCTAAAGGAAATAATAAATCATCCCCTTCGAAACCAGACTTCAAAACAATGCCCGTTTCGGGGCTCCCCGCTTCGCACCCTCCGCTCACCCGCTTCGTTCATGGTGGGAAAAAAAGGGAAAAAACTTCGGGCGATTCCGACGCCTCCCCGGAACTTTCGGCGCAGCGCCGCCCGACCTCCGCCGGAAGCCTTTCCCGGTTGCACTCGCCGCCAGAAGCAAGGACAACTCTTGGGGGTGGGGGGGACGTCAAAAATGAGCACCAGAATGCTCGTGACGTCACTTTCAGGCGACCGGGCGGTCCCGCTGCGCCGCTATGAGCGGGGGTGAGTTTGGGGTTCGAATTCTGGATTTTTAATTCGGGGTTCCTCCCATCTTTCCCCACTCCAGGCCCCCTTAGTTCCTTGGTTGGGGGGGAGACTGGGCTTTATTCTGAAGCGTGGCTGCCTCTGAGCATGTGCAGAGTGGTTTCACACACCCTTCCCCATTCACACACCCCCCCCCCCATCACCAACCTCAAGTCTCCTTTCAATGCAAATGTCATTTAGGGAATAAAGGAATTTCATTCCCACGTGGCTGGTGGAACTCCCTGCCACAAGATGCAATCAATGGGCTTTCATGTTTTTGCCATGACAGGCAGCTGGGTGATTTTGGGCCAGTTCCCCCCCCCTTTCTCTTTCAGTCCAGCCTACCTCATAGGGTTGTTGTTGGGAAAGCAGGAAGAGGAAATGCTCTTCCTACTCTTTGTATTAAACCCAGTTCATAGAAGCCACCATTCAATCTTGGTTTCCCATTAGAACAGCTGCAGAACTCAAAGGCTTGATTCGCTCCATGGGAAGACGTTGTGAGGCCGTCATTCATGCTAAAGGTTACCCAACTAAGGATTAACTGACACGGTGATCATTTTTGTATATCTCATTTTTTCTATGGTGATCATTTTTGTATATCTTGTTTTTTTCCAGGGTGACCGTTTTTGTACATCTCGTTTTTTCCTACGTGTTTCACTTTTCTTCTTTATACTGTAACTGCTATTCTAATAGCAAATCCTTCGTAAAAGTTATGGCATTGCATTCTTGGTGAAATTATCTTTCCATGGATATATAATTTTATGGTACTACTCAAAAAAAAAAAAAGTGGTGTTAGTTTTAGAAAATACAACTTTTCCCCAAAACGTTTCCACAATTTTGGCCACTCCTGGATGTGCTCCTATTTTAACTAAAGCACTACCTGAACCTACCTCCCATGGCCTTACAACGTCTTCTCATGGAGTGAACCAAGTCCTTTCGTTCTGCAGCTGTTATAATGTGAAACCAAGATTGAATGATGGCTTCTATGAACTGGGTTTTATTGCTGGATCGCTTCTGACTAAGTTTCATTCATTGTCTCCATAGATTTTCAATTGGGTTAAGATCTGGGCTATTCCCAGGCCATTCCAGCAGTGGAATAGGATTATCTTGAAACTCCCCAAAAAAGTGTTATTAGCCATCAAACCTCAATAATACACTTTTCCCAAAAGGTTTCCACAATTTTGGCCACTACTGTTCGCTGCTCAAGGCTTGATGAGGGACAACAGCCAGTCTTTAGCAGCGTTGGGAATAGTGGCTTTTAACATCTGGATGTTCGCAGCAGCTGCTTGAGGCATCCGACTCTCTATAAAATGAAGGAATGGATGGCAGATACAGTCTCACCTTCTGAATTCTGTGCTTTATCTTCTTTTCTAGACGATGAGGTGAATCTCCTAGTCATTGTCATTGATGCTAACCCTATCTGGTGGGGCAAGCAGGTGTTGTTGGGTTCAGAGGTAAGACATCTCTGGGATAAATTATCCAACTCCTTATAGGTTTCCTTTGTTGAAAAAAATAAATAGTTGCTAATGTTTTTCTTTTTGACAAATATGGCTTGAAATTGTATGGATGTTTGGTTCTGATTTGGAAGTTTTTTTTGGGGATTTTAAATAATACTTCTCCTTCCTGCAGCTTACGTTATCAAAATGCCTCGATGCAGCCATGGTGTTGGGAAACTCACACTTATTTATGAATCGCAACAACAAACTTGCTGTGATCGCCAGTCATATACAAGAAAGGTATTGTGTTTCCCATTGATCGTTGCTTTAGGAGCTGTTTTGATTGAAAGACAAGATCCTGATGCCTAGTTAAGAATTGTACAAGAGATTTAAAAAACCCTGAAATGTAGAGTAAAACTAAACAGGAACAAACTAAAGGATATTCTGTTATATTTTCCTTCAGGAAATAGAAAGTGATGGGTATTTTGTGGTTGTTTTGAGTGATTGAATTGCTAAACGGTTAACCTAATTTTAACTTTCTCTCCTCTCAGCCGTTTCTTGTATCCTGGAAAACACTGGGCAGCCCTCGATCTCTTCGGAGAAACCGGAGAAGCAAATATTTCTGGTAGCAAAGATGGAAAATACGAAGTATTAACCACCATAAATGAAACCATTGCAGAGGAGATAAAGGACCTGTTGACCAATAGTAAGAGAAGCCAACCGATTTGTTGCACAGCTTTGGTGTTTCGTATTTCTGTTTTGTTTTTTTTTCCACCAAAAATTTTAGGGGCCTGAGTTCCCAAAAGGTAATATTGTATTACTAAATCATAGTTGGTTTGACTTGCGTCCTGATATGAAATTGTGGACCCCTTAACTCTTGGTTTGAAAATACTTAGCGTAACGTGATTTTTCAAAATCTCCTTCAATAGAATTGGTCTGCCTGCCTGCCAGCCTGCCTATATCTGTATTTTGCTAAGATTGAAAAACAGTGGTATTGACAAGTGATCTGTGCAAGTTGGAATGAGTGAAGAATATGCTACTTAATTTCTTTTATTCCTTTGTGATCGTAGCTGAAGTAAAGGGGCAGCAGATGGAAACTTTGCTGGCTGGATCTCTTGCTAAAGCACTTTGCTGTATCCTTTTTTTTAAAAAAAAAGTCAACATATCTCAAAAACGACTTTGCATTTCTGTATATTGAGTCCTTTGTATATTAAATTTGTATATTAAATTTGTATATTAAATATAAATTTGTATATTAAATTTGTATATTAAATATAAATTCTGTATATTGAGTCCTTTGGGAGAAGGGCGGTATAGAAATCCAATAAATAATAATAATAATAATAATAATAATAATAATAATAATAATAATAATAATAATAATAATAATATACCCAAGTTGAGCCTCAGGACTTTAAATACCATCTAGCTGAGTCTATCTTCTTTTTCAACCTCCTTTTAAATTGTACTGACTTCGAAGAACTGTTTTTATTCTTTTTTCACACTGCTCTTGAGGGCAAGCAGTCTGTTAATGAAGTATACCTGTTCAAATCATCCTGTTATAACCATATTTTTTCTGTTCCAAAATACAATTCCAATGATTCCTGAATGGCCTGTGCTTCAGATATTCACAGGGTAACGAAAGAAAGTAAAAGTACGTAGTCTGATATTATCTATCGGTCCAATTATTGTAAAACATTGACCCAAGCTCCGCTAATAATTTCTTCTCTGCTTTTTCCACCTCTTGTTCAACCTGTAGCCAGCCAGGAAATAAAATCCAGGATTTTGGTAAGAGTTTTGCAAATTCCCTCCCATATCTTGAAGCCAAATATCTCTTCCTAAGTATGAGATCTAAATCAAGAAATTCCCGTTTTCTTTTTCCAGGTCATAAAAGCAGCTGAAGATAGCGCATTACAATATATGAATTTCATGAACGTGATCTTTGCGGCCCAGAAACGGGTAACGGCCAGAATTTTATTACAAGATCTGTAACTCCATAAGCACCTGACTTGCATTAATACTGTATTGCTTTGGAGAATCCTAATTCTCTCTCCTTTTTTCCTCAGTGTATTTTAATCGATGCCTGCGTATTGGACTCCGATTCGGGACTTTTGCAGCAGGTACAATGTTGGTTTTTATTCTTCCTCATCTATTAGTTCTTGTGGACGAACAGAAGTTTTTCCTTGATGGTCCTTCCTGTAAGAGTTTTACTTCCACCTAAGTGTTCTTGGAGTTCATTCCTTCACCCTGGAATACTGCAAGCTAAGCAAAAGCTCCACCATTGAGCCCCAGATACAGTTTTGGTCTTTGGTTGGAGGGATTGTCCCAAAGACCCACACGTTTTCTGAATAGTTTTTATCCCAGAACTATAATTGCATTCAACCATGAACTAAAGGGTCACCATCAGTGAGCTGTTGGACAGCATTACTTGGTCTGCTGTGTGGATGTTTAGGTGGTTTAGGGGTGGGGAATTGTGGTGGGTGGGAGTGTGTTTGGGGATTGTTATGTGTGCTGGGCTTGGTCTCTGGGTGTTATGTGAATTTCGTTGTATGGGTATACTGTGTATATACGTACAATGATGATTTTTTATATATTTATAAAGTACACACCCCCATCCAATCAGAGCACAGCCAACCCCCTATCCAATCAGAGCATAGCCAAGCCCCCATCCAATCAGTTCACACTCCCACTAGCAGTTAAAAGGAAGAAACAGCTGCGATCACACATTGCTCCTAGAAGCACGAAGCCAAGAACACCAGCCTGAAGATGACGACTGAGACTTCGTTGAAACGTCGCCAAGACACTTCCAATTTTACGCGGGAGAAAACCCAAATAACCAAAGACCTACATATATATGTACTTCTGGAGGCAAATTGTCCCATTGATTAATTGTTCTCACTGTCAAGAAATTTCTCCTTAGTTCTAGGTTGCTTCTCTCCTTGATTAGTTTCCACCCGTTGCTTCTTGTCCTGCCCTCAGGTGCTTTGGAGAATAGTTTGAGTCCTTCTTTGAAGACGTTTTGCTTCTCATCCAAGAAGCTTCTTCAGCTCTGTTAAGCGAAACATCTTCAAAGAACGTTTGAAGGTTCCTCTTGGAAAAAAAAGCACCTTTATTTATTTATTTATTTATTTATTTATTTATTTATTATTTATTAGTTGCATTTCTGTGCTGCCCAACTTCCTAAGGACTCTGGGCGGCTTACAGCAAAAAACCAACTTGAACAATATCCCGTAAAAATTTTTTAAAAGAACATTAAAAATCCATACACTTCTTTGGGAGAACCATGACCCAGGTGACTGAGAAGCTCCATAGATGATTGGAGGGGGTTGTTTGCTGCTTATAAAGGGTAATATCCTATTTTCTAGGCATGTGATATAACTGGCGGAATCTACTTGAAAATTCCATACAAGCCCTCGCTTCTTCAGTATTTGCTGGTGAGTTGTGTTTTTCTGGCCACTTCGCTTTAGTCTGTTTGTCTGGGTAAATTTTACCAAACCTTTAACGTCAGGTTTAAGCTGACAGCTTTTAATAAAATTTGTCAGTCGGAAAAGGGGCCATCGCTCTGGATTTTTGACTTAACGTATAGGTGATAACACGTTTCTTCTCCTGCACAATTTTGTCTTCATCGCACCCCTTTTAAAAATTACAGTGGGTTTATCTGCCTGATCAAGATCAGAGATCCCAGCTGATCCTCCCTCCGCCCGTTCACGTGGATTACCGTGCGGCCTGCTTTTGCCACAGGAATCTTATTGAAATTGGCTACGTCTGCTCAGTGTGTTTGTCAAGTAAGGGTTAAGGCTTTCCTGGGTTTTTGAATTGATTTGTGTGATCTTAAAAACAGTTGGTTCTGAAAGTGTTATGTTTATTTCTGTTTTGGTTTTTTTACAGTATTTTGCAGCTTCAGTCCAATTTGCACCACTTGCGAGTAAGTATCCTTGAGAAATCCTTTTGTAAGTGACCAATCACTGCCAGTTCTGAAATCGCTATTTCAAAATGAAAGCAAATTTCTCCTGAATAGATGCAAAATTATATAAACTGTGTTTCCAGAAACACTGAAATCTTTGTCCCAATTTGCTGTTTTTCCTGTTGCTTTTTGTCTCTTGATTTTACCAACTCTTGTCTAGATCTTTCTTTCTTCCCTCCTTCCCTCCTTCCCTCTTTCTTTCTTTCTTTCTTTCTTTCTTTCTTTCTTTCTTTCTTTCTTTCTTTCTTTCTTTCTTTCTTTCTTTCTCTTTCTCTCTCTCTCGTCTCTTTCCCTTTCCCTTCCTTTCCTTTCTTTTCCTTTTCTTCCATTTCCCCTTCGTTTCCTTTCCCTTCCCCTTCCCCTTCCCCTTCCCCTTCCCCTTTCCCTGTCCTTTTCCCTTTCCTTTCCTTTCCTTTTCCTTTTCCTTTTCCTTTTCCTTTTCCTTTCCCTCTCCTCTCCTCTCCTCTCCTCTCCTCTCCTCTCCCTCCCCTCCCCTTTCCTTTCCTTTCCTCTTCTCTCATAGAAATGCCTTCCCCTTCCTTTTTCCTGCCCCACCCCAGTCTAGCCCCACCCCCTGCCAAATCGTTACCCCAAATTTCTTTGCAGCTTTGAAACTCGCTATGCCTGTCTGCAAGTTGTTTTGTTGTAGAAATATACAAATACGTGCCGGGTTGGTTCAATTGTTATAGTGTAACCCTAGCAATTCTCAAATGTTGATTTTTTATTGCTTGTTGGGACACACAGAATGCATCAAGTGCTTGTGGTGAGTCGCTTTTTTTCCCCTGACTGTTCACTTCTATTCCAGAACCGCTTTCAAGATTTCGCTCCCGGCTGTCATGAAGTCGAAGAAAAAGAAACTGAAAGTCATGATGTAGCTGCGTTACCGATTTCTCTTGCCCTCTGCGTGGAATCCTGTCTCCCAGATTGTAACTTTAAAGCTTCGAAAGTGGAACACCAGAAGAATCAAAATGTGTTTTTGAAATGATCAACAAAGGGCTAAACTTTTCCAGCCAGTGCATACCTTGTCCAGAACTCTCTACTAAAGTGTTTTCAAAATCAGGTTTCTGCCACTGGTTTAAACCAACACCTGAAATCTCAGAAGAAGAAAATAATCAAAAGTTGGTATGTAAAACTCATTTCATGTATTGTGAGTAAAGAAATCAAGCTGGTTTCAGTCTTGACACCTTAATTCCAGAAAAAACCCCTTTTATTTAAGTTAAAATTGTAATAGATTGACATTTCAGGACTCCTGGGCTGGTCCCTGCAGAAGCCATCTTGGGGAAGGGAAACTGATTTTTTTTAAAAAAGAATTCAGATCACAGCTATTGTAAGCTACATTTTTCATTAAGGTTAATAGCAGGCCTAAAAGATTTCTTGATTCCCACTTTTGACAGCAGTATCTGCATCTGAGCGTATCTCAGATTTTTTTTTTTTTGGCTGGATTTATGTTAACCCAAACCCACAAACCTCATTCCAATGGAATTCTCAATATTCCTTCATAATTTTGTTTGTAAGAATTGCCTGCAGGTTCCTCTTTTACGGACAGCAAAGATCTCACACCTTCTGTCTAAACAAATTAGCTCAAGGCAGGTTGGTTGATTTTGAGAAGAGGCAAAAATTAATATTTCATCTTGGTTTATGCACAAGTAATTTAGCATGTGTTTCCCTCTGTCTCCAGTTAGCATTAATGTCCAACACAGCCAAGGCACCGTTTATGCCATCCTTTAAATATTGTGACTCCTTTTTTTATGAATGCAAATGAAAGATTTGCTCTCTTATTATTTGTTCCTTATTTCTTAGAATCAGTTGAATTCGTTTAATTGATTGAGATGCCTCTTACTTCTTATTGTTCACTCGTTGGATGTTATTTTTGTTTTAACGGTCTTTTTTTCACCGCTCCTCAATAAAAGTACCTAAGAAGAAAGGAATACTTTCTATACACTATTCTTTATGAAATATACCTCGAACATTGATTCTATGTTAAGTTCGTAATATTCATAAACACAAAAAAAGAGAGTTTGAACCGCTCAAGTTGGTTTTGTAAGTAGTTAATTCATTATTTTCCTATTTCAAATGTTAATTCCTTTCTGCACAGTCTTGTGTGGCCCAGGAGAGGCGGGCAGCTTCTTGGTTCTTGATTGCAAATTCTTGCTTTGCGGAGATTTGTATCCGTGGGTTGGTAGAACATCTGGCCAAGAACATCTGGGGGTCTGTTGGTTAAGAAGACCACAGTTCACACAATATTACCCAATCTGATTTCTTGAGTTCGCTGTTTTCTAGATTGCACGTTAGGTTGAAAGGGCTATGCTCAAATGTGCTACATTATCTCCCCACTCCAAAAGTTAGAAAAAATAAACTACATTTACAATCATGCGACCCCAGGACACTGCAGCTCTCTTAAGGGCCAGTTGCTAAGCACCTGAATTTTAATCATGGGGATACTGCAATGGCTATAAGCGGAAGGACTGGTTTTAAGTCATTTTTTCCAGTCTCCTTGTAACTTCTTGTCGCTAAACAAATATAGCTACTGGTAGCTGTATAGGTGGTTGAGTTTGACCTTCATGTGTTATATTAACCCAGCATCTCTTATTGTTGTTCCACGGTTTCTGTCAACACTAGATGGCCTACTGAATAAACTACGTAGCACACTGAATTGTAAAGCGGGGTTTATAAACCACAATTGGTGGCGTCACAAACCCCAATGCCAAACCAACAAGCAAAGTCATGATTGAGTGCAACGGATGAACCGAGCCTTGCTTTTTTAAAAACGGTAACCTTTTAAAGCTCCTGCCATTTCCAAAGTTAAAACTTACTTGGGCTAATTTTGGAGAACTGGATGTGGGGAGCCGTCGGCCAGCCGTGGTGAAGAAGGCGGTGTCTGATCTCGCACGCATCCCGGGATCTAGATTCCTCCAGCTGCTTTCACTCGATCGCAGAGGAGAAGACGGAACGCTAGACAGCGATCTCCTGGAATCTCTTTCTGTGACCATGGACGATCCTCTCTTGGCTCTGGGTGCTAATTTCTTGACCATAAGCAAGCAAAACTGTCTTTTCTCCTCCTCGAGTTCTCGCAGCCGGCTACGTTTCTGCTGTTCCAGCTTCTTTAGCAACTGTGGAAGAAGGAAAGAAGAGAGGGAGAATTGCAAGAGGGAGCACCATCAAACCAGGAGATGCTTCCTGCTTCAGGTAAAAGGAAATGTTGACTGTCTAGACATCAAGAATCAAAAAGGTGCCAGATTCTGTAGATCAGTGTTTCTCAGCCATGAAAACTTTTAAGAAGTGTGGACTTCAACTCCCAGAATTCTCCAGCCAGGGCTGGTTGAAGAATTCTGGGAGCTGAAGTCCACACTTCTTAAAGTCCCCAAGGTTGAGAAACATTGCTCTAGAGAAAAAGTGGGACATTTAACATGACGTAAATAGACAGCCACCGATTTCGGAGTCACCATGTTTTGTCTGCTGTTGCTGGTAAATCTCTGGTTGTTGAAAACCATTAAATTTTGCCAGCCTCAAATCTGTTCCCACCAGCTAGCTGTGTGTGGCGCACAGGTTTGAGCAGAGGACTACAAATGGCAGGCCCAAATTTATGTCTCCATTTCACCATTGCCTTGACTTACTTTTTCTCATCCCAAGCCTAGCACGGCTGGGAGGATAAAATATGTATTATTCAAGCTCTTGAAGCTGACCTCTGGTCTACAAATAGAATAAAGACATAATAAAGTTGATATTTCACATTTAAGTGGCAGGCTGAATCTTTAAAACTTCCGACGGTTGGTGGAAAATTCCCCGGCAGTGAAAATGGGTCACCTTACCGTGGCTAACTCCTTCTGTTCTTTGATAATCCTATTCTTCACTTGCTGAGGGGCCGTCAAGAGATCTGCAAGGCAAAGCGAGTAGAAAGAATCATTCTTATATAAAAACATCAAAGAGATTTTGGGATCGCCGCCGATGGCCATGTTTGCTCAGTGTTAATTGAGTCACCAACAGCCGTACAAAAGTGCTAAAAATCTTGGAACGGGGTAGAAAATATGGTAGAGGCTTCTCTTTTGAAATGTCTGGGCTCAGAGTGATCTACTGGCAGATGGCAAAAGAGCTTGCTTTCAATCAGGCACGCAGGGAAAAGGATATCCTGGTTTATCGCTTGAAGGCGGCTGGATTAATTCCCACACGCTGGGCATCGGCTAAACATTGACTAAGGGTCTTGGAGTAGTGACCCTTCATTTTTTTTTTTACAACAAAGCTCCAAAGATGTCCTTTTTAAAATTTTCATCTTGTTTACCTAACAGCCCGAGTGTGTTTAGCACTGGGCATTCTGCTCAAAATTTGCAATTTCGCATCTGCTAATTTTCTTAGCTTTAGCTCTTATTGGTTCCATTTATGATTTTTGGCACTTCCTTGATGTTCCTTGTTTTTAAGTGTTTTTTTTTAAAAATGAGTATTTGATCTTTTGGTTCTTCCATTATTTTTTTCTTCCTTTCATCTGTTCCAGCTTACTTGCATCTGATCTCAGCTTGCCAATCTTATTTTTTTCAGCCTGGTCTTCCATTATGGTGACAAACTGTTCAATTTTCTTCTTCTTCTTCTTCTTCTTTGTTGATTTTTGCATCCCAGGTATTCAGTTATACCTGCAGCTGTGCTGTACGTGAATTGTTTTTAGCACCATTATTACTATCAGGACACAGAAAGTATTCTCTCACTATTCTTTTGAATTGGCTATGCCAGGGATGAGTTTCTGTATTCGGCTGTGCTTTTGTTCCATGGTTACGCGGAGATTTAGACCAACACAAATAAATAAAGGTTTGCAAGGCATTCCAGCTGTGCTTTGGCCTGTGACAGCAGACACAGCAATTTCAATGATGCGATCAGAAATCCAGAACTGAATGCATATCTCCTAGTCTAGAGAAATGTAAATTATTCTATCCTTATTTTGCATTTTATGTTATCTCTGGGAGCTACTTATGAGCAAATCTGTTTGCTCGGCTGCTGTTTGGGGGCTGTTATTCATTTTTTTTTTTTTAATGTTTCAATGGCTTTTCACCACTTATACACTGAGATAGGCTGGGCATGAATTGAAATAAATGAATAAAATAAGTTTCAAATGATTTTGGGTTTTTTTTTTAGTATTATCAACGTCCTTTACGCAAAAAATGAAGAGGGTGGATTCATTTTTAAGCAGCAAGAGCGACTGGGAATGGAGGAAATATAGATGGTGAGTTGGAGTTTAAAAAAATCAATTTTCACTGCTGTGGCTAATGGGAACTGTCATCCTGTCTATCTGAAGCAGGGTTACTCCCACCTTGGCTCCTTGAAGCCATGTGGACTTCAACTCCCAGAATTCTCAGGGGCGAAAATCGGCCGTTTCTAGGCGGGAGCGTCTGCGAAAGGAACGATGGGAGTCGTAGGGCAGCCCGAGTGAGGAACATACCATTCCCACAGCGGGGGGAGGACAGTAACAAGAAAGGGCCTCTTTTGTGGTGTTTTCTACCACTTTTACCACAGACGCGCATTTCTCCCCGCTCTGCTTAGCTTCCACTCGCAACGCAACGGGAGATTTCAGTCTTTTTTGTTTTTTATTTACCCCCCTTTGGCAGCCCAGCAAGCCTTTCGCGCTCCCTCCGAGACGACTTGGTTCCTCCCGGCCGTCTCCATAGCAACCGAGGAAGGCGGCGGGCAAGATGGCGGCGTCTGAGGCGAGAAGCGATCCTGAGGGCCCGAGTGGCCCGCCGTCTTAGCCTCGCCATGAGCCTCCGGGGGATCCTATGGGGGCTGCTGTGGCTGTTTCGGGCCTGGGCCCAGGATGGGGAGCAGGGTGGGTGAGGGGAAGGTTCAAAGGGGTGGGGGTGGGGGTGAGGTGGGCTTAATCAGCGACGGGCAGGCAGAAATCCAACAGGTGCCGCTTTGTGCCACTTTCATGTCTTTGTGGTTTAGTTCTGCTTGCCTCGCAGCCATGAGATATCTTCCTCCCTTCCTCCTCTGTCCTTCCCCCCGCCTTTGCTTTCTTCTTTCCCATTCGTTCTCTTTTCTTCCTCCTCTCCTTCCTTTCTTTCTTCTTTCCTTCCTTTCTTCCTTCCTTCCTTCCTTCCTCATCTTCTTTTCCTTCCTTCCTTCCTTCCTTCCTTCCTTCCTTCCTTCCTTCCTTCCTTCCTTCCTTCCTTCCTTCCTTCCTCCCTCCTCCCTTCCTTTCCTCCTTCCTTCCTTATTCTAATCTCTTTCCTTCCTTCTTCATCTTCTTCATCTTCCTTCCTTCCTTCCTCCCTCCTTCCTTCCTTATTCTAATCTCTTTCCTTCCTTCCTTCCTTCCTTATTCTAATCTCTTTCCTTCCTTCTTCATCTTCTTCATTTTCCTTCCTTCCTTCCTCCCTCCCTCCTTCCTTCCTTATTCTAATCTCTTTCCTTCCTTCCTCATCTTCTTTTCCTTCCTTCCTTCCTCCCTCCTTCCTTCCTTATTCTAACCTCTTTCCTTCCTTCCTCATGTTCTTTTCCTTCCTTCCTCCCTCCCTCCTTCCTTTCTTCCTTCCTTCCTTCCTTATTCTAACCTCTTTCCTTCCTTCTTCATCTTCTTCATCTTCCTTCCTTCCTTCCTCCCTCCCTCCTTCCTTCCTTATTCTAATCTCTTTCCTTCCTTCCTCATCTTCTTTTCCTTCCTTCCTTCCTCCCTCCTTCCTTCCTTATTCTAACCTCTTTCCTTCCTTCCTCATGTTCTTTTCCTTCCTTCCTCCCTCCCTCCTTCCTTTCTTCCTTCCTTCCTTATTCTAACCTCTTTCCTTCCTTCTTTCTTCCAACCTATCTTTCTCCTTCTTTCCTCATCTTCTTTTCCTTCCTTCCTTCCTTCTTCCTTCCTTCCTTTCTTCCTTATTTTATCTTCTCTCCTTCCTTCCTTCTTCCTTTCTTCCAACCTATATTTTCCTTCCTTCCTTCCTCCCTCCCTCCCTCATCATTTTTTCCTTCCTTCCTTCCTCCCTCCTTCCTTTCTTCCTCCCTCCCTCATCTTCTTTTCCTTCCTTCTTTCTTCCTTCCTTCCTCCCTCCCTCCCTCCCATCTCCTTTCCTTCCTTTCTGCCCTCTCATTTCCCTTCCTTCTTTTTTCCAACCTATCTCCCTCCCTTCCCTCCCTCCTTTCATAGTCACATGATCCGAGTGAACCCATATTCAGGATATGTACAATACCCAATTTTCTGAGCTGCGGGCTGAGTTGGTATAATAAACACGCTGAGCCCCCGACAGGTGGAAATTCCCTCGCATACACACACTGACAAAGTTTATCTTGTGTCATCGTGGCTAAGTCTCTTAGAGAACATGGCTAAGAGAGTTTGTGAAATAGTGCTTTGTTTCTTAATTTCCCTTGATTGGGTTTTGTACAGGCTGTCCTGCATCAACAACATCCAAAGCCTTCAGTAAATTGCAACCAGTTCAGTGTGTTCAAAAACATTGGTGTTAGCAACTCTCTGCCTGTTTTAACTTCATTTTTGCAGCTCTGAATGATGACACAAAAACACAGTCTCCAGAATTTCTTATGTCACCTTAGATTTCCTTAACTTTTACTGATGGTGCAATGAAATGATGAAGAAATTGACACTATAAGGAGAAAAGGTTTCCCAAAGATTTAATGAGTGATATCAATATGACTCAAAAAATGATACCAATTTCCCTGTTTAGATTTCCAACCTTCATTCATCCACATGTCCGGGACTGTGGTCACAGCTTCTTTGATCAACAGCCGTGCAGATACGTTCTCTCTCGCTGTGGCAAATGAAGAAACGGGTAAGCAATCTTCAAAACCATTTTTGGGACGACATCAGGAAGCTCTGGGACTCCAAAGAGCATGGAGAAGAAATTGTTTTCTCTTTTGCAAAATGAATTAACCTTACTCTTCCTAGCGGGAATGATCCTTGAGAGATGATAATATACCATATTTTTCAGGGTATAAGACGCACTCCCCTCCCCCCCCTGCCCAAAATGGATGGAAATGTCCGTGTGTTTTATACAGCAAATATTGCAGCGGGGGGGAAGAGGGGAGTTGGTGTGGCACTGATCAGCTTTTCTAGAACGGGCCACAGCAGTGGTGGCAAACAGGTCACAGAGGCAAATGGTTGACGGTGCTGAATGGACCGCAGCAGCAGTGAACGGGCCATGGTGGTGAACAGGCTGCAGCAGGGGTGAAATCCAGCAGTTCTGACATGTTCTGGAGAGCTGGTAGTGGAAATTTTGAGTAGTTCAGAAAACTGGCAAATACCACCTCTGGCTGGCCCCAGAGTGAGGTGGGAATGGAGATTTTGCAGTATCCTTCCCCTGCCACACCCACCAAGCCACACCTCTCCCATCAAGCCACGCCTACAGAACCGGTAGTAAAAAAAAATTGGATTTCATTTGGGCTGTGGTGATCAGGCCAGATGAATGATGGATGCTGGGAGGCAGAGGCAGATTTTTTTTTCTTGTTTTCCTCCTCAACAGCTAGGTGTGTCTTATAGTCCGGAGCATCTTATAGTCGGAAAAATACAGTATATGATAATGCACGATCCAATCTGGGTCGATCATTGGGACTAGAGGTTTAGTCTTCTGAGCTTTCGGACTCATGCTGGAGCCCATCTTCAGGGAACATCTCTCACCAGAATGTATGCTTTGGGCTATTCTATGCATCATATTTATGTGGTGTCTGATTGAGTGTGGCTTTTTAGTTGCTGATTTGGGTGTTGATGGCTATTAAGTTGTTGGCTGTTATTTCCTTGTGCTGCCGAGTCTTTGGCTCCTGAGTATCTGATAAGCTGGTGGTGAATCTGCATTCCTATTGACTGACAATGGGCCCCGTTTCCCAGGTTTCAGTCATTTCCCTGGCTGTTTTTGTACCTGCTCATCCAACAATCTTAGTAGCTGTGAAATTGAATGTATGTCCTTGCTCATTGCATATGGTAATGTGCTCTGCTCTCTTCTAGGATTGTTGCCCCTTTCGAACTGTAGTGGTAGTAACCGAACAGATGACTGGAGCTTGCAAGTCACACATCAAGGGGTGAGTAGAAAAAGCGATTCTCCTCTTAACTTGGCCAGCAAAAGATCTTAGATCAACTTCTTAAGTATCTCCTGAGAATCTCTTTCCATAAATTCTTGACCTAGATTCCCTCCCTTTGGCATTTTTTAAGCATTGTAGTAAATAGAGACCCAAATAAAATATTGCTGTTTTATCCCTGATGTGGGCTTAATATTCATAGTTACATTGTAATTCAGAAATCTTTCTCGGTTAATTGCCAACTGACATATTTTGCATTTCAGAACGTTTCCAAGGTGACGGTGTCCTTGACCAGGCACCTGCAACTGTGTGTCTCAAATGCCACCGATTGCTGTGTGGAGGCCCTGTGCATACTTCAAAGTTTGCAGGTCTCAGCATGTCAAGGGACAAAGGTCATGGCCCGGCTGTTAATCCAAGCGGAAATATATGCTAATACATCTTCAGGAAACCTAACGGGAAAAATAGAAGGTATTTCATTCCTTCTGGCTGTATGCTGACTTTCACGGGTCTCACACTACCGCTAGGATCTGGATAAGTTGCGATTATTTCAGCTTTCGTTGCAACGTCTTGCCCCGGTGACATTTTTCAAAAATGATATTCTTCCAAAAATGGTGTCTTGCATGAGTGAAAGAGAAGCATGAGTTTATATAATCAATCTGATAGAAGAGGACATTTGTCACTCAGGGCTAAAATATGGGGTCCTTGATGATCTCTTGAGTTTGGTGGCAAAATGTGGTTTTGCACACTTATTTTGCACGCATAAGGAGGCTTTAATTGTTGATGAAAAAGAAGGTGATGGAAGGAAAAGGCATCTCTTGAACTTAGCTCACCAGTTTTCACCTTTTTCTTCTTTAACAGAGAATGCAACGATGATCCCCAATCAAGTGTTTCACCCGTTGGGCTCCTGTCCCTGCAACCTCACGGCAGGAGCTTGTGATATTCAGTGCTGTTGTGACGAGGTACTGATTCTGCCTTTAATTTCTATAACTCTTCATTCTAAACCTCACCCAAGTAAGCTGACATTTTTAAAGCTCTGGCCCTCTTCTTTAACTGCCATTAGTTCTTTGAGATGCTCTTTGAACCGAATGATTTTAATAATAGATTTCACAAAAAAAAGCTCTTTGATGGAAAAAGCTGGGATGAGCTTTCTGGATTAGGAGTAATGGATGGAAACTAATCAAGGAGAGATCCAACCTAGAAATGAGAAATTTCCTGAAAGTGAGAACAATGAGTCAGTAGATGGTTGGCCTCCAAATATTGTGGGTGCTCCAACACTGGAAGTTTTTAAGAAGAGATTGGATAACCATTTGTCTGAAGGGGTGTAGGGTTTCCTGCCTAAGCAGGGGTTGGACTAGAAGACCTCCAAGGTCTCTTATTCTGTATTCTATTCAGAGGCCTCCTCCCACATTACCCCTGACTCTTATGAGGCAATAACCTTAAAAAATGTCCTTATACCTAGCTCAACCTTTTTTATGGCCTAGCAGGAGCTGCTGAGACTGGCAAAAGTATTCCTTTAACCCTCCTCTCAGTTCTCAGAGGCTGAAATTGAATTGAGAATCTTCTGCATGTCATATAGACCAGGGGTCTCCAACTTTGGCAACTTTAAGACGTGTGGACTTCAACTCCCAGAATTCCTCAGCCAGCAAAGCTTCATTAAAGCTGGCTGAGGAATTCTGGGAGTTGAAGTCGACACGTCTTAAAGTTGCCAAGGTTGGAAACCCCTGACGTAGACAATGTTAATCGACAGTCTTTTCCCTTAAGATTTGTCTGTGAAGCTACTCGGTCGTACTAGAATGGCCTCAGGCTGATCCCAGCTCTGCCTCTCTCCCTAGGATTGTACCCCAGAGATGAAGCAGCTTTTCGAGGGCTCCTGTTTTGAAGGGGTGTTCGGTGGGGATGTCAATCCCCCCTTTGACCAGCTCTGCTCCGTCAAATCCGGAATCATGGCCCCTGACTGGTTTCCCTTCCTATGTGTGCAGTCTTCCCTTAATAATTCTCCTTTCCTTGGATACTTCTATGATGGTTCTACGTAAGTATGGAAACTCCTCAGAGGTTTAGCGGTGTGGACTTGTGAAACCAGCATTAGATAAGCAGGCCATCAATTTCTATAGGACAGTGATTTTTCAACCTCAGCTGCGTGAAGAGGAGTGGATTTCAACTCCCAGAATTCCCCGTGCTGGCTAGGGAATTCTGGGAGCTGTGGTCCACCCGTCATCAAGCAGTCAAGGTCGAGAAACATGGCTATAGGATGTGTGTTTGGCCTGAATAATTACTGTCCTACGATTTCACCTTGCAGAGCAGTTAGTTGTATTAGTGATTTGCCCTTTATATATGCATTTATATTTTATACATATTTTATATTCCTATCTCTGTAAGCGTGAGGCAAATATTTCTTCTTGTGTCTATCTTTCCCCCAAGGCAGTGATGTTGGTGAAGTCAAAACGAATGTATAACATCTGGTTTTAATTTGGGGAGGGGACAACCGTGGTTTTTAGACAGTGACTCCCGAAAATGACAGCAAAATGTTTAGATTTCAGTTCAGTTTGCATTGTGTCTGTCTCTTTGGTGGGGCAAGGCTGAGAATCCCCACATCTTCTATTGTACAGATTATAGATTGATAACATGTATTTGCAGTTCTTCATCCCGGATGTCTTCCTTTAAGCTTCCGTTGCAAACCACCCCAGGAAAGCTTTCAAACGGTTACAAGCAAGGAGATCCCATCCTGACTGTTCACAATGACTATTTTACAGTTCCACAGGTAAAGACAACTCTCTGGTTTCTTTTCTGTACATTAAAGATGGGGTTCCTACTCCCCACCCCCACCCCCCGGATTGGGGAAAGCGGGAATGACACAAAAATAAACCAGATATCCTATTCTTCTCGTGTCATCCAGCCATTCATAGCTGGCAGCTGTGCGAGAAACGCCCCCGTTTCCTTCCTTCGGAATATTGAAGCCGAATGCATGGCTACATGCAAGGAAGCAGAGAGCCTCGTGTCAAAGATCGCGATAAACAGCGGTGTTGGAGGTACGGCGGTTTTCATTGCCAGTGAGAGATCTGCGGTCTTGCAATTTTTTTTTTTAATGCAAGTGCCTAATTCTGCTTCGTGGGACGCGGTAGCTCGGTGGCCAAGATGCTGAGCTTGTTGATCAGAAAGTTAGACGGTTTGAATCCCTGGTGCCCCGTAATCGGGGGAGCTCCCGTGACTTGTCCCAGCTTCTGCCAACCTAGCAGTTCGAAAGCACGTTAAAAAAATACAAGTAGAAAAATAGGGACCCCCTTTGGTGGGAAGGAAACAGCGTTCCGGGCACCTTTGACGTTGAGTCATGCTGGCCACATGACTGCTGTTGGGGTTCCCCTTTGCCAAAATAAGACAAATGCCAACAAATGTGTTAATACAGGGAGTTCTTGAGTTACAACAGTTTGTTTAGCAGCATTGTAAAAAGTGACTTATGACCATTTTTCACACTTACAACCGTTACAGCAGCCCATGGTTACATGATCAAAATTCTGAGGCTTGGCAACCAACTCATATCGATGATACTCGCAGTGACCTCAAATCAGGCGATCCCCTTTTGCAACCTTCTCACAAGCAAAATTCACTGGGGGAAGCCAGATTCACCTAACAGCCATGTTACTAACTTAACAACGGCAGGGATTCCCTTAACAAATGGGACAGGAAAGGTCATAAAATGGAGCAAAACTCACCTAACAAATGTCTCTCTTAACCACAGAAATTTGGGCTCCACTGCAGCCGTAAATCGAGGACAACCTGGATTAGATCTTCCATCATAGTTTTGCCGCTAATCCCTTTTTTCCTTTCCAGATAGCATCAAACCAGAAGTGACCTACGAAGACAGGAGTTCTGCCTCACTCCCTTGTGCAGGGAAAGGTAAATTTGCGTTGAGCGAGTTTTTTTATACGTAGTTATAACCCGTCTATCAAGTTTCGAGGTCGTCTCAAATAAATTGCATTTCAAACAAAGTCTTTGATGAAAAAACTCTCATTTATTAAGCACGACATTCTAGCTCCGACTCATCGTAGCCAACACTGACTTCCGACCCAAAACCCCTCCCTTTCCTTCCCCCACTCCTCTGCACTCATTGGCCATCTTCCAAGTCACTCTACCCCTAATCTACTGCTTCAGCTCAAAGGAATTTCCCCCCTCCCATCCCATCTCCTAGCGGATATTATCTCCAGGGAAAATAAGTAGGTGAAAAGTCAACCGTCCCTTTCCAGACGCCTCCGCTTCTCCTTCTTATGTCAGCACTAGAGTGAATGCAGCTTGAAGTGCTGACACCGTCTTTTGAAAAGGTTTAATAAAAAAACTGCACATACATAACAGTGATGGCGAATCTTTTCGACACCAAGTGCCCAACTGGAATATGTGTGTGCATGCGTGCGTCGGAGTGCCAGAAATCTGAAGACCAGCTAGCTGGCGCATGCATGCACACCGGCCTCCTGGTCTTTAGGTTTCTGATGCTCCAGCGCGCACGAAGACCAGCTGGCAATTTCACACATGCCCACAGAGAAGGTTCTGCATGCCACCTCTGCGTGCCACCTCTGTGCCATAGGTTAGCTATCATGGACCTATAACCTATAGGAGAGCTTTCCTTCTGTTCAGAATGCAGAAATGTGACCTTTGCTGAAGATTACATCGTTGTATGGGAAGGCAAAAGAATTAAAGAACTGAAGATCAAAGTCCTTTATGGAGGAATGTGTCCAGAAGGTAGTTTTGTTATATTTCTCTTAGTCCAGTTTTTATTTTTAACAATATTTGCTTTTCAGCAAACGAAAGTTTATTTGTGTGATTTGGAATCCGTTGTCCTAGCTGTTGTTTTCTTTTCATTGGCTCTGAAGCATCCTTGCCTTCTTCAATACATATATAAAAATGGCTCTTGTGTGTGTATGGGTGTATGTTCCAGCATAACTCTGAAATGCCTCGAGCGATTTCAGCCAGATGACTTACTCTCTGGAAAAAAATACTGTGGGGGTAAGATACCCCTAACACCACTCGGTGTGTGTGTGTGTGTGTGTGTGTGTGTGTGTGTATGTTCGTGTTCCAGCATAACTCTACAACGCCTGCTGAAATGAAAAGGAATGAATTATATGTGTAGTGTTTTATATTTCATGGAAAATGCCCTAAAAAGTTAACGTAATATGGCTGGGATTCCTAATGCACTCTTCCATAAAGTTTTTCATGATTAGGGCTTAGTTTGCATTTTGGCTTATTCTGATGCAGGAACCCAGGGATGATGATTGAAGAAACCACGGTTAAAACAAGCCACAGCTGCCTGTGATACAGTAACCCAGTTAAGGGTTTCTCAAATTATTTGGATAAAAATGTCAACATAGCGCCGCCTCTCCAGTTTACATTTGTCCGTTTCCCATTTTGTCTTTGCTAGAAACGATAACACAGAAATTCACACTCACGTTTGTGAGCTCCGACGCTACAAGCATGGAAGAATTCTCCGGAAACCCAGGTGGGTGATGTGACTTTGGGGTTCAGAAGACCCTCAGTGGCAGATTGATGACCTGTTTTAGGCAGCCATAAATGTGAAAAACGGGACATAAGTCACTTTTTTCAGTGCCATTATAACTTTGAATCGGGGGTGAAATGCTCCCGATTCGGACTGGATCGCCCGATCCAGTAGCGATGGCAGCGGAGGGTTCGGAAAACCAGTAGCAAAAATCCCTGCCCCCGCATGCCCAGCTGAGCCACACCATCATCAGAGGCTTTTTTTTTAACTTTTAAAAGCATTTTTTCTACAACCTCTTCGGGCGAAAAAATGCTTTTAAAAGAAAAAAAGGCCTCTGAGGATCAGGCAACTCAGCTGGGATCGTCAGACGCTTTTAAACGCATTCTTTTTTCAACCCAAGAGGTTGTAGGAAAAATTCTTTGAAAAGCCTCTGACGATCCCAGCTGAGTTGCCTGATCCTCAGAGGCTTTTAAAAGCATTTTTTCTACAACCACTTCAGCCAAAGGGATTGTAGAAACAAAAATTCTTTGAAAAGCCTCTGACGATCCCAGCTGAGTTGCCTGATCGTCAGAGGCTTTTAAAAGTTTTTTTTAAAAAAAGTTAGCCACGCCCACCCAGTCACATTACACCCCCCCACCAAGCCATGCCCACAGAACCGGTAGTAACCAATTTTACATTTCACCACTGCTTTGAATGTTCACTAAATAAACTGTTGTAATTCAAGGATTACCTGTCTACCACTGATAGACCCAGTTCTACAGTTCCCAGGGACGGTGTCAGAGGTGGTATTCAACCGGTTCGGACGGTTTCACCCGAACCGGTAAGCGGAAATTGCAGGTGGGCCAGCCCCTGCCCCGGCTCTATGCCCTCCTACTTATGCACGTTTTTGAGACTGGGCTCATGCACGGAAGGCGCAAGCAAAGCATGCGTGGAAGGCCAGGCGTATATGCGAGAGGCAGGTACGCCAGCGAGCAATCAAGCGTGCGTACAGGAGGCAAACCGGTAGTAACATGTGAAACCCACTGCTGGACAGTGTGCATAAAATTTGGCATTTGAGAGACCGTTAGCTCTAGCAAGACCGATCTCTCTTATTCTGCAGTATTACCTTACCGGATATATTCGAAGCCTGCAAAATCTTCTTTTCTTTACCTAGGTTACCAGCTTGGCAAGCCAGTTAGAGCCGCCAACCTGACTTCGTTGGCTCCTGTTACCAGCCTAAAACTTTGGAAGCCCGGTAATCTTTTTAAACAAACATTTTACGATTGCAAGAGGAATAAAACAACATCATGATGTTTGTTTCTCGCTCCAATGTTCATTTGGGGCTTCGCTCATTTCTCTGTGCAGAGGAGGGGTAAAAGTGATTGGAGTTGTATTTGGCTGAATGAAACTTAACGAATTTATTCCGTGCTTATTTTACCCGTGGCAAATACAGCGTTCCTATCCTCAGGAACAAGAACAAAAATTATGAATATTATTTTGTACGTTTGCTTTTCTGTGAGAGGCTCCAGCAAACAATATCAAGTCTAATTTTAAAATCTTTCCTTAAGAAAGTCTTAATTCGCTGGACTCTAGTTGCACCTTCGTCACTTCCCTTTTATTTGTTTGATGTCTGAGAAGAGAAAAAGTCCATTTCTAGAGCCTACTGTTTACATACTAGAACAGCGCTACATGAGTTTGCAAAAAACAATTTCTCAACCAGATATATCTCCATTACTTAGTTGGCGAGAACTTGTGTTCATCGGGAAACCTGACCCCTCTTTTGTTTGGATTCAATTCCATTTCCGGATGCATTATGGAAGTCAGCCTTGCAGACAACTGCACGCAGTTGAGGTGAGATGGAATAAGTAAGGTAAAGGTAAAGGTTCCCCTAGCATCTGTGCTAGCCGTTCCTGACTCTAGGGGGCGGTGCTCATCTCCGTTTCAAAGCCAAAGAACCACCGCTGTCTGAAGACGTCTCCGTGGTCATGTGGCCGGCAGGACTCAACGCTAAAGGTGCACAGAACGCTGTTCCCTTCCCACCAAAGGGGGTCCCTATTTTTTTACTTGCATTTTTTACCTGCTTTCGAACTGCTAGGTTGGCAGAAGCTGGGAGCTCCCCCCATTACACAGCACTAGGGATTCAAACCGCTGAACTGCCAACCTTTCTGATCGTTAAGCTCAGCGTTTTAGCCACTGAGCCACCGTGTCCCTGTTTTGGATGGAATTCGTTTCTTCTTAATTTTAAAAGAGGGAAGACTTTCTAATTTTACCCTGAAATAAAAGGAAGCCTTAAGAAATCCACATTGATTTCTGGAACCTGGTGTTTTTTTCTTTTCAATATAACAAAACGAATTCTTCATTTATACATCGCATGCCTGTTTCTTTCCAGAGAGGATGTTGCTGCAAGACTGAATTCCTTGGTGCAAGTGAGCCACGTTGGAAAAAGAGGCAACGCCCGTAAAAACATCTCAGATGATTGGGTGGAAGTCATCCGTGAGTAAGACAATTTAGAACCCGCCAGTTAATTGTCGGTTTTTAGTTTGTGTTTAAAAGCATTACGATCCTCTTACTTTTTGTTTGTTTGTTTGTTTGTTTGTTTGTTATGAAAACCATGGTCTAGACCAGGGTTCTCCAAACTTGGCAACTTTAAGACTTGTGGACTTCTACTCCCCGAATTACTCAGCCAGCTTTGAATTGCGGTCCACACATCTTAAAGTTGCCAAGGTCCCTGGTCTAGCTAACAAGAGAACCACAGGTCTAAAAGATAATTGGACTTCTAAATTAATTTAAAGTTGGACGTTGGCATTGTAAATCAGTCGAACTATTTGGGGGAAAGTGAAGTGAATGAAGCAATCCTGTCTTCATAAAACTCCTGTTTGTTCATGTTTTCTCTTTCAACGTTGAAAGAAAAGGATAAATTGCTGAGCCATTTGGTTGGTTACCCTTCTCAGCCTATACATTTTTGCGGCTTACAGGTTTAAATGCCTCTTCCAGTACAAACACAAGTGAGGGGCTCTTAAGAGGAATCTGTCCTCATGTTCCTGCTCACCTGAATATTCAGATCATCACCGCTGCTGTGGGCGCAATAGAAGGAATCCCTCAAGAAGAGATACTTGGGGTGCAGATCAGGTGGGTACAATCTTACTCGCATTTGCCAAACTCGGAACTCTTCATGGTCCTCGGTGGTTTCCTCCACGTTTAAGAAAAGATTTCTCTTTCCACATATACTCCTAATTTATTTAGTGGTGCGGTGGCCTAGAGGTGAAGCTCTCGCCTCACAATCAGGAGGCTGTGAGTTCAGTCCTAGGTAGAGGCAGCTATTTCTCTCTCTGGGCACACTGAGAATATATCTGCTGAACAAAACTGCATTGGCGACAGGAAGGGCATCCGGCCAATAAAATAGTCTGCTAGCTCCATTCAGTTGCCCAGACTCCAGCCTGCAAGGGATTATGGGGTCGTAATCCCTTGCGGGGTGCAGGAATTCAAATTTTGCAATATCCTTCACCCAGGAGTGGGGAGGGAATGGGGATTTTGCAGAATCCTTCCCCTGCCACGCCCACCAAGCCACACCATGCCCACCAAGTCACGCCCACAGAACCGGTAGTAAAAAAATTTGAATTTCACGACTGGCCCATATCACCCAAGCATCATGGCTGTTTATTTTTGCTGCCATTCAGGATGCTTCTTAGAAAAAAAAATTCTGCTCTAATGAGCGCTAAAATTTTGCCCTGACCGTTAAAAATTAGAGTTGTCCTCTTTTATAATATTACTAGGCTAAAAAAAAAGAAAGAAAGGCTCTCCTCACATTAGAAAGTTGATGAAAATCGGATAGGTGACAGGGCACGGCCTTCTGCATTGCAGCTGCGGTTCCCATGTCCAGTAAAGACTTCTCTCTTTCAGTTTTTCCACAATAACTTGGCACGTTCCCTGTGCCCTGGTTTGTCCAGAGAATGTGACTTCCCTTGCCATCTCTGCTGCCGTGCAGTTCATTCAAGTACCTGCTCAGCCCCCAGTGCCAAAGACAAGGTAAGCCTTGGATGCAGACGAATGGGATGGAATAGGAATGCAGGATGGGATAGGGGATGGGATGGGATGGGAAGGGATGGGATGGGAAGGGAAGGGAAGGGAAGGGAAGGGAAGGGAAGGGAAGGGAAGGGAAGGGAAGGGAAGGGAAGGGAAGGGAAGGGATTAATATAATAGAAAAATAAAATAGAATAAATAGAGAATAGAATAGAATAGAATAGAATAGAATAGAATAGAATAGAATAGAATAGAATAGAATAGAATAGAATAGAATAGAATAGAATAGAATAGATAGATAGATTAATAGAAAAATAAAATAGAATAAATAGAGAATAGAATAGAATAGAATAGATTAATAGAAAAATAAAATAGAATAAATAGAGAATAGAATAGAATAGAATAGAATAGAATAGAATAGAATAGAATAGAATAGAATAGAATAGAATAGAATAGAATAGAATAGAGGAATGGAATGGAATGGAATGGAATGGAATAATAGAAGAGTAGAGTAGAGAAGAGTAGAGTAGAGTAGAGTAGAGTAGAGTAGAGTAGAGTAGAGTAGAGTAGAATAGAATAGAATAGAATAGAATAGAATAGAATAGAATAGAATAGAATAGAATAGAATAGAATAGAATAGAATAGAATAGAATAGAAATATGGAATGGAATGGAATGGAATGGAATGGAATGGAATGGGAGTAGAATAGCATAGCATAGCATAGCATAGAATGATGGAACAGGGAATGGAATAGAATAGGGAATGGAATGGAATAGTTAGGGGGACTTTGGGGTCATCTATTCCAACCCCCTGCTCAGGCAGGAAACCCTATACCGTTTCAGGCAAAAGGTTGTCCAATCTCTTCTTAAAATCTACCTGATATTTCAGAAAAACTATTAGGGTCATGCGAGTCATGCGATCGTCATTTGCGACCTTCCCAGCAGGCTCTAACAAACAGTCAAAAACAGAGGAAGAAGGGAAAACTGGATTTACTTAACAACGGCAGTGATTCGGTTAACAACGATGGCAAAACCCCCCCAAAAGGTTGTAAAATCAGCCGCCATTCACTTAACAACCACTTTGCTTGGCGATGGAAATTCCACTCCCAATGATAGTCATAAGCCCAGGACCACCTGCATAAGAGAAACTCTCTGTCGCTTTAAGCGATAATCACTTTCCTGGCACAGTTTTGCCCTTAAAACTTTTAAAAAATTCTTTTTTCCAGATTTCAAATTAACTACACAGAGTACGACTGCAGGAGGAACGACGTCTGTTGGCCTGAGCTTTTTTATCCCATGACCCGCTACTACACAGGTAAAAAGACGGCCATTTGGCCTTTCACATGCTTAGTTTCTAGTTGACGCCCAAATCTTTGGGTGGGTAGGTGGGGCGGGAGTGTCTCAGTTGCAAAATGTATTTTCTTTTATATCAGTTTCGTTGATAATCGGGCCTCAGCACTACATATAGAGTATTATTAGTCGATTCCTAATAATAATCCCTAATAATAATAATAATCCCTAATAAACTAATAATCCCTAGTGCCGCGTAACAGGGTGAGCTCCCGTGATTTGTCCCAGCTTCTACCAACCTAGCAGTTCGAAAGCAGGTAAAAAATGCAAGTAGAAAAATAGGGACCACCTTTGGTGGGAAGGGAACAGCGTTCTGTGCGCCTTTGGCGTTGACTCATGCCGCCACATGACCACGGAGACGTCTTCGGACAGCGCTGGCTCTTCGGCTTTGAAACGGAGATGAGCAGCGCCCCCTAGAGTCGGGAACGACTAGCACAGATGTGCGAAGGGAACCTTTACCTTTAATAATCACACAATACTCTACTTGTATTTCCGTTGTGCAACAATATATGTAGAAAGAGCCATGATGGTGCAGTTGTTAGAATGCAGTATTGCAGGCTAACTGCCCACTGTCAGGAGTTCGATCCTGATCGGCTCAAGGCCTTCTGTCCTTCCGAGATTGGTAAAATGAGGATCTATTCTGTTTTGTTTCCATTCCATTCCATTCCATTCCATTCTAAATCTTCTCTTCTCTTCTCTTCTCTTCTCTTCTCTTCTCTTCTCTTCTCTTCTCTTCTCTTCTCTTCTCTTCTCTTCTCTTCTCTTCTCTTCTCCTGCCCTCTCTTCATTGCATCGTTCCGTTTCTAAACCTTTGTCTCCAACCCCTTCTCAGGAGAGCCGTATTCTCAAACCCTTGCCAGAGGCCTGGTGCTGATTTTCTTCGTCGTCCTCGCAGTGGTGCTGAGCGGTCCTTGGAATGGGATCCTCCGCCTGTGGAACAAATCCTGAAAAGCCTCCGCATCACCGACAGACTTTTTTTTAATGCTTTATCATGCGCATCTTTTGTGGAAAGAGTGGAGGGGGAATGTGCATTTCCTCCCAGATATATATTCCTAAAAAGAGAGAGAAGGGGAGAGAGAGAAAAAATAATAAAAATAAAATAAAGGACCAAACTAAAACTGTGTTGTGATTTTTCAGAAAAGCAAGCATTAAGGGAGAGCCCGTGCAATGCGAGATGTGATTTGGATCATACTGCCTTTATTGGGTGTCCCAATTGTGGCAACTCAAAGACTTCTGGACTTCAACTCCCAGAATTCTCAGAGTTTAGGTCTATAAGTCTTAAAACTTTAACTGGTTGGAGGAATTCTGGGCGTTGAAGTCCACAAGGTTGGACACTTGCCTTAAATTAATAATAACGGGAAAGTGTCATAAACGAGGCGAATCCAGGGGGCGCGGCACCTCCTTTTGCCATTTCTCCCGTCCCCTGGCTGTTAATTGCCGCTCTGCACCAGCACTTCCGTTCCATCGAAAACTCCTCCTCCTCCCCCTTGTTGGCATTATAGCCATCGAGAGAAAGAGACAGAGCGTCCTTTTTCCACCCAATGGCGCAGGTCCGGATGGGAAAGCCGGAAGCCGCTCCCTCCCTCCCTTCTCGCCGCCTCCGCTGAGGGAATCGCCGGTTTCAGCGGCCCCTCCACCTCTCCATGGCGGGCGAGCCGGACGGGCGAGCGGCCAGGCGGCGTCGAGGGCCCCGGTGACGGCCGCCATGGGCTCCCTCTTCCGCAGCGAGGCCATGTGCCTGGCTCAGCTCTTCCTGCAGGCCGGCTCGGCCTACGAGTGCCTCAGCGCCCTGGGCGAGCGAGGCCTGGCCCACTTCAGAGACGTGAGTGGCCGCTGAGGGAAGCCCGTTATTTCCTATTATTATTATTATTGATTTCTATCCCCCCTTTTAATTACTTTTATAAATTCATTAATATCGGGAAACGTATTTCCTCCTCCTATTTTTCCTCACAACAACAACAACAACCCTGTGAGGTGGGCCGGCCTGACAAGAAAAGTCACCTTTCATGGCTAAAGCGGGACTCGAACTCATGGCCTCCTGGCGATGGGCCCTTTATTTTGTAAATAAACTCCAGGTGGTGAACTAAGGGTCGCTTTTTACTCCCTGTTTTCCCACAACAACAACAACAACCCTGTGAGGTAGTGTTGAGATTTTTTTTTTTTAAAAGCAGCAAACCTCATAAAAAGTGAAACAGAGACCACGAAGAAGTAAAAAGCAGATTTATTGTAAGGATATATGTATCCCATAATCTTTTCCCACGAAAGAGGGAGAACGTCTTATTATTCCGGTTACATGGTTTAAATACAGTTTCAGACGATCAGCAAAACATTTAAATAAAATAAAAATAAATAATTGGACCCCACCACCACCACCAGATATTGTTTTCGGTTTTTACATAACATTTTGGCTTTCTCACATGTTCCACCCTGGAGTTTTCCTCCAAAAATACCCTCTAAAATGTATTCTTAATTGTTTGTTATTGTTCTTATTAATTGGACACTTAATCTTTTCCTCCTATTTCAGTGGAGCTTGGATCAGCCCTAACCCAATTTAGAATGTACCAAAACAGCTGTTTCCTCAAAATAAGTGTCATACACACTTCTCATATCTTACTCAGCTTAATATCAGAGAGGATAAACTCAGGTTATATAAAGGATAAATATGGAGTCACTCAGGTTTTTTTAAAAATTTGATTTCTATGCCGCCCTTCTCCGGAGACTCAGGGCGGCTTACAATGCGTTAAGCAATAGCCTTCATACTTTTATATATTTATACAAAGTCAGCTTATTGCCCCCACAAACTGGGTCCTCAATTGACCTACCTTAGAAAGGATGGAAGGCTGAGTCAACTTTGAGCCTGGTGAGATTTGAACTTACAGTCATTGCAGACAACTGGTCTTTAATCACAATGCTTTAGTCTGCTAGGCCACCAGGTTATATTCTTTACAGGAATAATTCTTTTTCTCTCAGGTAGGCTAGGCAGAGGGGTGGAGGACTGCTTCCAAATCCCCCATATGCTTTTCATGGCTTACTTAGGGAGGCTAAAGCAGCCCCAGTGCTGGGCCAATGGGTTTATGAGGTGGGGAGGGCCAGAGGGAGGGGGGTCCCTTGCAAGGCCTCCCCCCCCCCCATTTCTCTTGGAAGGTCTGCTTGGGTGCCTCCAATGTGTTCATAACCATTGTAATGGTTCAAATAAACTCTGGCTTAGTGCATTGGCATGAACCGGCTTTTTTTTCCTTCTGTGGAATTCAACTTGTAAAATCTTAGACAACTGTCGGGAACAGTTAAAAACAAAACAAAAATATTTTGCCTTTCCAGCTCAACTCCAATACAAGCTTGTTCCAGCGGAAATATGTGGGTGAAGTGAAGAAGTGTGAAGAAATGGAAAGAATATTGGGTAAGTTTGGAGAAAGCGGAACGACCGGCAGCGCTGATCCTCTTAGGTAAAGTTTTACCCATTGTGAAATATAGCACAGATATGTTATTTTGAACAGAAAAGGGAATGAAGTCCTTATCAATTTACAGCTTTAAAGAATATTACAATCTATTTGATTTATTGCTACTTTCTTGCATTGGATGTTCTCTCACATTTCAGCGGATTAAAACTGGTGGTCGGGAGGTTTGGTGATCTTTTGGGCACCATGCCTTGGTTGCTTCTTCATTTTGGGGTTTGATTTAAAATTCAGAGAATTGATATGTAAATTCTGGGCTTCTTCAATTCTCATGATAAAATAGGGAAAACTGATAAGGCTTGATTTTAGAGTGCCCTCGATATCCTTTGCGATGCATAAACTTCCCAGAGGAATGTGTCAAGAGTACAGTCTTTTAAAGCCAGTTGCTTTACCTCAGTGAAATTATTTTTCATTTTTCCAGGATACCTAGTTCAGGAAATAAAGAAAGCAGACATTCCTCTTCCGGAAGGAAATATCACCCCTTCTGCCCCTCCACTTAAACAGATGTTGGAAATCCAGGTAACGTGTAGAAATGTGGGATCTTGTGATGTTCCGGGATGACAAAATCTGTTTCTTGAATTCTTTAGATCGGTGTTTCTCAGCCTTGACAGCTAGCTGGGGAATTCTGGGAGTTAAAATCCAGGCCTCTTAAATCTGTCAAGATTGAGAAACACTGCTTTAGCTCGACTCTAAGATCTGTACAGCTCCACGTTTCCACTGTCTTGTTGTTAAACTGCAGCAATTGTCTTGGTTTCTGCTTGGAAGAACGATGCTTCTGTTAGAAATCACCGCAATGAGAATGTGCTGTTTTTCCCTCTGTCATAGGAGCAACTTCAGAAGCTGGAGGTGGAGTTGAGAGAAGTGACCAAAAACAAGGAGAAGTTGAGAAAAAACCTTTTGGAGCTGACAGAATACACCCACCTGCTGAAGGTCACGCAGTCTTTCATCCAAAGATCTAGCGAGGTATTTATTTTACTGCCTTTAAAAATATGTTAAGTTATCTTAAATAAGTGGCCCTGGACAGCAGGCAATCATAAACAAGTACAATCACGAACAAGAAATACCTTGTTTAGAGTCTCTCTCTCTCTCTCTCTCTCTCTCCCTCTCCCTCTCCCTCTCCCTCTCCCTCTCCCTCTCCCTCTCCCCCCCCCCCCTCTCTCTCTCTCTCTTTGGCTGTTTCATTTTTTTTTCTTTTGACGTAAATTTTCCACGGTCTTTATTTTAGCTCGAGTCCTGCATACAGAGCACTTACGAAGAATTCCCATCTTTTGATCATGAACCTTTGGTGGAGTATAACTGCATGCACAGACTCGAGGCCAAACTCGGGTAAGTAACCAAACAGGGTGGTGAATAGACATGGAAAGCACCTTTACATTTGTTTTATACTGGTAGTCTTAGCAAATAATGGGGACAATGAATTAATTAATTGCATATAAATTTGGGTTGTTTTGAAGCGTCCAGTGGTGTAGTAATGAAGCATAACTGTGACTCTAGCTAACATGAATCATGTTCCCTGAGATCATTTTAATGGCGCTTTTTCCCTTTTAATGTAGATTTATATCTGGCTTAGTTCACCGAGCAAAAGTTGAAGCGTTTGAAAAAATGCTGTGGCGAGTGTGCCGAGGAAACACAATTGTTTCTTACTCTGAAGTGGAAGAATGCTTGGAGGATCCTGATACAGTGAGTAAGGCGGCTGGGTTGAGAAAGGGCAGGCAAGCCCTGTCAATCAAAGCTGACGTGAGCCATTCCTGTTTGTTTTCCAGGGAGAACTGACCAAGTGGTTTGTCTTCTTAATATCCTACTGGGGGGAACAAATTGGCCAAAAGGTGAAGAAAATATGTGACTGGTAAGGACAAATCAAGTTTCCCCATCATGCTTTTTTCCCCTCGTATTTTTAAGACAATGCTCCGAGAAGTAAAGATGGGCAGGAAGGAAGTTGTTCAAACTGCATTTTAAAGAACTTCTTGTAGGAATTGGTGGACGTGTGAAGATGAAACCTAAACATGATTCACCCAAATGTTTTGGGCAATAAAAGTAGTCCTTGCCTTACGACCGCAATCAAGACCATGTTGCTAAGTGAGACAGATGTGAAGCGAAATTTGCCTCTTTACGTCTTTTCTTCCCATAGTTGAATCCGGCTTCCCCTTTGACTTTGCTCGGCAGCGTCAGAGTTTCTTGCAAAAATCAAATCCAGAAGCACACACACATAACTGATTCATTAAACTTCTTTATATTCATAATAACACATAAAGTATATTTGCAACACCAACAGTTGATTCTTCAGCTCAGATCAGCAGAATTGTTCACGCACACAGAACAGCAGCTCAGAGCTTAACACACACTCACTCCGAATAGTTTCAGTTTCGTTTCTCTTTACGGGCTCCAGTCTGCCTCAGCTCCCAATTGGCTGACTTAGTTGCTGTGCCTATTCGTTGGCTGACCTTGTTACCATGTCTTCCCCGTCATGAATATTCTGACAGGCAGAAGGTCGCAAAATGTGACCCAGGGACACTGCAACCGTCAAAAATAGGAACCCGTTGCCAAGTATCCCAATTTTAATCATGTGACCACAGGGATGCTGCAATAGTCACGTAAAAAATGGGCACGAGTCACTTTTTTTAGTGCCAGGGTACCTTTGAACAATCACTAAATGAACACTTGTCAGTCAAGGACTACATGTATAGTAAAAATGTATAGCTGCAGTCGAAGCTATACATTTTCTGTCGAAAGCTGAAAATGAATAGCTTCAGTCAAAAGATGCGAGATCCTCCGTTTGCTGGAATAGCTTGGTTGGCCGTTTCAATGACTCTCTTTATTTCACAGCTACCACTGTCACATCTACCCCTATCCCAGCACCCCAGAGGAACGACGAACGGTGATGGACGGGCTTCACGTTCGCATCCAGGACCTTCATATTGTGAGTTGAAAGTTGCGGTCACACTCCAGCTTTGTGTTTTTTTGAGGAGAAGAGGCAGTTGTTTCACGGAATGAACGTGGCTTTGCCGTGTGTTTGTTTTGAGCTTTCGTCCCCAACGCCTGTGAGGTAATATTTGCATTCTCCCAAGTGGATTGGTTCTCTTTTTAGGATTTTTTTTTTTACGTCCTGGAGATAATTCAGCCCTAGCACTGAATTCTTCAGGACTCTTGTTTTTCCCTGTGTGACATTAAGAAACTTGGTTTCTTGCAGCAGGAAAATATTTTCCTTGTGGATTGTTGGATCCGCTATCAGCTGGACACCGCAAAACTAATAAGCGAATCCCCCAGAATAGAGCTAATAAAAGAAAAACGGCTTTAAAAGTTACTTTGTTCTGCAAATGCTTCCTTTTGGATAACCGTTGCCTTTCTACTAAATGTTTTTTTTTTTTAAACAAAACCCCCAAAGGTGTTGCACAAAACCGAAGATTATTTACGGCAAGTCCTGTGCAAAGCTTCTGAATCGATCTACACCTGGGATGTCCAGGTGAAGAAGATGAAAGCCATTTACCACGTGCTGAATCTCTGCAGCTTTGACGTCACCAACAAATGCCTCATTGCGGAGGTCTGGTGCCCCCTGGCGGACCTCCCCAACATGCGCCGGGCGCTGGACGAAGGATCCGTAAGTCCAGCCATTCCTGCTTCACACATCAGGGTTCCAAGTAACAGATCCATTGCCAACAAGCTGAATTCCTCAAACATTGCTTTTATTTGGAAATACGATATTGGCACGACTCTGGAAACTCCCGCGGTTTTCACCTCATTAAAAGTAAAAGATTTTCCACTTTCTCAAAAATAGTCAGTGCCATGGTCCACTCACCATTCAGTCCGACATCCAGGTGGCATCACTCCCTCTATCTCACATTCCCCCTCCCTGACCCTCCGCTCCAGTGTGGCAACACTGAAGCGGACAAAACGGCTTCGGTGAGGACAGCTTCAGGGTTAACACCATCCCTGCTTCAGCTCTTTTGGGGGTAGGCTCACCCCTCCTATGAAGAGCGTTAAATTGGGTACCACGAGCATAATAATACGGGTTTGTTTCCTTCCTCCACCAGAGAGAAAGCGGAGCTTCTGTCCCTTCCTTCATGAACACCATTCCAACGAAAGAAACACCTCCGACTTTGATCCGGACCAACAAATTCACCTCGGGATTCCAGGACATCGTTGATGTGTACGGGATTGGCAACTACAGGGAAGTCAATCCTGGTGAGTCTCTTTGCAAAATAGCCAACTGGGTGTGTCGACTCTAAACTGGGCTCTTCCCACCTGGGCTCTTGGCCCGCCTTCCCTTTCCTGCAGCCTTGTGAACTCAGGTGGGTTTTGTGTGTTAGCAAAAGAGTCACGGTGTTCCTGTAAAGCAGAGGCGTCCAATCTTGGCAACTTTTTAAGACTTGTGGACTTCAGCTCCCAGAATTCCCCAGCCAGCTATGCACGCTGGGGAAGAATCCCTTTGACAGGGTAACTGCAATAAATAAACACATGTGAATTTCACAGCTCTCTTCACTATCATCACCTTCCCCTTCTTGTTCGCCGTGATGTTCGGAGACTGCGGACACGGCTTCCTGATGTTCCTCTTCGCGCTCGTCATGATTTTGTTTGAAAAACACCCCAAGCTTATGAGATCCCAAGATGAGGTATGGAAAACCTGAACTCTTATGTGGCTGGTGCCCTTTGGGTTCATTTGCTGCTTGGAAAAAAAATATAGTTCAATAACCTTTATTGTTTTGGTACATCAGGTTTACAACAAAATTGGTTTTTAAAAAATCCTGATTTTTCACCATTGTATCTGTAAGGAAGACCCTGGGCTCTTTGGTGTTTTTTTGAGTTGTTGGTTTTCTTGCAGATGTTACATGACCCATAAATGAAGTTTATTGTAAACAGTGCCCCAATCAGAAAACTACCAAGTGAGACAAACAGTAAATAGTCTAATCAAGAACTACTAAGAAGAATATAATATATAGGGCAAGCCATTTGTACATAAGCAAGAGAGCAAACCCCACTCCCTTTTAGCATTGATGAAGTTACCTAGTTAGGTCATGAAATGTCAAGAGAGCCCCAGTTCAGCCCTGAGCGTCATAGATTCTCTTGTAAGGAAGATCCCCGTCTTTGAGACTCCTGGTGACGGTGAAGCCTCCCTCCTTCTGTCCACAGATCATGAAGATGATTTTTCAAGGACGCTACATCATCATGCTGATGGGCTTGTTCTCCATCTATACCGGCCTGATCTACAACGACTGTTTTTCCAAATCTTTGGTCATATTCAGCTCAGGATGGCATGTTTCACAAATGCCCGGGATGGATTGGAGGTAAGTTGTGGCTGTGAACCTATGTTGGGTTTCAATTCTGGGTGGTCTCCGAATTTCCTCTTTATCCAGAGAGGTTTGAAGAGTCCAGTCTGCTTACCAGCTCTTCATTCTTTGCTGCAGACGCCAGCTCCAAGTGGGTCAGTTCACTTAAGGCCTTCTGAAATGGCTCAGCTGGGCATGGGGGAAGGCAGGGATTTTTGCTACCGGTTCTCCGAATCACCCACTGCCATTGCTACCGAATCGGGAGATCCGGTCCGAACCAGGAGCATTTCACCCCTGGGACGGCATGGCTGGCTGGGGAATTCTGGGTGTTGCTCACCACAGGTCGTAAACCTGCCAGAGTTGTCCTCCCTGGCTCTGTTTGTGTAAGGAGGGCTAACTTTAGAGAGACATTTCAGGGGCCCAGAACGTCTCTTCTCAACCTCCAATTCTGTTGTGCGTGTTTTCTTTCGTTTTTTGAAATTGTTCTAGCAAGGCAGACTTGACGAATCCGTTTGTGACTCTGAATCCAAATGCGACTGGCGTCTTCACCGGCCCTTACCCTTTCGGCATAGATCCGGTGAGTGACTTCCCTTGAGCCGCTGCTGTCTGTCAAGGACTCTTTGAGAGAATTTTATGAGGTTTTGATGCAGCTCCGGAGAATTGCAGCCCTCTCTCTGCCTGAATTGTCTCTGGGGCTGCTGCATGCAGGAAAAACTTTGCACATGCAAGGAGTCCTCGACTTAACGACCACCATTGAGCCCCAAATTTTTGTTGCTAAGCAAAAATTTGGTTAAGTGAGTTTTGCCCCATTTTTACGACTTTTCTTGCCCCATTTGCCAAGTGAATCACTGCAGTTCTTAAATCACTAACTCGGTTATTAAGTGAATCTTCCCCGTTGACTTTGCTTGTCAGAAGGTTGCAAAAGGGGATCATGTGACCCACCCACCCCCCCGGGATTGTGCGACCATCATAAATGTCAGTCAGCATCCGAATGTGACCATAGGGATGCTGCAACGGCCATAAGCGTGAAAGATGGTCGTAAATCCCTTTTTTTTCAGTGCCGTAATGTCAAAACAGTCACTAAGCGAAGTGTTGTAAGTCTTAAGTCAAGGATGACCTTTTATTCTGGGCTGAATCTTTTCTTAAGTCTGTTTCTCTTTCATTCCAGATGTGGAGCCTTGCAAGCAATCGCCTGACTTTCCTCAATTCCTTCAAAATGAAAATGTCAATCATTATTGGAATGGTGCACATGGTCTTTGGGATCTCCTTGGGGGGCTTCAACTATGTGTGAGTATGGCCAGGATGAGCAGTAATGGTGGGGACTTTCCTGTGTCTTTGACACAAGATGGGCGCCAGGTAAATTTCATCATAAATGCAATTTCCCAAAGTAAATGTCTTTTTCTCTTTTCCTGATGAAGTGCTTCCCTTTTAAAGGCTTTTGGTGTCATTTAAACCTGTTTGCATTACTTTTTCCATCACTTCCAGTTAGTCCAGCCACAGATCACACTGGGACCACTGGCAGTCGTAGAATGACACTTCTGAGAGTTGACAACCTCAGCGCTGTTAAAATATGCCAGGCAATAAATTTATTTTTCTATGAATGCTCGGCAAAACTGATAATTGAAACGATTTTTTTAAAAAAATAGAACGGCATGTTGAAGATGCTCCCCTCCCACTGGGAAGGTTGAGAGTTCAATTCTTAAGTAGCGGCAGATGTTTCTCTTCTAGGACACAGAGAAAAAATATCTGCTGCGAACTCAGCGTAGGCATCAAGAAGGGCATCCGGCCAGTAAACTCTCAGTTCCATCCAGTTGACCTTATTCTACCCCGAATTAAAAGTCATACAAAGGGAGTTTTTTTTAAATTAAAGCAAAAAATAAAGTCACTCTTCCATCTTTTCTTCATCTTTCAGGCATTTCAGGAAGATGTACAATATTTACTTAGTGTTCATTCCTCAACTTCTGTTCATTCTTTCCATTTTTGGATATCTGGTGTTTATGATCATCTTTAAGTGGCTGGCTTACGGCGCTGAAAATTCCAGCTCTGCTCCCAGTATCCTGCTTCAGTTTATTAACATGTTTCTCTTCCACGATAACAAGAACCAAATCCTTTTCTCTGGACAGGTGGGTCATCCTTAGAACTGAAAGGTCCACAAATGAAATCTGAATTCTCTCTGTTTTTAAATACTTTTATCTTCCGTTGAAATAAATGGGCCTTAAATTGAAGTAAATCAAAACCGTTGCAAGAAGAGTCCAGTGACTCTTAAATCGTTGCAGACTTGAGTCTGCATTTTATACCCCCTTGAGAAATAATTGAAGTGTTGTATTAGAAGTCACTTAAACCTAGGGACTTGCTACAAGGTTAGGCATAACGTTTAAAAATGCAGATTTTCAGGCTCCCTGTGGCTGGCCTTAAGAAACATAACACGGTTCAGTAAAAAATTGATTATATAGGAGGGCTTAGTTGATTGCTTTGGGACGCAAATCTGTATATATAAGAGCGAAAACCACTCGCGTCGTAATCACGAAATCTCCAGAACCGTAAAGCCTACAAGCTTGAAATTTGCCACAAATGTTCCTCTTGGCTTCTAGATGCTCACTAAGAAAGTGACCATCAGAGCATTAGTATTTCCTGTATAACAAGCAGAAAGGATCCAGTGCTTTTGCGAACCACTGAAAACATTGCAGCCTTGTCAAAACTGCTAAAATATGAAATGCAGATTTAAAAAAAACCAAAAAAACTAGCCAGGTTGGTACTTAGCCCAATAATGTAGAATCCTTATTCAGCAGAGAACTTTCACAGGGCTTTTTCTAGTTTTAAGTTTCTAACCAAAATTTTAACCACCCGTGTAACTTGGCTTCCTCTCTTTCGAAACAGATGGCGGTTCAGAAGTGTCTGTTGGTCGTGGCTGTGCTGTCTGTCCTGGTTCTGTTTTTTGGGAAACCGCTTTATTTGTATTGGTTGAACAATGGCAGCCAAAGCTTTGGCTCCTACAGAGTAAGTATCAGGAAGGTACAGTGTATATTTTTTCCCTTGATAATTATTATTATTATTTGCATCCTGCAGCATGCCAGGGCGCTCTCAATCAGAGCCTCCAATCTAATTGATAGAGGGGAAAAAGAAAATTATATTTGAAGGGGAAGAGGCTTTACATAGGCTTAACACCTGGCTACAATGCCCTGAAGCACGTTGTGTGTTTTGTTGTGTGCCTTACACCTTGTTGTTTCGAGGTGGCCCTTAAAATGTTGAGCTGTTTAGCTTTGTTGGCAGAGTTTGGAGATGTTTAATAATAGCAATAGCACTTAGACTTATATACCGCTTCACAGTGCTTGATTGATTGATTGCCCTCTCTAAGCGGTTTACAGAGTCAGCCTCTTGCTCCCAACAATTTGGGTCCCTATTTACCCACCTCGGAAGGAGGGAAGGCTGAGTCAAAGTGGAACTGGTCTGGATCGAACTCCTGGCAGTTGACAGAGTTAGCCTGCAATACTGCATTCTAATTACTGGGAGGGAGGGAGGGAGAGGAAGGAAGGAAGGAAGGAAGGAAGGAAGGAAGGAAGGAAGGAAGGAAGGAAGGAAGGAAGGAAGGAAGGAAGGAAGGAAGGAAGGGTCAACCTTGAGCTGGTCAGGATCGAACTCTTGGCAGTGGACAGAGTTAGCCTGCAATACTGCATTCTAACTACTGGGAGGGAGGGAAGAAGGGAGGGAGGGAAGGAAAGGGAAGGAAGGAAGGAAGGAAGGAAGGAAGGAAGGAAGGAAGGAAGGAAGGAAGGGTCAACCTTGAGCTGGTCAGGATCGAACTCTTGGCAGTGGACAGAGTTAGCCTGCAATACTGCATTCTAACTACTGGGAGGGAGGGAAGAAGGGAGGGAGGGAAGGAAAGGGAAGGAAGGAAGGAAGGAAGGAAGGAAGGAAGGAAGGGTCAACCTTGAGCTGGTCAGGATCGAACTCTTGGCAGTGGACAGAGTTAGCCTGCAATACTGCATTCTAACTACTGGGAGGGAGGGAAGAAGGGAGGGAAGGAAAGGGAAGGAAGGAAGGAAGGAAGGAAGGAAGGAAGGAAGGAAGGAAGGAAGGAAGGAAGGGTCAATCTTGAGCTGGTCAGTATCCTGGAGTGGGTAGTGAGTTAGCCCTGCAGTGCTGCATTCTAACCCCACTGCTCCACTACGACTCTTAATAATCATTTGCTAAAAGATGTTTAAAAATCGCATCCATGAATCCACTTCAGAGATATCCCTAAAACCGCAAACCTTTTTCTTTTCTTTTCTTTTCTTTTCTTTTCTTTTCTTTTCTTTTCTTTTCTTTTCTTTTCTTTTCTTTTCTTTTCTTTTCTTTTCTTTTCTTTTCTTTTCTTTTCTTTTCTTTTCTTTTCTTTTCTTTTCTTTTCTTTTCTCTACCTCCAGAAAGGCTATCGCTTGGTACGGAAGGAGAGCGAAGAAGAGATTTCTCTCTTGACTCCTTGTGAAATGGAAGAAGGAAGCAGCCCTTCGAACCACAGGCATAAGACCGAAGGCAAGGAAGAGGTGGGCCTTGCGAGTCTTTGCGGTAACCTGTTTTCTCTCTCTCTTTTTTTCAATCTTTTAATTGAAAAGGGGCCGTTTCGATTTGTTTGATTAAGTACGCCACAGCCCAGGACTGCTTATGTAGACCTATGCAAATGCAACTAAATGCAGTTAGTCCTCAACTTACAACCGCAATGGAGCCCAACGTTTCTGTTGTTAAGTCAGACGGTTGTTACGCGAGTTTTGCCCCCATTTTACGACCTCACTAACTCTGAAACACAGTCCTAGGTCACATTTTTTCAGTGCCGTTAGGTCACGAAGCGAACCATTGTAAGATGAGGACTATGTATGAATAAATTAGGGAAGGAAAGAAAAACGTGATGTATTCAGCTTCAGCAGCTTCTTGCTTACCAAGGGATTAATCTCCCCGAAGCCACAGGCCCGATGTTGAAGAGGGTGGGATTTTAATTTGCACCGGGGCTGCAGTCCCACTTAACACGCCGTGTCCTTTAGTTTAGCCTTGCAGCTGCGTTGATGGAACAGGCCATCCAGTCCATTGAATACTGCCTGGGATGCATCTCCAACACCGCTTCCTACCTGAGGCTCTGGGCCCTCAGTTTAGCCCATGCCCGTAAGTATCTCGTGGGATTTGAACAACCGGTCAATAATAGTCAATAAACGACTAATAAAATTTTGCCCTGAGTGCCACCTGGGCCTTTAAAATGGGACAGAGGGAGAGAGACCCCCCCCCCTTAATGTCGAACACGTTCTCCTCTGGGAATACAACCGTCGTAAATACACCCCGGAGGAACTCAAAATTGTGATCACGTGACCGTGAAAATGCTACAGGGGCGTTGAGTGTGAGGATGTAACTCCCCCCCTCGGTGCCGTTGTAACTTTTGAACAGTCACTAAACGAGGGGTGGGAAATCAAGGACTGCCTTTATTTTGTTTTAAAGGTGGAAATAAAGGAAGACCAGGCAAGAGAAAAGTTCTTCGCTACTGTTTTTTTTTTATATTTTATTTATAACACAATACGAGAAACACATAACATACAACATAGAAATATATCCTCTTTTTTTAAACAATGTTTCTTAGTGGTCTTCTTTCCATTTTGTATCTTTCCTCCCGTATCTCATTTTCTTCATTGTCCCTTTTTTCTTTGGTTACGTTGTATTTTCTAACACGAATAGCCTTAATTTTATACATATCTATCTACTTGCTCAATACATATTTTACATTTCTAGATTCTCCCCCTGTATTTACTGTTCTTTATTTCTAGTCTTCAAGCCATTCATACCATTTATTCCAAATTATGTAATGCATCTGTCAGATTATTTCGCCACTGGCTGTTTAATGGTTGCGTCAGAATAACAAAGTCGGAAGGGGCCTAGGAGGTCATTGAGTTCGACCCTCCCCACTCTGTGCCATTTCAAACAAACGGTCGCCAAGTCTTGAGCAAGTGGTGGCATTTTCAGTCGCTAATGCCAAGAGGGTTAAAAGTCTTTCTATTGGGTCTTGCGGGCTTTTGAGTGACATGCCTGTATCTCTGCCTGTCTCGAATTTAGAGTTATCAGAAGTGCTCTGGGCAATGGTCATGAAGCTTGGCCTTCACATGGATGCCACCTACGGGATCTTACTCCTGGTCCCCCTTTCAGCCTTATTCATGGTCCTCACGGTATTCATTCTCCTGGTCATGGAGGGCCTCTCCGCTTTCCTGCACGCCGTACGGCTCCATTGGTAAGTGGCTTCTTTTAACCCTCCTGGGCAAGTTTCTAGTCCATAGCTTTTGAGACCTTTAGATTGAATTGAATTCTTGATTTGGCCCAGAGCAGTGGTGGGTTTCAAAAATTTTTTTACTACCAGTTCTGTGGGCGTGGCATGGCTTGGGCGTGGCAGGGGAAGGATACTGTAAAATCCCCATTCCCTCTCCGATCCAGGGGAAGGTTACTGCAAAATCCCCATTTCCTCCTGATCAGCTGGGATTTAGGAGGCAGAGAATAGATGGGGGCGGGGCCAGTCAGAATTTTTTACTACTGGTTCTCCGGACTACTAAAAATGTCCGTTACCGGTTCTCCAGAACTGATCAGAACCTGCTGAAACCCACCTCTGGCCCAGAGTGATTAGATACACAATGAATTTGTCTCTGGTACAGAAGCTCTCGGTGTTCATGCAAAGCAACAGAATAATAATAATAATTCCAATTAAAAAGGGGAGTTAAGATAATCAGAAGGATCGGTAATAAAACTACAGCCACACTATATGAGTTAACCGTATGGGTTAATACACACAGACATTAGGCAGCACTGAGAGGATTAGGTGTTTAATACTATGTTTAAGAAATGGAAGTTTTGTCGGGGGGTGGGCGAAATAGAAATCTTTCTTTTCAGGGCACTGTAAATGTTCGGTTTGAAAGTAACTGTCAGCCGGTCCCAACTTGGTCAGTTAGAAAGAAAAGACTTAACAAAAGTGCATTTTACTACACGATGGCACTCCCGACAGTAATGTTTGATGCCCAAATATCTCAGGGATCAGATTTAGCATGTTCATTTTATTTTATTTTATTTTATTATTTCAGGGTGGAATTCCAGAACAAGTTTTACACAGGCGACGGCTACAAGTTCACTCCTTTTTCCTTCCAAGACATTTCTTTACATTTTGATCGATACATCGTATAAGTCTGGCTGTTTTCGGCAGTAAATCGGTTGGGCGTGGTTTGAAAATAATCATGTATGCTGACGTCATCCTTGTTTAGTTCCCTGCAGCAAAGACCCTCACTGATTTTGCCTTAAAATACAGCCAAATAATTTTTATAAAGACTCTTAGTGCCTCTTACTTGGACTTGGCCAATATGGGACCTTCTGTGAGGAGGCGTTTTTTCTTCCTTTCCTAAGCACCTTTAGGTTAATTTTTGAAACTGACCAGAACTATTCGATTGCTGCTTCCGAATGAACAAGCTGTAGCTGTTTTCAAGAACTATTTATTTTCTCTCTAAGAAAATCTTTCTTCGTATAATTCCTTGGGGGGAAGCCCCTTTTTCTTTTCTTTTCTTTTTTTTTAAGGGGGAACGACACGTGATTATTCCTCTGATTAATTAATTCCTCTGATTCTCATCACTAATATTTCTGGAATTTGGTGACAGCCACTAGGAATAAAATTGTGTATTTCTAGGAAACCACTTATGATTTTTCTCTTGATCCAAAAGACGGGCTTTAAAGAGAGGTTTAGGTTTTCCCTAAATGTGACTTTTTGCACATTTTCAGTAGAAATTGAAAAGCCGTTCGAGGCTCACAAAGGCTCATAAAAATGCCAGGCTCTTATTTTTTCTCTCTCTCTTTCACTCTCTTTTTTTTATAATTCTGAATGGAAGAGAGATTGAGAAGCTCTTTTGAGATTTACAGAGGGACATAGAAATATTGGGCTGTGCTTTTTTCTCTCTTCCTACTCTTAAATTTTACAAGATGCATTATGGGCAATATGAGAGTTTCCTTTCCGAAGCCCGGAATCACTGTCTCTGAAATTATTCTGAAAGCTCTGATAAATCTACCAGAACTTCTTCTGTGGGGGAAATCCTGGAATTATAGAAAACCTTCCCGGGATAATAAAGATGTTTTTCTCTCTGCCAGGTTCTGACAGCCTACACAGCATGGGTGTCCAACTTTGGCAGTTTAAGACTTGTGGACTTCGATTCCCAGAATTCCCCCAGCCAGTCGTGCTTCTGGGAATTCCTTGCTGGCTGAGGAATTTTGGGAATCGAAGTCCACAAGTCTTAAAAGTTGCCGAGGTTAAGACTCTCCTGGTCTACAACTTTGGCCACAACGGCCTGCATTAAATCCAGGATGTCGTTAAATTGTGATACTGCACACTCCTTTTCCACGACACTTGCAAAAATTAGATTCCTCTTTAATGTGACCCCCCCAATTTTCTGTTCAAATATATTTGTTCTTTTGCTAGGAAGAAGATACCTCTTGAAAGGGGAGGTTTGCTGGGGTTTTTTTTTTCCTTCATGTATTAAAGGGGAGGTATTTTACTGTAAATACTTTTAATAAGTGCCAATGGAATCTCATCTAATCATCTTCAATAAAAGCTGTTTGGCGCATTTGGAGAATGGGTTTTCCGGTGGAATCGGGGTTTGCAAAGAAGGAGGTGTTTGCTTAGGGCGGGGGGGGGCAACTATGGCCCTTTTCTGACTTGTGGACTTCAACTCCCAGAATTCCTGAGCCAGCTATATTAGCTCAGGAATTCTGGGAGTTGAAGTCCACAAGTCAGAAAAGGGCCATAGTTGCCCGCCTCTGGCTTAGGGGAATGAGATCCGCCTGGGTGACATTTGCAGAAGGGAGCCCTGACAGGTGCCTCAGGGGATGATGGGCATTGGAGTTTGTGGTACTTGGCCCCATAATCCTTGGTTGATAACGATCATATGAGAAGAGAATGAGGTTCGACCAATGCCGCGTCCTGCTAGGCCAGGATTCTCCAGATCGGTCAATATCGACCCCCTTCCCCACAGGGGCTGATGGGACTATCCAAGGGTCAAGATGATGATGATGATGATGATGGGTCAATAAACGGACTGAAACTTCAGAAGGGGTGAGAGCTGCACGTTTTCTGTCCGCAGGAAGCAAAGGGCAAGCGATGGGCTGCTCGGACCATTTTTGACCATAACGGAGGAGCTCTTTTGTACGCAGAGTTCACCTTTGCGAATATTTCCCAGGCTCAAAACATTAAAAACCATAAATGCATCTAAAAGGGTCATCTAAATGACCCTTTCTTGGAAGATGCATTTATGGTGTTACGGAATGAGCGTCTGAACGACATTCCTTGGTCAGCCAGAGTCAGTTTATTTGCGCAGGTTCAGAATCGGATTTGTATCTAAGGTTTCTGAACGAAGAGACAGGGATGACCTGACCTTGTCCTTTTCAAGACAAAGGATTCTGCTAGCACAGCAACTTCCCATCTAGGGTTAACATACATCCGTTCCATGAGATAATTTTTCCCTAAGCGTCCTCCCTAATTCTGTATCCGCGGATGCCTGGATTCATAGGCTGGCCTTAGATTAATAAGTAACTTTGTTGCACATGTATGGCCTTGCAGCCTTGACAGCTATGCTTCCTTAGAAGATATTTATTGCTACAATGGTAGTATATTTCTAACAAGCACTTTTCTTTCTTTGAGTAATGTGAATAGAGAGGGTCCTCCAGTCTTCGTGTAGCTGATCTTATGCCATTCCTATCATTTATATAACCATTTATTTCATCTACCTTAATGGAACCATTGAAAAGGATGACAGGAACCCCACTGACGTTCTTTACGGGAAATAACGTCAATTTTAATTTGGAAAAAAAGAAAATAAAGGACAGAATGGCCTCGTTTTACATTTTTTGCAAGTATCTTTCAACCAAGACCTGGAAAATAATTTTATGTGGGAATCTCCCAGGAGGGTCATTGATATTTCAAGATAGGCTAGTTTGGATTTTTTTTTTTAAAAGGCCAGCCCTAAAATCTCAGGTTGAGACCTACACCGTGCCTCCGGGGCATGTGCAGAGCGCTTTTTTTCTCCCCCTCAAGGATTTTTTTCACAAAATTTTAGTTTTTTTCAGCGGCTGAGGGAAAATGATGGTCCGACAACAATGCATGACGGGAGCTGTAGTTCGCGCTCGTAAGGGGGGAGGGAGAGCGGGCGGAGCCTGCACTGAGATGGTGGGCGTGGTCTCTCTCGCGCGCCCCGCCCCTCCGTTGCCCCGGCGACCGTGCGGCGTCGGTTGGGCGGGTTTGGCCGGCCCGACGGGCGGGCAGGCAAGCAAGCAGGCGAGGCGTCCGGGGTGCGATGGACGACGTGCGGGTGCAATGGGTGGGCGAGCGGCTGCAACGCGCGCTGGGCCACACCGACCCGACTCCCTTCGAGGAGCTGCTGAACCGCAACGACGGCGAGGAGACGGAGCGGCTGCTCCATTTCCTCAACATGAGCTCCAGCGCCGAGGACAGCCAGCCCGCCGGCCTCTTCTTCCGCCAGGAGCTGCGCCTCGACGAGATCGACGTCGAGATCGGTGCGCGCCCCGCCCATCCCCCGCTGGTTTGCCTGCCTGCCTGCCGAGACGGGCTCCTGAGCACGTGCAGAGCGCCTTCTTCCTCCCCACCTCCCGCAATAGCTGCATTGCAGAGAAAAGACCCCTCCCCAAAGAAAGCCACTCCCTTCTCCCCACAACATCCTCCCCAGAGATTGGCTTTCCTCCTCGGAGGAAGGCTTTTGCAGAGGGAGGGGAGGGGCTGCAGCTCCTTTGCCCCCTCCTCCCCACCTGGCACCTTTTTTTAGGTGCCTCTTTAAAAGAGAGCCGACTTTTTTAATTCATATTTTTATTTAATTTCTATGGCCAGCCAGCTCATGTCAGTGACTTCAGCGGCTAGCTAGTCTGGCCTCTTCAGGCCCTTCTGGCATCTGTGGAGCTCCAGCTCTTTGGTCCCCTCAGGACCCTCATGCCTCTTTCCCACCCTTCTGGCCTTTTCAGCTTCCAACGCAGATGCCTCTGGAGGGGCTTCAGCTCTATGGCTCCTCAGAACTGCTGCTCTGGGACTCTTTGAACCTCCAGCTCTTTGGTCCCTCAGGACCCTCATGCCTCTTTCCACCCTTCTGTCCTTCAGCTTCCAGTCCAGATGCCTCTGGAGGGGCTTCAGCTCTATGGCCCCTCAGAGCTGCTGCTCTGGGACTCTTTGAACCTCCAGCTCTTTGGCCCCTTGGGGGTCTTCTGGCCTCTTCAGAGCCTGAATGGCTTTGTCTCCTCCAGATGGTCAGTGGGGAGTGGCTTCCTTTCCCCCATCAGGCCGACTGCCTTGGTCTCTTCCAGGCCTTCTGGCCTCTTCAGGGTTCCAGATGGCTCTGAGGCAGTAAGTGGCTTCAGCTCCTTCACCCCTGAGGGCTGCTCTTCTTTCCTGCCTGCCTCTTCTGTCCTCTTCTCTTCAGCTCTGTGACAGATGCCCTCGCCTGCTGCCCTTTTTATAGCCGAATTTTTCCCGCCAAAACAGCTGATTGGTAGCCCAGCTTTGGAGCTCCGCTGTTTCATTGGCTATTCACCTAGCTACATGGCCCCAGTTTCCTCAGGTGGCCTCCCATTGGCTAGAATTGGCTGATTTATTTCCCTTTCTTGCTCTGTCTGTCCGTCCTTCCATCCGTCCACCCAATTACCCACACGGCCTTAGTTTCCTCAAGTTTACTAGAAATGGCAGATTTTATTCCTTTTCTTTCTCCTCTATCTATCTATCTATCTATCTATCTATCTATCTATCTATCTATCTATCTATCTATCTATCTATCTATATCATCTCTATTTCTTTCTGTCTGTGTCTCTATTCTATCATCTATCTATCTATCTATCTATCTATCTATCTATCTATCTATCTATCTATCTATCTATCTATCTATCTATCTATCTATCTCTTTCTATCTATCATCTCTATTTCTGTCTGTCTCTATTCTATTTATCATCTATCTATATCTGTCTCTATATCTCTATATCAATCTATCTGTGTCTGTCTGTCTGTCCGTCCATCCATCCATCCATCCATCCATCCATCCATCCATCCATCCATCCATCCATCTATCTATCTATCTATCTATCTATCTATCTATCTATCTATCATTTTGTGATAAATTATACATGATTTATAAGTGGGTTGCTTTCTCCTCTTTTTCCTCATGGTCCCCCTCAGGACCCAGTAATGTTACCTCACTGCCAGCAACATCGATGTTGCCCCGTTCAGCCAGGAAAATCACAATTTATTTCGTACATTCTAGAAGAGGAAATTCAACAGTGCCCCATAGGAGACCGAGGATGATCAATAATAATATAATTTATTCAAAAGGACAATAAAATATACTTGGGGCCATCCAAATGTTATCTCCCTGCCCAGTCTTCCATTTTTCTTTCATGTTTCCTTTGGGACCAAGGCTGATCACACGAGGACTAGCAACTTGGTCTAGTTGCTAGAGAACATGAGAACTCTTCACGTGGTCCAGTCTAATAAATCCAAATAGGGTTTGGATGTCCTCTTGGGACCTCTCTGCCTCCCTCCTTCCCTCCCTCCCTAGTTCAATTCAGTTCTATATTCTGGTTGAAATATTTTCACATACTTCATACTTTGTTCTGTGTTTTCCGGAAACAGATGTGCCATATGAAGAAGGGACAGAGGAGGATGAAACATATTCACAGAGAATGGGGGAGTCTTCCTTTAACTCCATCGGCGAAGCAAGTGCGTAAATTTTTATTTTTCTTAATTTGATTGATATGCCGCCCTTCTCCGGAGACTCAGGGCGGCTTACAATGCGTTAAGCAATAGCCTTCATACTTTTGTATATTTATATAAAGTCAGCTTATTGCCCCCCACAAACTGGGTCCTCATTTGACCCACCTTAGAAAGGATGGAAGGCTGAGTCAACCTTGAGCCTGGTGAGATTCGAACTTACAGTAATTGCAGGCAGCTGATGTTAATCACAATGCTTTTAGTCTGCTGAGCCACCAGGCCCTTTGGTGACCAGCCTCAGGGGGGGGGAGAAATCAGGGTCTTTTCTTGTCTTCCCTCCCCTTCTCCATTTCCCTACTGTCTTTATTTTTATTCATATTTTATCATGCAAAATTTAATATCGTTGTAATTGTGGGAAAAAAATGCAGGTAGGAAAATCCGCAGTTGTTTGGATCCCTTCGAATGTATTGCAGCCTAGACGATATTGTGCCTGACTAGGTGGCTCAGTGGCTAAGACACTGAGTTGTCAATCATTTAGGTCGGCAGTTTGGTGGTTCGAATCCCTAGTATAGGTCTCCTGCGTCAGGGGGTTGGACTAGATGACCTCCAAGGTCCCTTCCAACTCTGCTAGTGTTCCTGATCACCTTGAAGTCAGAAGGAGAGGGGCTGGCGCTGCTCCCCCCTCCCAGGGACGTCACACACACACTGTTGCCCCTTGTGCAAACGGCATCCCTTGTACCAGGAGACGATGCAGAATACCATTTCAGAGAAATGGCTTTCCCATCCCTTCTTAAAAACCTCTAGGGTTGGAGCACCCACAATTTCTGGAGGCAAGTCCTTCCACTGGTAAATTGTTCTAACTGTCAGGAAATGACCTTCTGTTTGTGGGGATGTCTGATTTCTTTCTTTGGATGTCCCTCGTTTAGGGAAAAGCTGGAGGAGCAGGACGTCTGTCAACGAAGCAGGAGAAAAAACCATGAGCGGGAACCTCTCCATTGCCTCGGTCAGGTCGGGCATGGCGGAAATAGAACGCGAACTGGGCATGTCGCGGCGAAAGATTCGGACGTACAAAGTAAGTTGCCCTCGCTCTGTTTCAGTGTCAGCCCCATTGTTTCTTTGTAGGGTCCACTCCAGTGGTGAAATTCAATTTTGTTTACTACCAATTCTGTGGGCATGGCTTGGTGGGCGTGGCAGGGGAAGGATACTGCAAAATTTCCATTCCCTCCCCACTCCAGGGGAAGGATACTGCAAAATCTCCATTCCCTCCCCACTCCAGGGGAAGGATACTGTGAAATTTCCATTCCCTCCACACTCCTGGGGGAAGGATATTGCAAAATTTCCATTCCCACCCCACTCCAGGGGAAGGATACTGGAAAATCTCCATTCCCTCCCCACGCCAGAGGAAGGATAGTGCAAAATCTCCATTCCCTCCACACTCCTGGGGGAAGGATATTGCAAAATTTCCATTCCCACCCCACTCCAGGGGAAGAATACTGGAAAATCTCCATTCCCGTCCCACTCTGGGGCCAGCCAGAGATGGTTTTTGCTGGTTCTCCGAACGAGTCAAAATTTCCGCTACCTGTTCTCCAGAACCTGTTAGAACCTGCTGGATTTTTTCACCCCTGGTCCACTCTGCAATTGATCAGCACAGATTTGGGAATTCTTCCAACCTACCTAAACCACAACTTTTCTCTTTTTTAATCGGGGTTGTTGTTTTTCAAAATATTGCCTTTTTTGGACGGGCAGGGGATCATGTCTGATCTCTTGCAGACCGAATTCCAAATGCAAGTGGGCGGATGGGAAAAGCAGCACAAAATACGTATGATTCCCGACCTGCGTACCTTTCGCCACGCCCTTAAGACCCTGCTTTTTTGACAGGCTGGACTGGCGTAACAAGAAATTGGAATGGGGTGTTGTAAATTTGTGGGGTTTAATTTAACGGCCGAAATATTTAATCTGCTTTTAAATTGTTTTAAATTTTGTATTTTTACATTGTTTTATGATGGCTCTACACCGCCTTCCTTCAGGAGAAGGGTGGCATAGAAATTTAATAAACCTTAAACCTTAAAAGTGACACCGTTCACCGTTTGTGCCGAGAGCACTTCTGCTCCCAACGCAACCCTTGTTTTGGTGGGTTCCTTGCATTTCGAGTGCATCTGTCGGGCAAATTTGGAACGCGTCTTTTATTTTCTTTCTAAGCACAGCCATTTGGTCTCTCTCTCTCTCCCGTTTCAGAAAATTGTGAAGCAAGAAGTTTATAATCTCTATTACCACATGGCAGTCAATGATATCCCGGAAGACTTTGTGGAGAGCGAGACAGTCTTTTTCCTGAGAGAGACAGCAGGTATTTCCTTTAGAAAGGAAAAAGGGTTTGGAGCAAAACGGAACATCAGGATATTTCATATTCCAGAAGTTCCCTTTGTCTTTCTTTTCCTCCCATTTCATTTGCCCCTCCATGACCTCTGCTTGGCGAATGAAATATTCGTCCCTTAATTATGTTTCTCTCCTTAATAAAGTCCCCCCACATCTCCGTCAGTATCCAATTCAATAATCATGAAGCTAAACTTCTGTAATGGTATGTGAGAAAGACTGTGGAAGATGGGGTGAAGAGCCTGGCAATTATCAGATAAGAGACGACATAGCCCAGAGCTGTATAAGGAGTGGAAAAAGAGGCTCAAAAGGGATTAGTTTCTCAGGCTGTAAAAAGGACATCAGGAGAGTTGTACCTTGAGATGTGCAAGACTCTGTTAATGTATCTTTACAATAAAGAATAGAATAGAATAGAATAGAATAGAATAGAATAGAATAGAATAGAATAGAATAGAATAGAATAGAATAGAATAGAATAGAATAGAATAGAATAGAATAGAATAGAATAGAATAGAATAGAATAGAATAGTTATAAATAACCAGCTTGCTCTCTTCCTGGGGCTGTTTCTCCATGGGCAAAGAGAAAGAGGGCATTTCAATATGCAGGTCCACTTCCCACTGTTTTACGAACCCAAACTTCCCAGAGGTTTGCTCATCCACGATTTCCTTAGAATGTAGGCATGAGATATCTGGATGTTAGGAATCTACTTCAGGGATATTTCTCCCTTTTCCCCAGAAACGGTGTCGGAACCCAACGACTTGGAGGAAGCCAACGACGTCTTGCCCGAAGTTTTGGAATACGGCATCTTGAACAACAATACTCTGTTGATGCTCAAACAGATCTTGGCTCTGGTGAGAGGCTTTACTTGGTTGGGTTTTATCTTCAGGCCTTCACGGTGGCTTCGTGGGAGTCTCAGTAGTGAAAAATCAGGATGTCGGCAGTCTTCTCTGCGTAGCTCAGGATTCCTATCCCAAGTGTCAAGAGCCAGGGAAATCAGAAAATCCTGACAGCTCAAATGAGGATAAAGATGTATTGCAATCTTTAGCTCTCTACAAGAATCTGAGCTACTAACGGTCAAAGCAAATTGGCGGTACATAAGAGTCAATGGAATTCAAGGTGGGTTGGACTTAGAACTCTTGTGAGCATGAATGGATTCAAGACTAATGACTCCTTTTGACACCGCCCCCCCCTCCCAGGCTTAGCCTGGTCATCTCCTATACCAGTGATGGCTAACCTTTTTGCTATTGCGTGCCAAAAGTGGGGGGAGAGTGGGGGAATTGTGCATGTGTGTGCCCACACCCATAATTCAATGCCCACCCATGCCCTGCCCTCCCACGCATGTGTGCATGCTCCCCCCACTTTTGGCACGTGATGACACAGTGGGCCCGTTTTTCACTCTCCCCAGGCTCCAGAAGCTTTCTAGGAGCCTGGGGAGGGCAAAAACGGCTTTCCTCAACCCCCCTGCAGGCCCTCTGGTGGCCGGAAACAGCCCATTTCCCAACTTCCAGTGGGCCCAGAAGGCCCGAAAATCAGCTGGCCGGCGGGCACATGTGTGCCGGAGCTGAGCTAAGGTAACGCTTGTGGGCCCTCAGATACGGCTCCGCGTGCCACCTGTGGCACCCGTGCCATAGGTTCGCCATCCCAGTCCTATACCGTGTTTCTCCAAAGAGGTCACTTTAGTAGGATCAGATAAAGAAACATCCAGAGAAAAGAAACTTTTCTCATGCACTGCCCTTTTATCGGCAACTAACAACGACCGACCTTAAAATCTGAAGAACTTCTCCAGATGTTGCCGGATGAAGACTCCCAGCATCCCTTGCTGTTGGGTTCTCCTGCTGCTGGAAGTTACAGCTTAGCAACAGTTGGAAGGTTGTGTAGATGCCGCACCTGAATTTAGCGAGGGGGAGAAGGCGAAGAGTTAGTTAGTTTATTATTATTAGTTTATTAAATTTATATACCGCCCTTCTCCTAGTGGACTCTGGGCGGTGCACAGCCAAGAATAAAAACACTTCAATACAAAATTTAAAATTTGTAAAAGAATTAAACAATTTTTGGCTCCCAAAAATTTAAAAAACCAATAGGCAATTTAAAATTTAAAACCCATAGACAATTTAAAAACTAAAAGAGGGGGGGGGAGTTCCAGCGAAAGGTTGCGAAAATGCCGTCGTTGCAGGTGTATCTGCCGGCCATGTCCCACAACCAGTACGGCCTGGAGGAGATCAGCACGCATGTGGAATCTGAGAAAGCCGAAGGGGAAGCTTCGCAGCTTGCCCAAAAGGGGCTGAAAAAGCCGGTGGTGTTTGATAGTTACCAAAATCTAAGGAATGAGTTCTTGATGAACATGCAGAAATTCCTGAGCCACATTCAGAGGACCATCCAGCAGATTGAAGGTGAATTGTGACTTGGGGGGGGGGGCGCCTACAACTGCCCTCTTTAACCTCAGCTTTTCCCAAAAAAAATCAGAAGTGGTGCTACAACGCTCTGGGTGCTGTGGGCCCAACCTAGATGGACACCATCAGCCTGAGGGAGGTGTTCCCTACGCACCGGGGACCTCACAGGATGCTCAACTGCATTTTCTTCTTCTTCTTCTTCTTCTTCTTCTTCTTCTTCTTCTTCTTCTTCTTCTTCTTCTTCTTCTTCTTCTTCTTCCTTCTTCCTTCTTCCTTCTTCCTTCTTCCTTCTTCCTTCTTCCTTCTTCCTTCTTCCTTCTTCTTCTTCTTCTTCTTCTTCTTCTTCTTCTTCTTCTTCTTCTTCCCCAACAGGGGAAATTAAGTTAGACATGCCGACGTTAAGCATAGAAGGGGACCCAAATGAGCTGGCGAACGACCAGGAAGTGGTTGAAACGTTGGAAAATCTTGCAAATGGTTGGCTCGTGTTGATCTCGTCTGCAAACGAAGAGCTCCAGAGAAAAGTCCCTCAGGTAATGGGGTTCAAACTGGCCTCCTATTTCGGCGGCCCCGTCTTCCCTAAATGTTGGCTTTTTTTTTTTAATTAGATTTCTATGCCGCCCTTCTCCGGAGACTCGGGGCGGCTTACAATGCGTTGAGCAATAGCCTTCATACTTTAGTATATTTTTATACAAAGTCAGCTTATTGCCTCCACAAACTGGGTCCTCAATTTACCTACCTTGGAAAGGATGAAAGGCTGAGTCAACCTTGAGCCTCGAACTTGCAATAATTGCAGACAGCTGAATGTTAATAACAGGCTATCTAGCCTGTTGAGCTCTCTGAGGTTCTTTTTCAGCAATCTCTCCACTGACAAGTCCTGAATCTGGTTTTTTTTAGAATAGGGATAGGGATAGGGATAGGGATGATAGGGATAGAATAAGAATAGAAAAGTAGAGTAGAGTAGAGTAGAGTAGAGTAGAGTAGAGTAGAGTAGAGTAGAGTAGAATAGAATAGAATAGAATAGAATAGAATAGAATAGAATAGAATAGAATAGAATAGAATAGAATAGAATAGAATAGAATAGAATAGAATAGAATTCTTTTATTGGCCAAGTGTGTATTGGACACACAAGGAATTTGTCTTTGGTGCATAAGCTCTCAGTGTACATAAAGAAAAAATAAAATATGTTTGTCAAGAATCATAAGATACAACACTTAGTGATAGTCAAGGTTACTAATAAGCTATCAAATCATACTAGGAAACAAATAAAAACAATATAAATTGAAAGATATAACCAACAGAGGAGGGTTTCAGCAGGTTCTGACCAGTTCTGGAGAACTGGTAGCGGAAATTTTGAGTAGTTCGGAGAACTGGTAAATACTACCTCTGGCTGGCCCTGCCCCAATCTATTCTCTGCCTCCCGAGTCCCAGCAGATCGGGAGGAAATGGGGATTTTGCAGTAACCTTCTGCCACGCCCACTGAACTGGTAGTAAAAAATTTTGAATCCCACCACAATCAACATCAGTAAAACTGACACAGCCTCAAGGTGTCCTCTATTATTTCGCTGTATTTCATTCCATGAGTCCGCAGAAAGGAAAACAGCCGAGCTCCTCTAACGACGAAGGTTCAGAGTCTCGTTCAGGATATCCGGTCTTCCTTTCTTCTTCCCGCCTGCAGGGGAACGGCCCACTCGCGGAGATCGATCTCTGGCGGGAGAGAAATGCCACCTTAAGTGCCCTGACGGAGCAGGTGAAGCTGCCCACGGTCAAAAAGGTCCTACAGGTGCTTGAAATTGCCAACACAGGGGTCGTAGACAACTTACAGGTGGTCATCGCCGAACTCTCCAAGCATCACGTGGAAGCGGTGGACAACGTGAGGTTTCTTTCCACCCTGGAGCGACATCTGAAGGTATCTCTTGGTCAACCGGTGGAGTTGGACGAGCACAGTGCCCAAAACCCTAACCCTGATCTTCTAAAAGGTTCTCCTTGGTCAGTGAACACATCACCTGCGGTCCGTTCCACACAAAAACGAGCCATGGTTGTCCCACGGTTGTCCCTAACCCTAACCCTAACCCTTCCCCCCCAGAATTTAACCCACGGCACCGGATTCAACGTTGTGTTGGATACGATCCCTTCTCTGATGAACGCTTTGCGGATGGTCTGGATTATTTCGCGGCATTACAACAAGGACGAGCGGATGGTCCCTCTCATGGAACGGATCTCCTGGGAGATCTCGGCGAGGGTCTGCAAAGTCGTGGATCTGAGGACATTGTTCAAGTAAGGGAGCAGATCCTTCTCATTCTTAGCTTTGGATGAGAGTCTTGTGTGAATGAAATACAAGCAGTCCTTGATTTACGCCAACAATTGGGACCAGAGTTTTAACCGCTCAGCAAAACAATTGTTAGTTGAGTCATTCCCCCATTTTATGGCCATGGTTGTTAAGTAAATCATTGGAGTTCTTTAAACGAATCATGGAGTTACTAAGTCAATCTGGCTTCTCTTAATGTCTCTCCCTGACATTAAGTGTTAATCTTAGGATGAAACATTTTAGCTCCGTTAAATGAAAACCAACCAGGATATTAGATTCTCTTCTCTTTTTTCCTGCACCAAATACGTTCCCCACCTCCCCACCCCTTTCCCCTCTGTTCTTCGATGGACTCCAGAGAAGACAGGCAGCTGGCAAAAATCAAGATGGTAGAAGCGAAGCGGACTCTTGAAATCTGGAAGGAATCGTATTTCGACATCCGGGCCAAAATCGAAGCGTCGGGAAGAGACGCTCGGTGGGAATTCGATCGGAAGCGGCTGTTTGAAAAGACGGACTACATGGCTTTCATCTGTCAGGACCTCTACAACGTGTTGCAGGTAACAACAGGCACAAAAATGTTGACAATTATTTTTTTTTTGCATAAGCCAAATAAATTTCCCCCAAAGGATCCCTGAAATTCAAACCCACCCACCCCCGCTTCCGTGTAACCCAGGGGTGGGGAACCACCACCCTTGTATGACTTGTGGACTTCAGCTCCCAGAATTCCTGAGCCAGAGACCCAAGGTTCCCCCACCTCTGATCTAACCCACCAGGTCATGGAGGAATTTTACAACATATTTGGGCCTGAACTGAAAGCTGTGACGGGAGACCCCAAGCGCATCGACGAAGTCCTCTACCGAGTAGACAGCCTGGTCAGCCCGATGGAAGTTCTGACCTTTGACCCGTTCAACCTCAAATGTATAAACCAGTGGAAGGCGGTGATGGACGAGTTCAAGCTGGAAGTTATAGTAAGTCGCAAAAAAATATGGCTTTGCCCTTCCTCCTCCTCCTCTTATTCTTATTTCTCCTTCCTCTCCTCCTCCTTCTTCTCCTTCTCTTGTTCTTGCCTTATTCTTATTTCTTCTTCTCCTCCTCCTCCTTCTCTTTCCTCTCCTCCTCCTTCTTCTCCTTCTCTTGTTCTTGCCTTATTCTTATTTCTTCTTCTCCTCCTCCTCCTTCTCTTTCCTCTCCTCCTCCTCCTTCTCCTTCTCTTGTTCTTGCCTTATTCTTATTTCTTCTTCTCCTCCTCCTCCTTCTCTTTCCTCTCCTCCTCCTTCTTCTCCTTCTCTTGTTCTTGTTCTTATTTCTTCGCCTCCTCCTCCTTCTCTTCTTTTTCTTCTTCTCATCCTCCTCGTCGTCCTTCCTCCTCCTCTTATTCTTATTTCTCCTCCTCCTCCTCCCCTTTCCTCCTCCTCTTATTTTTATTCTTGTTCTTATTCTTATTTCTTCTTCTCCTCCTTCCTCCTCCTCCTCCTCTTATTCTTATTTCTTCTCCTCCTCCTTCCTCTCCTCCTCCTTCCTCTCCTCCTCCTCCTGGTTCTTCCCTCTTTATCTGCCTTATTTCTGTTCCCGTTAAATTGCCCTTCCTTGGCTTCCAGGACATTGAGAAAGAAGCCAAGAACTTCATCGACGAGTCCTTCAAGACCCTTCGATCCGCAGAAGCGGCCTTCGACATGCTGTTGAACTTCAAGCACATCCGTTCCCGGGAGGCCATCAATAAACAGATGATGATGAAATTCAATGATATCCTGGCGCAGTACTGCAAGGAGGTGATTCCGGGGGTTCCTCCCCCTTCCCACACGTGAACGAACTCTGTGGAGCCTCCTTCTCCCCAAGTTATCGTCGGGGTTGTGGCAGCTGAGTCAGCCCACCGTCAGAGTCTAACGATGCATGCTGACGGCGTAGCTTCTTTCCCATTTACTCTTCCCTGACAGCTCGAGATCATGAACGGCATTTTTGTCAATAATCTCTCCAGTCCACCTTTGTGCAAGAACCACCCTCCGATGGCCGGAGCCATTTACTGGGCGCGATCTCTCTTCTACCGGATCAAGCACACCATCATTCGGTTCCAGGAAGTGGAAGAACTGCTGGCGAGCGAACGCGGGAAGGAGGTGAGACGGAATCCTGTTGCTACCCGGCTTACGTCCTCGACTTACGATGCCAATTCAGGGACCAGGATTTCCTCAGCTAAACAAGGCCGTTGCTAAGCGAAGGTGCCTGACCGTAGGACTTTTTTTCTCCCCCGTGGATGGTAAACAAATCGCTGCCGTCATTAAGAAAATTGTGCGGCTTACCCCATGGTCCTTTTTTTTTTTTTTAATTTGCTTTATATGCCGCCCTTCTCCGGAGACTCAGGGCGGCTTATAATGTGTTAAGCAATAGCCTTCATACTTTTGTATATTTATACAAAGTCAGCTTATTGCCCCCACAAACTGGGTCCTCAATTTACCTACCTTAGAAAGGATGGAAGGCTGAGTCAACCTTGAGCCTGGTGAGATTCGAACTCGCAGTAATTGCAGACAGCTGGAGTTAATCACAATGCATTAGTCTGCTGAGCTATCCAGGCTCAGTTTGCTTATCGTAAGCTGGCTGGGGAGGTCTCAAAGGGCGATCACATGACCCCAGGACAGTGCAACCGTCGTAAACACATGGCAGTTGCCGAATGCCCCCCCAATTTTGATCCTGTGGCCATAGGGATGTTGCTGAAGTCGTAAGTGGGAGGACCAGTCATAAGTCTCATTTTGCAGTGCCACTTCCACTTCGAATGGTCACTAAATGACTGGCTATAAGTCGAGGACTACCTGCAAGTTATAAAGGGACACTGTGGCTGAGTAGCTAAGACGCCGAGCTTGTCAATCAGAAAGTTCGGCAGTTCGGCGGTTCGAATCCCTAGTGCCACATAACGGGGTGAGCTCCCATGACTTGTCCCAGCTTCCGACAACCTAGCAGTTCAAAAGCACATTAAAAAAAAATGCAAGTAGAAAAATAGGGATCATTTTTCTGGGCGATCTGGTCCGAACCGGGAGCATTTCACCCCTGGCCCACCCCCCTGGCCCTCCGAGCTCAAACACGATCCTGATGCGGCCCTCAATGAAATCGAGTTTGACACCCCTGCTCTGGTTTATTCGTGTCTATTTCAGGTGAAGCAAAAATACCTCGAGGTGGCCAAGAGGATGAAAGAATACGAGGATCTGAAGTACGACCAGTGGAGAAACATCACCGAAGAAAGGCTTCCGGTTCTGTTAAAGAAGACCCTCCTTGCTAGAGTTCATCTAACTGGAGCGGCCGTTCAGTCAAGCCCAGAAGCTCCCGAACCGGTCAGTAGAATTCTTCCTGTGAAAGCAATTGCCTTCATACTTTTGTATATTTATACAAAGTCAGCTTATTGCCCCCACAAACTGGGTCCTCATTTCACCTACCTTAGAAAGGATGGAAGGCTGAGTCAACCTTGAGCCTGGGGAGATTCGAACTTGCAGTAATTGCAGACAGCTGAATGTTAATAACAGTTAATAACACTACTTTAGTCTGCTGAGCCACCAGAGTTCCAGCTTGAGCAGGGCATTGGACTAGAAGTCCTCCAAGGTCTGTTCCAACTTTCTTCTGATTGAAAGGAGACTTTTCATCCATTCCTCACATGGATTCCATCTCTTCTCCTGGGTGTCATTTTTAACTGCCCAGTCTTAACCCCAGCGATGGTCGATCTTCTCCCTCACAGAGCGTACGTTCGGACGACGTGGAAAGCACCAGCGAGAAGGCAACACGTTTTGTGGTCAACTTTTCACCCGTCCTTCGCGAGATCATCAACGAAACCAAGTACATGGAACACCTGGGGTTCCCTGTGCCTGAAATCGCGAGGAATGTGGCTTTGCAGGAAGACAAATTTCTGCGGTAAGGGTTCGGGGGGAGGGAGGGGAGCTGGAGGGTAGGAGAGACGTGGTCTCATTTCGGGGCAGGTCTGTTATTCTCTTAAAATCATTTAATCAACAAAGAGGATTTGGGGACTGGAGGCTAAAACATAAGAACGGTTGCAGGAACTGGGTATGTCTCGTTTGATGAAAAGAAGGACTAGGGGAGACATGATAGCAGTCTTCCAATATCTCAGGGGCTGCCCCAAAGAAGAGGGAGTCAAGCTATTCTCCAAAGCACCTGAGGGCAGGACAAGAAGCAACGGGTGGAAACTCATCAAGGAGAGAAGGAATCTAGAACCAAGGAGAAATTTCCTGTTAGAATAATTAATCAGTGGAACTCCTTGCCTCCAGAAGTTGTGAATGCTTCAGCAGTGGGAGTTTTTAAGAGGAGATTGGATAACCATTTTGTCTAAAGTGGTGTAGGGTTTCCTGCCTAAGCAGGAGGTTGGACTAGGAGACCTCCAAGGTCCTTTCCAACTCTGTTATTCTATTAACTAATATTAACAACTGCAGCTTAAGGTTCACTTAACAACTGTGGCAAGAAAGGTCGCAAAATGAGCCAAAATTCAAATCGCAAACCGTCTCGCTTAGCAGAGGAAATTTTCGGGCCCCCTTGTGGTCGTAAATTGAGGACTCCCTGTGGTATTCTAGAAGTTTTCTCGTAGCTAAAAAAAAGCGTCTCGGGAATCGCCCAATTTGGAAGTCTAAATTCTTCGACGTTCTCTTGGTGTCTCAGATACACGGATAGCATCAAGCAGATGCTGGATCACTACCACAAATTGGTCGCAACCTTGAACGAGGCTGAGGTCCAACTTCTGGATGAGCACATACAAGACCTTTGGCGGGTTTTCCGATCCGGTTACAAGAGGCTCAACTGGAACTCTTTAGGTAATCTACTACTTCACTGGGTAAGCCCAGGGAAGGGGAGGAGCTTCTGTTCAAATATATCAAAAATTTGACCACCTGCTCTTGAATTTGGCAGAATTCTCGGCTACTCTTGTGAGTGAGCATCCATGTTTCCACTCACACGAATGTCCCACAAACTTTCTAGCAGGAAATCTCTTCCTCCTCGTTCAACCAAGTTGGTATCATGTAGCAGTAGCACTTAGGCTTATAGACCACTTCTCAGTGCTTTCCAGCCCTCTCTAAGCAGTTTATAGAGTCAGCCCATTGTCCCTAACAATCTACGTCCTCTGAACGATGGAAGACTGAGTCAGTATTGGTATCGTTTTGTTCCCTGTCGTATCGTTTTTACTTGATCCTTTTGTTGTTTCATTTTTCAAAGCTTTCCAAGAATCTTGAATTTTTTTTTTTAAATTAGATTTATATGCCGCCCTTCTCCAGAGACTCAGGGCGGCTTACAATGCGTTAAGCAATAGCCTTCATACTTTTGTATGAAGGCTATTGTATGTAGAACAAAGTCTAAAACACTAGTCTGCTTGAGCAGGCCTGGAAGGCCTCCAAGATCTCTACTCACTCCCTTTCCCTATTATTGCTAGGTTGTCGCACTCACACAGGTACACACCACCCCGCATGCATCTGTGTAGGGTATTGAACCTGATCAAATCACTTTATTTCCCAGGGATTGGTGACTATATTATACGGTGCACCCAGGGCATTGGGAAGTTCGAATCCCTCGTGCATCAGATCCACAAGAATGCCGAAGACATCAATAATAAACTTTTATTGATCGAATCGGCCAACCTGTTCAAAAGCCCTCCTTCAAAAGGAGACGGTCATCTCCCAGGTACGTGGCCAATTCTTTGTTCGTTTCGCTCATTTCCGAGCCAGATGGAGCAATATTTCCTGTGAGATCAGAGGTGATCGCAACCACCGTGGCTCGGTTGCTCAGATGATGGGAGAAACTGAACAGAGTCATCCACGCAGGCCACTTCCGGAGCACCCGAAATGTAGTCACATGACAGCAAGGAACTTCAAAACCAGGCCATCAATCCTCTTGGGGAAATAAATATGAAATATTCCTCGAGAACACCTGAAGCATGAATGGTGGGGTTTGGGGAAGCTTTTTCCAAAGGGTGTTTTTGCAAACTTTTGTCTGAATTCAAGCGAGATACCTGTCACCAACGAAGCTGCTTCTCGTGAATTATTCTTTCAACGCCCTCCTTAGCCGTTCATCCCTTGACTTTCCTTTGGTCTCCTCAACCTGGACAGGTGTGAAGGATTACTTCGAGTTTATCAAGCGCGAACGAGCCAGGGACATGGAACTCTTGGTTCGCAAGTACACCTCGGTGGGGCCCCTGCTGACCAAAATGGAAGGCCTGGTGGTGAACACCAACACGGGGAAAGCCACGCGGCTCGTGCCGTATTACGCCTACTGGGAAAAAAAGATCTATCAAAGCCTGACCAACTTGGTTCTGAAGTAAGTCTGTAGGATCCAACCTTGGGTGGGTCACCGGAAACACAGACTTTGTCTTCCGAGCTTTTGGACTCATGCTGGAGCCCATCTTCAGGGAACTTCTCTCTAGCAGAGTGTGTGCAGTTCTGTGTGTGGTATATATATACGGTGTCTGTTGTATGTGGCTTTTTAGGTGTTCATTGGGGTGTATGGATGGATGGCTTTGAAGTTGTTGGCTTTCCTTTGCTTGCGCCCAGAGGTGGGCTGTTGAGGGTTTGCAGAGGTTTGGTAGAACCTATAGCTAAGATTCTGTGCAATTCGGAGAACCCCCAAATCCCACTCCTGGCTGGTCCCGCCCACCCCTCCCTTCCCAGGAGTCCTCCCGCGCGGCCTGTTTTGGATGCAGGTAAGTGCAGGGCTCACTCGGAGGCTTGGAGAGGACAAAAAACTGGCCCTAGATACGGATGATACCGACGATCCTGGACCTACGCACCTTCCGCCGCGCCCTCAAGACCTTTTTATTTCATCAAGCTGACCTGGCCTAATCTTCATTTTCTCCCCTTTTCCTTTTAAAATGTCAATTTTAATTTGTTTTAAATTATTGGGGTGTTTTAATTCTGTCTGGGGCCAAACTGTTTAATTTGGTTTTATTCAGTTTTTAAATTTTGTATATATGTATTTTATTTTGTGGCTGTTCACCGCCCTGAGTCCTTCGGGAGTAGGGCGGTATATAAATCCAAATAAACCTAAACCAAACCTAAACCTACTGGAAGTTCGGGAAAGCCGGAAATGGACTTGTTTCCAGCCTCCAGAGGGCCTCTGGTGCCTGGGGAGGGCAAAAATGCCCTCTCCCCACCATGGTGCAGGAGGCTGACTAGGCCACACCCCCATGGCCACGCCCACCCATCAATCAGGCAAAGAACCCCTTGCTAAAATTTTTGAAGCCCCTATCCCTGCTTGTGCTGCTTCTAAGTACTTCTAAGTACTTGATAGGCTGGGGGTAGGTAAAGTAAGTCTATCCATCCCTCTCGTTTGCCTTTAGCCTCTGGTGATTTGTTTCCCTGTCTTTGAAGGAACTTGCAATCCTTCAACGCCGCCGTGGTAGGGGACATCCCGCTCTTCCAAGCGGAGACCATTTTGTCCGCCCCCGAGATCATCCTCCAGCCAAACATGGGGGAAATTGAGAAGATGAGCGTCCATTGCATTCGGGACTGTGTGGAAACCACCAAGGTGAGACACACACCGCCTCGGTGTGCATCCGACCCTACTAGGCCTGCAGCCGCCTTCCCTGTTAGAGGCTGGTTCTGGCATAGAGCGAAATTCAAAGGAGAGCAAATTTAACGATTGCAAAACCAAGGAAGCCATGGAAACAGAGCCTCCTGCTGAAAAGAAGGATCTGAGCATTATTAGAATTCATTCCTTAAGGCATTCTAACTTCTTCTTCAGTGAATACTTATGCAGAGGTCTTGGATTCTTGTCAGCTTCCAGTCCTGTCTGCCAGTCGAAGCCTGAAATGCTCTTTCAAGACTAGAGTCAATTTATAGATCGACTTGGCCTCCTCTATTCAGCTGGACTTTCAATTTCCACCTGTCCCTTGTTTTTTTTTCCCAATTGGCCAGATTGGCTAACTATCGGTTACGTGAAAACTCAACCTCTTTCCTTTCCTGCAAAGCTGAGCTCAGCTTAGCCCGAGAATCTTCCTTTGTCTCCACGCAGCTTTTTATTCGCTGGTTGCACGGCAGTTGCATTGAGTGCCCACCCCAGCAAACGGGGGACGACGAACCGGTCATCTTTAGCTTCTTCAGCGACATCTCCCAGAACCCAACGATCATTGAGCAGGCCATCCTGATCACGCAAAACATGCACAAGCTCCTGGCTTCCCTCACCAAATACCTGAACCGTTGGAAGCGGTATCGGCCCCTGTGGAAACTGGACAAGGCCATCGTCATGGAGAAGTTTGCGGCCAAGAAGCCGCCTTGCGTGGTTTTCGACGAGAAGCTGCAGTTCTACATGAAGGTGGCCCAGGAAGTCATGCAACAGCCCATGGTCAAAGATGAGCAATGCATCCGCCTGTTGCTGGCCCCGTTGGCGTTCACGGTCCAGGAGAACGCCAGAGGTTGGATCACTTCCCTTGGGAAGCTACTCAACGAGTCAGCCAAAGAGGTGCTGTACAGTCTCCAAGAAAACATTGAGGTAGGTTTCTCCAGCTGGGGATGCTTCACCTTGGTCCTACCATACCTGGAGAGGACAGAGGAATGGGAGGTGAAAAAGATTAAATGTATCTTTCTTTTGAGTCCAAGATCTGGGCCGGGGTGTCCAACCTTGGTGATTTTAAGTCCTGTGGACTTCAATTCCCAGAATTCAATTCCCAGAACTCCCTGGAAAGGACAGAGGAATGGTTGGAGAAAAAGATCAAACATATCATATTTTTCTGAGTATAAAACACACTCCCCCCCCCCTAAAAGGAGGGTGAAAATTTGGGTGCATCTTTTACACTGAATGTAGCCAAAAATGCGAGGCACGGAGGCAGTGGTGGTATGTGGCAATCCCTGCAGCCTGGAACAGCTGATTGGGGGTATTCCGAGAGGCCAGTCCACCCGCCAATCAGCTGCTCATGCTGAATCAGGCTGCAATAATGTGCTGAAGCTCACCTGCTGTTTGCTATTTGCTGCAAGGACTCAGAGTTTGCAGCAAGAATCACATCCATAAAGCACACACAAGTAACTAATTCAGCAGAATTCGATAACTTCTCTTTATATATAATATAACACATGAAGTAAATGTACAAGACCAAAAGCAGTTTTTCCAATGTGATAGTAAATACAAGCAAAACACAAGCAGAGGAGAGGAGTTTCAGTTTCAGTTTTGAGCCGCAGACTAGTTTAGAGCTCAGCACAGACTCGGAGCTAAGCCACGCCCAGGCTCCTTGCCGTCACCTTCCTTGTTGCTCATACAGCAAATACTGTTTCAGTTTCCAAACAGCCCTCAACTCTCTCACAGGTTGACAGCACCCTAGGTAGATGAATACCGATGGATGCTGGTAGGCAGAGGCAGAATTTTTTTCATCTTATTTTCCTCCCCAAAATCTAAGGTGCGTCTTATACTCTGGAGCATCTTATACTCCGAAAAATACAGGTATTTTTCTTTTGAGTCCAAGATTTCGGCCTGGGGTGTCCAACCTCGGTGAATCTGATACCTGTGGATTTCAATTCCCAGAAGGGTTGGGGAATTCTGGGAGTTGAAGTCCAGAAGCATTTAAATTACTAAAGTTGGACACCCCTGCTCTAGGCACGAATTAATGTTCCAGGCGATTTTCAAGGCATGTAGGACATCATCCTATAAATAATGTCTTTCGCTCCAAGTTCTTGAAGACCAACACTTTAATTCCTCACTAACCATCACCGAGCTAAAAACGTGCTGATGGAGTCCGGACAGTAGTTTTAGTCAAATGATTCTTTGCAACGTTTGACTGAATGAATGAATGAATGAATATGCTTTCTAGAGATTGTCGCACAATCTGAAGACAACCCCCAGTACCTTGGAAGATCTCAAATTTGTCCTGGGCACCATAGCAGAGATCAAACAGATATCTCTAGAAGTGGAACTCAAGTATTTGGATATCCAAGAGAGATACCGGACCTTGGCCATGTACAACATTGTCGTAAGTTTCATTTTATGGTGTCAAAAGATGCCGAGATACCTACCAAACTAGGGTCCAGCATGGATGGAGGGAAAAATTGATGGGGTAAGAACTGTTTAGGGAAGCTTTTAAAGGAAGCTCTCCGGAGAGTCCTTAGCCATGTAATCCCACACATTCTCCTTAAATAACTTAAATCTCTGAGCCCTCTAAAGAAACCTTCTCGTTCCTCCTCTCCAGATATCAGAAGAAGAAAAGAACCTGGTGGATAAGATAAAGCTGATGTGGGAAACTCTTTACGCTGAGGCAGCTGGAGTTGATCACAGCCTGGGCAGCATCAAAAAGACTTTTACGGAGGTATCGGGGTTGTTGTCGCATTCCGAGACGAAGGGGAAGAGAGTTGGGAAGCCGGGATGGCCTTCTAACTGGGGATTATGCCCCCCTCCCAGATCACAAGGGAGCAGATTGGAAATTACAGCAAGGAGATCGACGACTTCTACCAACGGTTTGTTAGCGAGGGCCCAGGTTCTGTGGGTGAAAATCTTGATAGAGGTAAGTGGCTGCGCACCGCCCTGAGTCCATAAGGAGAAGGGCGGTATATAAATCTAATAAAACTTAAAACTTAAACTTCTTGACCCCCAGATAGCTGGAAACAAGGCAGAAAACACTGAGGTAGATCAAAGGTCTTGGGTCTTAAGATTCTCGTTTGGGAGAGAACGCAAGCATCATCTCCATCCTTGACCTGATGCTCCTTCCTATCACAGGTCTCGTTTGTCCAATTTTCCATAGTTCTCTCATGTTTTCTTCAAGTCCTACGGAACCTGGTCGCATGGTAGCTGCAAAAGATGCTGTAGGCATGTAGGAGATATGCTGAGAAGCAAGGTTGTTAGAAACAGGGTCACTTTTACTTCTTGAACAGATCTTCATTTTTAGCAACCGAAGAACTTTGACCCTTCGTTGGGTCAGAAATTTCCGACTCAGGGCTCACAACAATAAAAAACAGAGAATACAAAAGTTAAAAAATTAAAACAGAATATCCAATAAATAAGGTTAAACGTGGGAATACCAATTCAGATTTAAGATTTAAGAATTCAAAAAGCTACAAAATCAATTTAGGGTCAGTCCAGGCCCGCCCGTTGGAAGAGCCAGGTCTTCAAGGCCCGGCGGAAGGTTCGGAGGTCAAGGATTATCCGGAGCTCCAGGGGTAACATATTCCAGAGGATAGGGGCTCCCACAGAGAAGGCTCTCCCCCTAGGGGTCACCAGTTGACATTGCCTAGCCGAAGGTACCCTGAGGAGGCCAACTCTGTGGGAGCAAACTCTGTGGGCGATGGAAGGCTACTGGGGGCAGGAGATGGTCACCAGCACTGAATTGCCCTCAGAAGACAACCGGGAGCCAATGCAGACCGCGAAGGAGTGGTGTAACATGGGAGTACCGAGGCACCCCCATGACAACTCGCGTGGCCGTATTCTGCACCAGTTGAAGTCTCCGAGTGCTCCTCAAGGGCAGCCCCATGTAAAGTGCATTGCAGTAGTCCAAACGAGACTTTAACTAACTTAAAGACTTAAAGACTTTAGACTTATAACTAAACTGCCTGTCTTTATTTTCTGGTGGGGTTTTTTTTTCCCAAGGGAAGGTTTGGGGTGGAAAATTCTTGAACATGGTAGAGGATTCAGCGAAATGTTTAAATTTCTTCCTTAAGACAAGCATAGCCTGCTATCCCTTTGGTGATATTCTCACTGAGACGTTGTGACTTCTTGATCCATTCAGACCAATCGTGGATCTTGTAGAAGGCCTCTCTTGCCCCACCCCGCCCTCCAAATTCTCCTTGAGGTTTCCCATCCTTCACCCAGTTCTGAATTTATTTGCAGGGTTAGAGCTGATGGTGGTTTTTGAAAGAGAACTAGAGAAACACGAGAGGAATCGTCAAGAATTGGCCAACGCTGAAAAGCTCTTCGACCTGCCCATCACAATGTATCCTGACTTGATCAAAATCCAAAAAGAAATGAAAGGCCTCAGGCAGATCTACGAAATCTATAAACTGCAGCAGGTAGATAGATGGTTTTCGAAAATTGGTCAAATTTTTATTGAGAGTCACGGACCCCAAATCTCAGGTCATCAACCAAATTTCGAGTTTTGTGGGTTAACCTGCCAACCCTCGGCCATTGTGGTCTACTGTTCTAGATAATCCTTGCGCTGTTCATTTAGGTGGATGAGAAGATAGGTGCTCTTTAGCATGTGATCTCAACGAATCTTTATTTGGGACGTTCGGTGTTCTTGATCTTCTCTCTGGTCTCTTTGCCAATTTGAAGGCATTCTTACAAGACTTTTCCGGGTTCTAGGCTGCCAAAGAGGAATGGTCCCAGACTCTCTGGGTGAACCTTAATGTCCAGGTGTTACAGGAAGGAATTGAGGGATACCTTAAAACCCTTCGCAAGTTGCCAAGACAAGTCCGTAACATGCCGGTGGCCTATCACCTGGAAATGAAGATGAAAGCTTTCAAGGAATCCATTCCTCTGCTGCTGGATTTGAAGAATGAAGCTTTGCGAGAAAGGTTTGGCTTCTCCTCATCCATGGGGCTGTTCATAACAATGAAGGTGTCGTTAAACCTGGACTTTTTAAGTCACATGCAGCTTGGGAAGTATGGCCTGGGTTAAATCCATAAAATCGGGGTGAATTTCTCCTCCCATCTTCTCTCTTAAAAACCAAACACTTTAACAGAACAGGAGTTGGAAGGGATCTTGAAGGTCTTCTGGTCCAATTCCCTGCACAAGCAGGAGACCCTCTACCATTCTGGACAGATCCAGAATCTTTTCTTTAAAACCTCCAGTGATGGAGCACCCACAACTTGTTGATTGTCCTCCCTGTCAGGAAGTTTCTCCTTAGTTCTAGGTTGCTTCTCTCCTTGGTTAGTTTCCATCCATTGTTTCTTGTCCTGCCTTCTGGTGCTTTGGAGAATAAGTTGACTCCCTCTACTTTGGGGCAGCCCCTCAAATATTGGAAGAATATTCCTGCAACCGTTTTTCGTACGTTTTATACCCCAGACCAGTGGTGAAATGCTACTGGTTCACACCGGTTCGGGCGAAACAGTAGCAGCGGTGGCACGAGGCTCCACCCACCTGCCCAGACGTCATTACTTCCTGGTTTTAACCAGGAAGGAACCTGTTTTTTACCCTCTGAGCATGCACAGAAGGCTTTGCGCATGCGCAGAGGGTCCAAAATCACATGTGATATACGCGCATGCACAGCGCACACTTCTGAACTGGTAGGGACGGTAAGTAGATTTCCCCAGATCCCTAAAAGACAAAATCACTTTGGTCACTTCAATCCACCCATAACCTGTGTTGATTTCTCCTCTTCTTTCAGACACTGGAAGGAACTGATGAACAGGACAGGCACCAGTTTCGACATGGCCACCGAAACCTTCACCTTGGAGAACATGTTTGCCATGGAACTGCACAAATATTCTGATGTGATCAACGAGATCGTGGGCTCTGCCGTCAAAGAGCTGAGCATCGAGAAGGTCAGAGGGTCTTCTCCCACACCTCTCTGTGTTTCGGTCCTCTCCAATAGCAACCGAGGCAAGTCCTTTTGAACCTCCTTGTTTCTTCTCCTAGGGAGTGAAGGAAATCATTGAAACCTGGGAGAACATGAAATTTACCGTCCAGCGGTACTTCAAAGGGACACAGGAACGGGGCTTCATTTTGGGATCCGTCGATGAGATCATTCAGATCCTGGACGACAACGCCGTCAACCTCCAAAGTATTTCCGGAAGCAGATTCGTGGCGCCTTTTCTGGGCACCGTCCACAACTGGGAAAAAACCCTCTCTTTGATTGGCGAAGTGATTGAGGTAAGGAGGGCTGCTGCTCCAGGTGGACAGGTTGTCCTTCTTGGACAGCAGGTTACACTTCGCTAGACTCCCTTCCCTTGGCCAACGCTGCGTTTCGTCCATCTAGATCTGGATGATCGTTCAGCGAAAATGGATGTATCTGGAAAGCATCTTCATCGGTGGAGATATCAGATCCCAGCTGCCCGAGGAAGCCAAAAAATTTGACAACATAGATAGGATCTTCAAAAGGGCAAGTAACTAAATTGTGTATTGATGGGGATACCCAGTTAGAGGGAACAATGAGGGCTGGCTCTCACAAGGCCCTCAAGAAATACCTTGTAGTCTTTTGTCAGGGTAATGGTGATTTAAAGCTGGCCAGCCCCTTTAAGACTGAGGATGAGTCAGCAGGGTTATTGCTCTTTAAGAAGCTGTCTATGTAAGGGAGGCCATTAGAGGGCGTATCTCTCTCCTCATGTATCTGCACTGTAGTTGTCCGTGTAGAGTAGAAGACTGATTGCTTGTCTAGTATGTGCCTACCATTTGTATGTCTGTTATAAAAGTCTTGTATGTAAACTCTTGTGTTCCTAAATCCTTTTTCTCTTTTTGTAGCATAACATTGATCTGTTTTTTGTTCTGTTTTGGGCAACTTTTAAAGGGAAGAGGCATATAGTCTTATTGTTCACGGGATTCCTCCTTGGTGGTTTTTCAGCCTTTTCCTCCCCCTCCTCCCAATCTCTGCAGATCATGGGAGAAACAGTCAAAGATCCGGTGATCAAGAGGTGCTGCGAAGCTCACAATCGTCTTAGCGACCTCCAGAACATAAGCGATGGGCTGGAAAAATGCCAGAAAAGTTTGAACGATTATCTGGATTCCAAGAGGAACGCTTTCCCGCGTTTCTTCTTCATCTCAGACGACGAGCTGCTCAGCATCCTCGGAAGCAGTGACCCTTTATGCGTTCAAGAGCACATGATCAAGGTAGGGGATGATGGGGAAATCCCCAGAAGAATTACTGTATTTTTCAGAGTATAAAACGCTCTGGACTATAAGACACACCTACCTGTTTTGGGGAGGAAAACAAGAAAAAAAAATCTGCCTTTTCCTCCTTGCAGCAAACAGCAAACAGCCTGCTTTAGTTTCATTTTCAGCACAGGCTGAGTAGCACAAGAAAAAAAAATGTGCCTCCTTGCAGCAAACAGCGGAGGCCCGTGCAAAAATAGGCAATGGCAATCTCTGCAACCTGAAATAGCTGAGGGTCAGGAGAACGATCCAACCAACAGTCAGCTGCTTGTGCTAATCAGGCTGGTGCTGATGCTGAAACGGGCTGTTGGCTGTTTGCTGCAAGGAGGTAAATTGCTGGGTGGCAGAGGCCCAAGGGTGGGGGCTGGCGGATGGGCAGGGCTACATTTGGTGTATAGGCGCACCCAAATTTTCCCCCTCTTTTAGGGGGAAAAAAGTGCGCCTTATACTCCGAAAAATACGGTACATTTTTCTTTTCCCTTTGAGCCACGGCCGGTAGCTTCATTCCTCCGTTCCATCGCTTTTCCTCCGGGTCTTGTTTCAGATGTACGACAACATAGCCGCCCTGAAGTTTCACGAGGACGACAGCGGGATGAAGATCGCCACGGCCATGATTTCCGCAGAAGGCGAAGTGATGGAGTTCCGGAAAGCCATCCCGGCGGAAGGCAGAGTTGAAAACTGGATGACAGCCGTGCTGGTCGAAATGCGAAGGACCAACAGGCTGATCACCAAGGAAGCCATCTTTCGGTATTGCGAAGACCGAAGCAGGTGAGGGAGAAGATGCTTCTCCAAGGCCACCAGTATTGTTGGCCCTCCAAGAATTTTATGTCTCTGGTAGTCCAAGATCCATAGATGCGGCTCTTCAGTCTGCTTCCCAAAAACTTCAGTTGGGGGTCTATATTATTGAATTGGAAACACGGAGAATAGAGATCCATTCGTTCTGATAGGCAGGCCAAGGTCATCGTTTTCCCTCAGTTCTTCTGCCTAAGAACATGGACGCCATCTGTGTTGTGATCTAGGCCCAAGTAGTTATTACCAGACACAATCAGTCGATCAAACTGATCGACACAATCAAACGAACATATTTTATTAGAACAGCTGAGAATTACTTCATTCTCAGCTTAGTCCAAATTAAGTCCAAAACAAATCCTTCGTAAGCAGTCCTTCGGCCTTATCACAGACTTTTGTCTTCTTTGGCACTCTGCCAAAGGCTTTTCTTGGCAAAACCCCACAAAGTTCAGAAGCAAGAGAGGCTGACAAGAAACAAATGTAGCAACGTTGCTTTCCTATAAAGACTCCAAGAACCATTGCTGCTCTTTTAAGCCTTCTGGGAGGGGCCAATCATCTCCAGGCCTTACTCCCGAGTCGTCCCTTTTGCTTTAGCTGCTCTTGCCTTCTGGCAGCTCTTCGCATGTGTTCACTAGGAACAGGCTCCTCCTGTTCCTCTGCCTCTCTGATGTCTGCCTCTGGAGGCTTTGGAGTCCGTGCATCGCTCCTAGATGGCCCTGGCCCCATCTCTGCCTCCGACGCAGAGCCCTCGTCTGGGTCTTCTCCAGACTCCAGGACTGTCCCATGTTTCTCCCCAGCCTCCTCACTATCCAACTCCGCTGCCAGCTTCGCAGGCTGCTGGCGGACCACAACAATCTCTGAGATTTAAGCCCCGCCTTGTTCTCTGAGATGTGTGTATTGGCTTGAACCAGATCTCTCCAGATTGGTTGAGAACCATAAGAGGTTGTCATCCCAGGATATCTATAAGGCATCCAGCTAAGAAGAAGTTGGATGGCATCAAACTAGATCAGGAGTCTCCAAACATAGCCACTTTAAGACTAAAGTGTGGACTTCAATTCACACTTTAATCTAAATTGTAGACTTCAATTCCCCGAATTCCTCAGTTGGCCAAGTTTGGAGACCCCTGAACTAAGAGAGAGGACTTGGCTCAAGCCTGTTGCTCCAAAAGCAACCGAGTTCTTGAAGAAACCTCATTCTCTTACTATTCTTTTATACTTCCCTTTAACGCCTGCATTTTTACAGCTCCAAACATTAAGACAAAAGACAAAATATCTTATCTCTGCCCACCCTTGCAAATCTGCCTTTTCCGCAGAGTGGATTGGATGCTGATGTATCAGGGCATGATGGTGCTGGCAGCCAACCAGGTGTGGTGGACCTGGGAGGTCGAGGACGTCTTCCGGAAGGTCAAGAAAGGGGATAAACAAGCCATGAAGGTCTACGCCAAGAAAATGCACCAGCAGATCGACTCGCTGGTGACCCGGATCACCAAGCCGCTAAGCAAGAACGACAGGAAGAAATACAACACTGTTCTCATCATCGACGTCCACGCGAGGGATATTGTTGATAACTTCGTGCGAGACAGGTAAATCGCCCCCCCGGAGGTGAAGGAAGAGTCCAGTGAGGTTCAGACTCGACCACAAGGCACCGGGCACAAATGGCATGTTCATATATGTAGTCCTCAACTTGTCACCATTTGGTCCATGATGGTTACAAGTTATGATGGCGCTGAAAACAATGAGGGTTATAATCAGTCCTTGGACTTCAGTCATCCCGACCTAGAATTTTTGAGGGCCATGTGGTTGCAATTTGGGTGCTTGGTAACCTGTTTGCACTTCACGATTGGTGGCCAAGCAATGGTGGGATTTGCCGTTGGCAATGTTTCCTGGCTGCTCCTCCAGAAGGTCAGTGGGGAAGCCAGTAGGAAATGTTGCAAGTCGCCGGGGTGAGTTTTCCCCACCCATGCGATCTTCCGCAGCCTCTCTGCACTTGCACCCCCTCCCCGACCCCCACCCCCTTTGCACCAGGGGTGAAATTCACTTACCTTCCCTACCAGTTCACAAATGCACAAATCCTGCGCATGCACAAAGCCTTCTGCGCATGCACAGAAGCTTATAGTCATCGCAAAAAAGCACCGTGATGACATCCGCACAGGGGAGTGGAGCCTCCCGCAACCACCACTACCGGTTCGCCTCGAGTCGGATAGAACCAACTGAATTTCACCCCTGCTTTGCACTCCCTTCCCTCCATCCCCCATCCAGGAGCAGCCACTTAACTTGTCGCAGGCCTGGGACTTGGTGCTTCCTGCTGGCTTCCCCATTGACTTTGCTTAGGGGAAGCCGGCAGGAATTTGCCTTGCCTAATTCAACAGTAACTGAGACCGCAGGAACTGCCATTCCAAGGCTTAGTGACTGAGAGTCTGGTTCCAATTGTCATAAGTCGAGGACTACCTGTAATCCTACTTACATTGTTAAAAGTAATGAATGTGGAGCATCTCTGACCTCCGTTCCTTCTTCTCAATGTTTATCTAGTTAGCTTTCTGCAGCTCAGTCTCGGAAGGGCCCTTTGCTCATGTTCAAATCCTCTCTCTCTTATCAGCATTATGGAAGCCCGGGAATTTGAGTGGGAAAGCCAGCTGCGATTTTATTGGGACCGTGAGCCTGACGAACTCAACGTACGGCAATGCACCGGGACCTTTTCTTACGGCTACGAATACATGGGCTTAAACGGGCGTCTGGTCATCACTCCCCTCACGGACCGGATATACCTGACGCTCACACAGGTAAACCGACAAGGAGGGTTTCCATTGACTTCTGATTTTGGAATGCCTCCCCCCCCCTTTTTTTTTAAAAAAAAGCAGATCTTGAATTTGGAGAATCTAAACGAGCAGAATACGTCTTCCATCAGTATCCCACTTTTAGGTCTTCTTCTCATCCTTCTTTACAATTCTGATCTATTTTGTTGTTGTTAGTTGCGTGTCCGACCCATCACGATCCCAAGGACCACGTTCCTCCAGGCCTTCCTGTCTTCTATCATCTTCCAGAGTCCATTGAAGCTCACGCCGACTGCTTCAGTGACTCCGTCCAGCCACCTCGTTCTCTGCCGTCCCCTTCTTCTTTTGCCCTTAATCTTTCCCAGCATGAGGTTCTTCTCCAATGAGTCCTTCCTTCTCATTAGATGGCCAAAGTATTTGAGTTTCCTCTTCAGGATCTGGCCTTCTAAAGAGCAGTCAGGGTTGATCTCCTCTAGGACTGACTGGTTGGATGGCCTTGCAGTCCAAGGGACTCGCAGGAGTCTTCTCCAGCACCAGAATTCAAAGGCTTCCATTCTTTGGCGCTCAACCTTCCTTACGGTCCAACTTTCCCAGCCATCCATTGCAAGTGGGAAAACCATCGCCTGGACTATATCTATAAGGCATCTCAAAACTGAGTTTGGTTAAAATAAAAAAAGCAGCCCTCTACCCCAATTAGAAGCCAGAAAGAACATTGCTGGTACTTACCTATAAAGCCCTACATGGCATGGGCCCAGGATATTTACAGGACCACCTTCTGCCTGCCTCCCACCGCCCTGTGCGCTCACATAGGACTGCCCTCCTCCAGGTGCCTTCAGCCAGACAATTTGGCTGGCAGCACCCAGGATGAGGGCGTTCTCTGTGGGCACGCCGACTCTCTGGAATGGGTTAACCACGGAGCTCCGGATGGCCCCCGACCTCCGCTCCTTCCGCCAAGAGCTGAAGACATGGCTTTTCCAACAAATTGGCTGATCTGATGGATGATTTTAATTGGGTGGATTTTTAAATTGGTTGTCTTGTGTAGTTATTTTTACCTTTTTACTGTTTTAATTTCTGTAAGCCGCCCTGAGTCCTTTGGGAGAAGGGCGGCATATAAGAATGAATGAATGAATGAATGAATGAATGAATGAATGAATGAATGAATGAATGAATGAATAGCTAACTAGTTAGCTAGCTAGCTAGCTTTGTTGGGAGGAAAAACACCTTGCAGTTAAAAACAAGAATGCAATCTACCATCTACCACCATCCCAGAAGTTGGGAGAAAAGCCAGATTTTAAGGCTTGGAAAGTTGGTCCAATCAGAACCTTTGCGAGGGATGCCGTTCCTAAGGGCAGGAGCCACAACCCAACAAGAAAGTTGCTTCAGAGATGAACCAGTAATTACTTCCTGGGTCAGGATCAAAGTCCCACTGAGGCAGAATCAATGGCCACCATCCTAGTCATGTTTTTCAACTTTTCTTTTTCTTTTTCCCTCAAAGGCCTTGTCCATGTACTTGGGTGGAGCACCCGCCGGTCCAGCAGGAACTGGGAAAACGGAGACGACAAAGGATCTCGCCAAAGCTTTGGGCTTGCTTTGTGTGGTCACCAACTGCGGAGAAGGCATGGACTTCAAGGTCAGGAATTCACCCTTCTCCATCTTCTGTCTACACTGTGGCCGTAAGAATTCAGTCTGCTGGCCAATCTAAAACCAGTGTGCAAACCATCTCTTCTTAACCCACAAAAGGCAACTGGGCTTTTCCTTGAAGACGTTTCGCTTCTCGTCCAAGAAGCTTCTCCAGTTCTGAGTGAAGAATCCATTCAGTAGAACTGAAGAAGCTTCTTGGATGAGAAGCAAGAAGTCTTCAAGGAAAAGCCCAGTTGCCTTTTGGAAAAAAGATTACCTTTGGGGCAACCGTGACTCGGATGACTGACACTCTCCAGAGGCATCTCATCTTCACTCCCTGGTCCTCTTCTGTAGGCCGTGGGTAAAATCTTCTCAGGCCTTGCCCAGTGTGGAGCGTGGGGCTGCTTCGACGAATTCAACCGGATCGACGCTTCCGTCCTATCGGTCATCTCCTCCCAGATTCAGACGATCCGAAACGCCCTCATGAACCAGCTGAAAACATTTCAGGTAAAGAGGGAAAAATAAAATAAAAAATCTGCATGAAATTCTGCAGGAGCAGAACGCCCAGCTTCGGGGGCCTCTGGGACCCTCGGCTAAAGTTTCACATTTCAGTTTGAAGGGCAAGAAATCATGCTGGACCCTCGGATGGGCATTTTCATCACCATGAACCCCGGCTACGCGGGACGAACGGAGCTCCCTGAATCCGTCAAGGCCCTTTTCAGGCCGGTGGTGGTCATCGTCCCCGATCTGCAGCAGATTTGTGAGATCATGCTGTTCTCCGAGGGATTCCTCCTGGCAAAGGTGGGTCACGCAAACGGATGGCTGCTTGGATGACAGGTAGCCCTGGACATACGACCACCATTGAGCCCTGAAATTCCTGTCGCTAAGCAGAACATTTGTTAAGTGAAGCTGCCTTGTTTCATTGACTTTTCTTGCCACGGTTTTGAATCACTCCAGTTGTGAAGGTAGTCACACGGTTGTTAAACATGTACAGAGGTCATGCTGATATAAAAATTTAGTTTAAATGTCAGCAAGTGTGTGCATGTGTGTGTGTGTGAGAGAGAGAGGGAGGGAGAGAGAGAGAGAGAGAGAGAGAGAGACAATACAATACAGGAAATAAAATATTAAATTAAGATAAATGTCCAATAGGTGCTAGCCAAGAAGATGACTGTGCTGTACAAGTTGGCCAGAGAACAGCTTTCTAAACAGCATCATTATGATTTTGGGCTTCGGGCTCTGAAGTCTGTCCTGGTCATGGCCGGTGAACTGAAAAGAGGGTCTTCAGATCTCCCAGAGGTAAACTTATTTCCGGTCTTCGACAGGTGGAACAAAGCAAGAGATTTGTGACACCTTGAAAAATCAACGATGAGAGCTTTTAAGTCCTTTGAATCACATGCACAGATCTGGATTCAGGGAAGAGCAGAATAGCTTCCCCAGATCAGCATTTCTTCCCTGTCTGAACATATCGAGAGAAAGCCTGACCATGAAATCACCCAGAAATTAGATCCCCAACCACTGTGGCCAATGGCTTTTAAACAGGACCGGAACACCACTTTAACCTAATCTTCATGATATGCCGAGTGCTTTCCTTATGCCAACAAAGCTGATTTCCAACGACATCACCCTCCCTATTTACAAAGTCCAAAAGCGTGTAAATAAAAATGGAGTTCGATCCTAGGTAGAGGCAGATATTTCTCTCTCTCGGCACAATGGGAATATATCTGCTGTGAACTCCGTACTGGCGACAGGAAGGGCATCCGGCCAGTAAAAACTCAGCTCCATTCAGTTGCCCCGACTCCACCCCGTTGCAAGGGATTAAATGGCCTTTCAAGAGCATGATGATTTTATTAAGTTTTAACCCCTTTGGTTACCTTGAGATGAAATCTAATTGGAAATGCTGTGGGAGGCCTCATCTTTTGGGAGAGTTCCTTTTAACAGGGAAAATCTATTCCAGGAAGTCAACTCCGCTCACCAACATTTTCAATCTTTCTTTGGGGTTCAAACCCCCTTCTAGGACGTGGTCCTCATGAGAGCCCTCCGAGATATGAACCTCCCCAAATTTGTCTTTGAAGATGTTCCTCTTTTCCTTGGTTTGATCTCTGATCTGTTTCCCGGATTGGATTGTCCTCGAGTCCGCTATCCCAAATTCAACGATGCAGTGGAATACGTGCTGGCTGAAGAAGGTTACATAGTTCTACCTGTTCAGGTATTAAATGAAAGTCGCTAAGATCAAAGAGATGGTCAAAATATAGACAGATAACCTTTGGCCTTCATGAAGCTTGTCTGAAGAGCCTCATCAAGCCATAATGCAGTTGTCTGAAACTGGGACAGTGGTCATTTTACATTCTGGTTTTCCAACCTTGGCAACTGTAAGACCTGTGGACTTCAACTCCCAGAATACCTCAGGCTGAGGAATTCTGGGAGTTGAAGTCCACAAGTTTTCAGTTTAGTTTAGTTTAGTTTTTAGTTTACTTTTTAGTTTAATTTAGTTTATTGTCAATGCACTTCATACAATGAAATTAAATGCCATTTTCAGTGTACGTTAGAACTATAAAAATAAAACACAAATACACCCTTCCTTCACATTCTATGCAATTGAATTGAAAACCCCTGATATTGCATTAATATTGCACTATACAGTAAATTCAATATATGGTTACTGATCTAGGATAGAAGCTGTTTTTCCACCCTATTTGTCCTTGTTTTTCTTGTCCTGTACCGGCTGCCAGATGGTAATAGTTCAAAAAAAAAAAAAAGGGTGCCCAGGATGAGATGGATCTTTAAGAATGTTTTGAACTTTCTTAAGGCAGTGGGAACCATAAAGCTCTTCCAAGGAGGGGAGAGGGCAACTTATGATCCTCTGTGCAATGACGTCGACCCTCTGGAGCGCTGTCCTATCTGCCACTGTGCAATTGGCAAAGTCTTACAAAGTTGCAAGGTTGAAGACCCCTGATTTTAAATGATCAATGAATGCCAATTCCATGAAGAGGGGTATATAATTCCAGTCAAGATGGCTGCCACTGGGGTTTTTTTTTTTCCCCCTCCCTCAGGTGGATAAAGTGGTCCAAATGTACGAAACGATGCTGACACGACACACCACAATGGTGGTAGGGCCAACCGGAGGTGGCAAATCTGTGGTGATCAACGCCTTGTGTCATGCTCAGACAAAGTAAGCACAAATCAGTCAGTGTGGTGGAATGTGGCCTGGATTCCCAGCCACCTTATCGCGAGCAGGATAATTTCTCGCTTTTCATGCCCGTGAACTTTGTGGTAGCTTTCCTTAGCCAGTGTGGGAAATGGGGCACTCTTTTTAGCAAGAGCTCCGTTCTGAGTTGGCACATCTGAGACAGGACAGGATTTCATATCCGAGCCCTTTCTGGGTGTCATTGATCCAATTCTGCTTCTTGTAATCGATACCTCATTAGGTTAGGCCTCCTGACCAAGCTGCATATCCTGAACCCCAAAGCCATGAGTGTCATCGAATTGTACGGCATCCTCGATCCCACCACACGAGACTGGACCGATGGCGTTTTGTCCAACATCTTCCGGGAAATCAACAAACCCACCGACAAAAAAGAGAGACGGTAAATCGATCCTACATCCATGTTTTTTTTCAACTGGGAAAAATCTTTGGATTCTTTAACAATTCCTTCAGAGATCCACTCCGTTTCATGACTGTTTTAAAAAATTGGTTTTATTTTACTTTTTGATTTTGTGGGGAATAGAAGGAGAGACACGGGTCTGTGGGTCAAACATTCGGGCCTTTGAGACAGGCAGGTTAAGAAGCAGACATAGCCAGGGTTCCAGAAATCCTCTTTATTGTCATAAAGTAGAATACAGTAAAAGGATCTTGAAAACCTGTCCAAGATTCTCTGGTTCTAAACAAAATCTAGGCAGGGTTATCTTGAGTTTCTTTCTCACCCTTTCAGCATTCCCACGATTGAGTAATGTTTTCTCCCTCAACATCCTGTTCATTCTTTCCTTATTCTAATTAAAAAGGTAAAGGTTCCCCTTGAACATATGTGCTAGTCGTTCCCAGCTCTAGGGGGCGCTGCTCATCTCCGTTTCAAAGCCGCAGAGCCAGCGCTGTCCGAAGACGTCTCTGTGGTCATGTGGCCAGCATAGCTAAATGCCAAAGGCTCACAGAACGCTGTTCCCTTCCCACCAAAGGTGGCCCCTATTTTTCTACTTGCATTTTTTATCTGCTTTCGAACTGCTAGGTTGGCAGAAGCTGGGACAAGTCACGGGAGCTCACCCCTTTACACGGCAGTAGGGATTCGAACCACCAAACTGCCGACCTTTCGATTGGCAAGCTCAGCATCTTAGCCACTGAACCACCGCATCCCTTTTTTTATTCTAATTATGAAACTGCCAAATCGGGCTACCCTATCCCATTTTTGAAAATTTTCTGTGATCCTCAATTTCCTGTGATCCTTCTGTTGTGGCCCCGTCCTCTGAGCCTATCCCTTTGGAGGAAGGAAGCTCTGAGCAGGAGGAAGAGGAGCCAGCCAGATCTCCCAGCCCCCCCCCCTCTGGCACCGGCTCAGGTGCCAGCTGAAAGAGAGCCAAGTAGTGGGGAAACAGGTGTCTCAGATGAGAGTGAGGGAGAGACGTCATTCCTGGATGCACGCCAAAGAAGGCGAGACAAAAGAGTATTGCAGCTGCGGCGTATGAGGAAATAGTCCTGAGTCACTGATTGGAGTCATGGGATCAGTGAGTCACTGGACCACACCCAGAAGCCTGTCTATATAAGACAGGCCAGTGAGTCACGAAGTTCGTGACGAACAAAGCTAAACAAACGGAGCAACCTCGTAGACTTGGAAGCTAGATGAACGGCAAAGCTACGTAGGTGATTTTCTTGTTTGTGTAAACCAATAAAGTCCTTGGCAGACGGTGTGCATATCGCTGTCAAGGTTGAGATAAGAACTGCGGAGTGTGCCAAGTGATTCTTAACCCTCGGCTGGCTGTGTTTTTGTGGGTCTCTGAAGGGGGGGGACAGATCATCTTCCCTATTATTTCCCCCTACATTTCTTTCCACTTATTCCCTTATAAACTTCCATTGACCCCAGTGAAGCTCAATCATGAAATGGAATCAGAATCGTTGGTCTTCGGTGCATTATTTTTTTTCTCAATCTGGATACACAGGTACATATTATTTGACGGCGACGTAGATGCTCTCTGGGTAGAAAACATGAATTCTGTGATGGATGATAACAAGCTGTTGACCCTGGCGAACGGGGAGAGGATCCGGCTTCAAAACCATTGTGCTCTTCTGTTTGAGGTAAGGCTCGTCCCACGATGCCGATGGCTTTGAGCTTCCTCCTTTCTTTGGAAGGAGCCCCACCCATTTCCAACCCAACAGAGGACATTCCTGTAGCCACCACCAGATCTTGGAGCTTCTTATAACCTTCCTTACAGGTTGGAGACCTACAATACGCTTCCCCAGCCACTGTATCGCGTTGTGGGATGGTCTTTGTAGACCCAAAGAATTTGAGATACAGACCTTATTGGGATAAATGGACAAAAGAAAGGAGCAAGGTAAAAACAGCTAATGATGAATCTGGAACTTCTTCTGAAGGCCACTGCTGACGGACAAGCAGAAGTGAAGCCACTTAAAAAAAACATTTGCATGGGTCATGTCGTATGATAGCTCTTGCTTCTCATAAGATGTTCTGACAAAGCTTCCCAAGAGCACAAAACAGACTCCTTGTCCTGACAAAGACCCCTTTTTATTAAGTGACTGTGAATTCCTCTCATTCACATCCAGCAAAGTCTTTCCAGGGAGAATTTACAGTCGCAGACCTTATCTGGCTTGGAGAGCTGCCAGGCCGATATCTTCAAAACTTGGCAAGGAGTCTCGGAGAATCACGAACCAATTAAGCGGACTAATGGTCTCCTGCAAACACCACTTCCCTTTCGCTCCTTTTTTTTCCCTCTGGCAGGGCCCTTCATCGTCCACCAGTGGCCTTACTCCCAAGTCGACTCTTGTTCTTTAGCTGTTCCTTTCGTCTGGCAGCTCTGGGAACAGGCTCCAGCTGTTCTTCTGCCTCACTGATGTCCGAAGGCAGCTGACAACTGTCAGACGGCCCTGGCCCCCTCTCTGCCTCTGATGCAGAGCTCTCATCAGAGCCTTCCCCAGACTCCAGGACTGGCCCATGTCCCTCCCCAACCTCCTCACTGTCTGAGTCTGCCATCAGCTCCGCTGGCGGGCCAGAGCATAAGATTCCAGCCTGAGCTTTGTTTCTTTGTTCAAGAGTTGTGGTCTTTTGCAATGTTCTCCCAAATCAGTGCCCAAGGTGATGCTCCCAAGAGGAGGAAGAAAAGAATTCGGAGGACCTGTTTTTCCAATTTAGAATAACATTCTTTTTTTCCAGCAAGAGAAACAGCTGTTGGACAGATTGTTTGACAAATACGTGCCTTTCTTGATCGAAATGATCGTCGAAGGGATTGTGGATGGACGGCAAGGAGAAAAAATGAAGATGATTGTCCCACAGACGGATCTGAACATGGTAAATAATCTGATTTCTGTTTCCATGAAAGGAGAAAAACGTTGAGCCCGAGGTAAAAGGAGGAGGCCAGATTGTTGGGGTTTGCAAGATGCTGACTCTGTAAACCGCTTAGAGAAGGCTGTAAAAGCACTGTGAAGTAATATATAAGTCTAAGGGCTGTTGCTATTTCCTGCTAATGAAGTAATTCATACTTCCCTTCTTTCACGTCCTTCTTTAGGACCCCCCCCCCCCAAAAAAAAGAAAAGGAAAAAAAAAACAGGACTGCTTTTCATGGCCAGCCAATGATGGAGGTTTTTTTTCTTTTTTTCCATCTCAGGTGACTCAGCTGAGCATGATGCTGGATGCTCTGATCGAGGCTGAAATAGAGGATCCCGAAGTGCTCGAATGCTACTTCCTGGAAGCCCTTTACTGCTCCTTAGGAGCCAGCCTCCTTGAAACCGGGAGGGGCAAATTCGACGACTTCATTAAGCGCCTCTCTTCCATGTCCACCGTCAACGACGAGATGATTTTAGCAAAGCCGGGAGAATTGCCAGGTTGGTTTCGGAGGTCAGAAGAAGCTAAACTCTTCTTCTTCTTCTTCTACTTTGCTCTGAAGGAAGCGGAGGGAACGTCAGCTCTGTTTCCCGGGTGCTCCACAAGACCATCTCAAGAAGTTTCCCTTCCGCCACCATCATTCTAAAGTTTGACAGGGATGTGAAACTCAGTTTCATGGAGGGCCCCATCAGGGTTGTGTTTGATCTCGGGGTGGTGGGAGTGGCCAGGGTGGGTGTGTCCAGCATGACATCACTCGCATCGGGAGTGGCGCCTGTGGTGGCCCAAGCAGTCTGCCAGCAAAAACGAGCTTCTGAGCTCCGTTTTCGGCTGGGACGGCTTCCTGCAATCCTTTGCCTGTCAGGGGTGGCAATCAGCCCCATTCCCTTCCTGGGGTAATTGCACTTAATTAGAGGTGAACCCGTGACTTTTCCTTGGAGTATACTTTTAAGAGAAAATAAGCCGGGATATATTCTAAGAAACTCATTTTATTATAAAGAAATTTAAAAAATCTTACTAGCTGATTAGTTACATCTTGGCAGCGTTCCTGCCTTACCTCTTGGCGGGCAAACAAAGAAAGATAGAAGAAAAATGAAAGAATGTGGACATGCGCATTAGCTTCACTGGCAGAGGCACCATCGGCCGGTCCTTCACTGTTTCCAGCCAGCCCCACGGGCCAGATCTAAGCACTCTGCCGGCTGGATCCTGCCCCCAGGCCTTGAATTTGATGCCCTTGTTCTAAGGGGCCCCAATTGCTCTCTCCTGCAGGGCAGCTCCCCACCTTGTACGATTTCCACTTTGACGGGCTTACGAAAAGGTGGGTGCCATGGAGCAGCCTGGTTGCTCAGTATCACCACTCTCCTGAAGTGAGATTTATCGACATCCTAGGTAAGAGGGAACCAAACTCAGAACAGTTTGGTAGGAATGTCACCGGTTAAAGAGTTATAGTTGTGATGGGTGCGTTCTGAAGCAATGTATTTTTTCAGGCATTCTTTATCGATTTGTATCTCCTCCCCTCCCTCTTATTATTTTTACATCCCAAGGCAGCAAACATCTCCAATACACCTTCTTCCTCCTGTTTTCCCCACAGGAACCATCCTATGAGGTGGGTTGGGTTGAGAGAGGGGGGCTGTCTCACTGTCTGCTAGTCATGGGTCCAAAGTGACCCAATTGGCTTCCATCCTAAGCTGGGACTAGAACTCACTATTTCCTGGTCATCGGCCCAAAGTCTCCCAGGTGTCTTTCATGGATAAATCAGGATTTGAACCGATGGTCTCCGATATTTTACCCTGGTGCCTTAGACCAACTACTACACTTTCCATCCTTCTCAGATTCTACAGGTTGTTGGATTAGGGCTAAGTGCCATTTTGACCTTGAATAAATGTAGCAAGAGCTGGATTTCCAGTGAGAAAATGGGGCCAGAAAAAATAAAAAGTAAATTAAACTTACTTTAATTTAATTTAATTTAGGGGTGAAATCCAGCAGGTTCTGACAGGTTCTGGAGAACCGGTAGCAGAAATTTTGAGTAGTTCGGAGAACCGGCAAATACCACCTCTGGCTGGCCCCAGAGTGGGGTGGGAATGGGGATTTTGCAGTATCCTTCCCCTGCCATGCCCACCAAGCCACGCCCACAGAACCGATAGTAAAAAAAAATTTGAATCCCACCACTAGTTGAACGTCCTCTTTGTGAAGTTGCTTGGGGCTCCCAGCCAATTCCTGAGGGTGTGTTCCCTTCAACGGTTCCTCCTTTAGTTCCAACGGTGGACACAACACGTACCACTTGGCTCCTGGAGAAGATGTTGAAGATCAAGCGTCCGATGGTTCTGGTGGGAGAGTCGGGGACCTCCAAAACGGCCACGACACAGAACTTGCTCAGGAAGCTCAACCCCGACATAAATGTAAGGCTGTCGTGTTCTGGATCGTGTGTCCGTCCTCCTGTCTATTGGGCCGTTCTTCCACGTCCTGGTTGCTCCTCTATGATAACCCAACGGTGTTTTTTTTCAGGAGGCCACTGGACTTCCTTATTTTTTCTTTAAAGACGTTTTGCTTCTCCTCCAAGAAGCTTCTTCAGATCTAGCTGGATGGTGGGGAACGGAAGGATTTATATTCCTTGCAGACAGCTGGTCCTTTGCATCCTTTGAGAAGGTCGTTGAGGCCACTTGGAGGAAAAAGCACCTTTGGGACAACCATGACGTCGTGCGCTTAAGACCTTTCTTTTTCACCAAGCCGGTCTGGCATAAATCTCTTCTAATTTTTTAAATCTTTATGCTGAAGGTTCTTAACTGATGAGCCAAACGGGCTTAATTATCTTATATTCACATTCTATATGTATGTTATTTTAACTGTTCACCGCCCTGAGTCCTTCGGGAGAAGGGCGGTATAAAAATTAAATAAATAAATAAATGACTTGGATGACTGAGAATCTCTACAGACTTTCCTCTACTGTCAGGTCCCAAGCACCAAGAGAGACATGCTACTTCTGAGGATTTTCCTTTACTGATTGATTGATTGATTATTAAATTTTTATACTGCCCTTCTCCCGAGGGACTCAGGGCGGTGTACAGCCGTAATAAAACAACATATAACACAAAAATTAAAAACAATTTAAAACATATTCCTATTTTTAAAACCCCGAGACTAAAAAATACCCAATTAAAATTCATTATTTCGTCAGACCAGCTTGTTGAAATAGTAAAGTCTTAAGAGCACGGCGAAAGGTACGCAGGTCAGGGATCATACGTATCTCCGGGGGCAGTTCATTCTCTAGGGCAGGAGCCCCCACAGAGAAGGCTCTCCCCCTGGGGCTCGCCAGTTGACACAATTTGACCGACGTCACCCTGAAGAGGCCCTCTCTGTGGGATTGTACCGGCCGGTGGGAGGCTACAGTTCCTCACCTGTAGACAGAAATCTTTCCAAACCAAAGGACTTGCATCCTTAAAGGTCTACTCTAAGAACTTCTAGGGAGGAGCCATCTAAACTCCCTTCCACCCAGCCAAATTATCCAAATTTCCTTGCCTCTTGGACCTCTTGCAACGCAGGCCCTCCCTCCCTCCCTCCCTCCCACTTGGGAATCCAGACTACATTCCACCACGCTGCCAACTCACGCCAGCCTTTATTTCTAGTAATAATTTTTGAATCTGCTCCATCCAGGTGCTTCTGGTCATCAACTTCTCCTCTCGCACCACTTCCATGGACATTCAGAGGAACCTGGAAGCCAACGTGGAGAAGCGGACCAAAGAAACGTACGGGCCTCCCATGGGAAAACGACTCCTAGTCTTTATGGACGACATGAACATGCCTCGGGTAAGGACTCAAAGAGCCAGAGCTGAACACGGAAGGACATGGCTAAACTCTTACCATGTAGTCCTCAAAAAAAAAAAAAGAAAGGAAGAAAAATTGGCCTCCATTCATGTGAGAATGATTAATCAGTGGAGCGACTTGCCTCCAGAAGTTGTGAATGCTCCAACACTGGAAGTTTTTAAGAAGAGATTGGACAACCATTTGTGTGAAATGGTATAGAGCAGGGGTCTCCAACCTTGGCCACGTTAAGACTTGTGGACTTCAATTCCCAGAATTCCTCGGGGAATTCTGAGGAACTCTGGGAGTTGAAGTCCACAAGTCTTAACGTGGCCAAGGTTGGAGACCCCTGGTATAAAGCTTCCTGCCTGAGCTGGGGATTGAACTAGAAGACCCCCAAATTCCCTTCCAGAATCCCTGTGATTCTATGTCTTACCAGCTGAACCTCAACTGAAGTTTCTAAAGCCGCCTGCAGACCAGGCTGGCGTCTCCCGGCCTCTCAGCCCTTTTTTCCTTCCATTTCCACAAAGGTGGACGAATACGGTACCCAGCAGCCCATCGCTCTGTTGAAACTGCTGCTGGAGAAAGGCGCCTTGTACGACCGGGGGAAGGAGATGAACTGCAAATATCTCCGCGACTTGGGCTTCATTGCCGCCATGGGCAAAGCCGGGGGCGGCCGCAACGAGGTGGACCCTCGCTTCATTTCCCTCTTCAGCGTCTTCAACGTGCCTTTCCCTTCGGAAGTGTCCCTGCACTTGATTTACGCCTCCATTTTGAAAGGGCACCTGGCGGTAAGTTGGACAGGGAGGGAGGGAGGGAGGGAGGGAGGGAGAGAGAACCTGCTGAATTTGTCAAGCAAATAAATGAACAGGACTTACAGCCACAATACACACATGCATATCTTTCTTTATCTTTATCTTTATCTTTATCTTTATCTTTATCTTTATCTTTATCTTTATCTTTATCTTTATCTTTATCTTTATCTTTATCTTTATCTTCTTCATCTTCATCTCCATCTTCATCTCCATCTCCATCTCCATCTCCATCTTCATCTTCAAATATAATTTATTTTTATCTTTATCTTTATCTTTTTTTTTAAAATGAAAAGATCTCCCCCGTTTTTATCGGCAGACCTTCGACGAGTCCATCGCTGCCATTGCAGACAAAATCACCTCCTGCACTCTGACCCTATACGAAACCATCGTCCACGACTTGCCGCCAACGCCTTCGAAGTTCCACTACATCTTTAACCTGCGGGACCTCTCCAGGATTTACAACGGGCTGGTTCAAACCACCCCAGAACGGTGAGATTTGAACTGGCCAAACGCAGGCAGCCGGCATTCAGCAGAAGTAGCCTGCAGTACTGCACTCTAACCACTGCGCCATCGTGGCTATTATAATAATAATAATAATAATTATTATTATTGGTTAATCTGTAGTGAGATTCACAGCCTTTGAGGCTAGTTAATAGCTTAGCAGCTCGAGTCCTAACCAAGGACCTAGGAACTGTAAAGGTATCGTCGGAGGATGTAAGCTGTTCCGAGTAAGGTGGTTTTTTTGAGAGTCAAAATGTCGAAGTCCGGTAAATTTAGAATTTCTAAATAGCGGGGTAGCCCTTTGGGTATTGCTCCAAGGGCTCCAGTTGCAATCAGAACAACACACGATTTCTTTTTCCACAGTCGCTCAATTTCAATTTGCAAGTCCCAGTGCTTTGTGATTTTTCTTCTTCTTCTTCTTCTTCTTCTTCTTCTTCTTCTTCTTCTTCTTCTTCTTCTTCTTCTTCTTCTTCTTCTTCTTCTTCTTCTTCTTCTTCTTCTTCTTCTCCTCCTCCTCCTTCTCCTTCTCCTTCTCCTTCTCCTTCTCCCCTTCTTCTTTTTCTCCATCTCCTCCTCCTCCTCCTCCTTCTCCTCCTCCTCCTCCTCCTCCTCCTCCTCCTCCTCCTCCTCCTCCTCCTCCTCCTCCTCCTCCTCCTCCTCCTCCTCCTCCTCCTTCTTCTTCTTCTTCTTCTTCTTCTTCTTCTTCTTTGCTGATCTGACTGACGGCTTTGACATAGGTTCCAGACAGTCACCCAGATGGTGAGGGTATGGAGGAACGAATGCCTGCGGGTTTTCCATGACCGGCTGATCAATAAGGCAGATAAAGCTCTGGTACGTTCTTCTTTTTTGAAACTCCTAAACTACAGCTCCGTTCTACAGGGTTGCTAATTCTGGGATGGGTTGCAAATCCTGGAGTGGGTAATTCCCACTGACGCATGTTAGTAATTCTGGAGTTAACCGGTGGATTTTCTGGAACTGCCTCAAGGTCCAAAGCCACATACAAGGCCTGCTGGAAAGCAATTTCAAAGACTCTGCTGAAAATGCACTCAGGGACCCCATCCTCTTTGGAGATTTCCGGATGGCCTTGAACGAGGGGGAGCCTCGCGTTTACGAAGACATCCAAGATTATGACGCAGCCAAAGCTCTCTTCCAGGTACAGAACTTCCAACTTCCGGAGGAAAAATATCATTGAAGTTGAAGTGAGGTTCAAGCCAAATCCAGCTATCAACTCTTAAAATAAAATAAAAAATAAAATAAAAAATAAAATAAAAAATAAAATAAATAAACTCTTCCCTTATCCATGCCCTGCTTTGCATTTCAGCAGCCGAGCTAGTTTTAACATTGTTAAATGAGTTTCTAAGCTAGTTTTTATGTAGTTGAAGAATTTCTAGGCTACTTTTAACATAATTAAAAAGTTTCCAAACTAGCTTTTACTTAGTTAGGGTTTCCTAACAAATTTTTAAATGGTTAAAGAGTTTCCTAACTAGATTTTACATAATTAAAGAGCTTCCAAATTAGTTTTTATGTAGTTAAAGAGTTTCCAGCTGCTGTATTTTTCGGAGTATAAAACGCTCCGGATTATAAAACACACCTATCTTTTTTGGTGAGGAAAACAAGAAAAAGAAATCTGCCTCCGCCTCCCAGCAATTTTGCCTCGTTGCAGCAAACAGCAAACAGCCTGCTTTATTTTCATTTCCGTTTTCAGCATAGTTTGATTAGCACAAGAAAAAAAAAATCTGCTCGCAGCAATTTACCTCTTTGCAGCAAGCAGGAGAGGCCCCTGCAAAACAGCTGAGGAAACTCCTGAGGAAACTCCTGCTAATTAGGCTGTGCTGGAGCTGAAATGGGCTATTTTTTCTTGCTGTTTGCTGCAAGGAGGTAAATTGCTGGGAGGCAGAGGCCAAAGGGTGGGGGCCAGTGGGCGGGCGGGGCTACATTCAGTCTATAAGACGCACCTAAATTTTCACCCCCTTTTAGGGGAGAAAAAGGTGCGTCTTATATTCCAAAAAATATGGTAGCTTTTATGCAATCAAAATTTCCCATCTGGTTTTTACATAATTAAACAGTTTCCAAGTTAGTTTTTACATAGTTAAAGAGTTTCCAGGTAGTTTTTATGTAGAAAAACCCTCAGTGGGATGACCCAGTCATAACACAAGAGATTGCTGGAGACCTTCTCTCTCTTCCACACCTCCAATCTGGAGATTCTTTCTTTGTCGTCCCACACCTCCAGTTTTTAACCTGCAGCTTTATCTCCAAGCCATCATTTTCGTTCGGCTTTCTGCTCGCAGGAGATTTTGGAAGAGTACAATGAAGTGAACACAAAAATGAACCTCGTGCTCTTCGACGATGCTCTGGAACACTTGACCCGCGTTCATCGTATCATTCGGATGGACCGGGGCCACGCGCTGCTGGTAGGAGTCGGGGGTTCCGGAAAGCAGTCCTTGGCGAGATTAGCAGCCTACACCGCGGGATGTGAGGTGAGCCATGCAGCTCCGTTGAAAAACTGGGTTGTATTTTTCAACCTTGGCAACTTTTAACGCATGATTTGGAGTACCATTCAATCCTATTCATCAGACAGTTCAAATTCTTGGAGACTCGGGCTGCCCTCTGTAATCTGCTTTCAGGGATGCACCAGAAACTCAAGATGGCAAGCATGAGCCAGTTAAAAAACGGTGGGATTTTGCTAGTAGAGTGGACATTTGACTCCCCTCCCTGGGTTCACACTGACACCTTCACCTACTTGGTTGAAGATGTGGCAGACTTGAAAATGGCTAATCCTTCTTAGACTGGGAAAGGCTGATTTAAAGCTAGTTGCAGTGACATAAATTCAATAAATAAATACCTAAACTGAAATAGCGATAGCACTTAGACTTATATACTGGTTCCCAGTGCTTTATAGCCCTCTTTAAGCGGTTTACAGAGCCTCCTGCCACCAGCAATCTGGGTCCTCCTTTTACCCACCTCTGAAGGACGAAAGGCTGAGTCAACCTTGAGTCTGGTGGAATTCGAACTGCCACATTGCAGTACTGCATTCTAACCACCGCGCCACCTAATAACACAGAAGAAAACCCTTAACATCCAAATGAGAGGTCTTAGTAAAACCTAACCCTAAGTGAAAAAACAAAATAGGCCAATGGATGCATCCGTCACCTTTTTTAGGTCTTTGAAATAGTTCTCAGCCGAGGATACAGTGAAAACAATTTACGGGAAGACCTCAAGATTCTCTACATGAGACTCGGGATCGAGAATAAAATCATCGTCTTCCTGTTTACGGACGCCCACGTGGCAGAAGAAGGATTCTTGGAGCTCATCAACAACATGTTAACCTCAGGTATCTCGAAAACACAGCGTTGCAAGATGCTTTGCGTTTCAGCTGGTCTCCTAAGGTGTTGGTAGAGAAGATGACCGGAGCCGTTCTTTTATTTTAAAAAAATGATCTCTAATGATTCTTGACAAATGTATCTTTTCTTTTATGTACACTGAGAGTGTATGATCAAAGACAAATTCTTTGTGTGTCCAATCACACTTAGCCAATAAAGAATTCTGTTCTGTTCTGTTCTGTTCTGTTCTGTTCTGTTCTGTTCTGTTCTGTTCTGTTCTGTTCTGTTCTACTCTACTCTACTCTACTCTACTCTACTCTACTCTACTCTACTCTACTCTACTCCATTCTATTCTACTCTATTCCTAATTCTATTCCATTCCATTCATTCCTTGTTCTATTCTATTCTATTCTATTCTATTCTATTCTATTCTATTCTATTCTATTCTATTCTATTCTATTCTATTCTATTCTATTCTACTCTACTCTACTCTACTCTACTCTACTCTACTCTACTCTACTCCACTCCACTCCACTCCACTCCACTCCACTCCACTCCATTCCATTCCATTCCATTCCATTCCATTCCATTCCATTCCATTCCATTCTATTCTATTCTATTCTATTCTATTCTATTCTATTCTATTCTATTCTATTATCTTACTCGCTTGAATCAGCAGTAGACGCAACCACCATCTTTTCTCTTCTTCAAGGTCCACCTTCACTCTGGCTGTGGCAACATCCCCACTTCCATTAACTCATCTTCCCTTCTTGTTCCCCTGGTGCTCCACAGGCATCGTCCCGGCCTTGTTTGCGGATGACGAGCGGGACAACATCTTGAGTCAGATTACCCAGGAAGCCATGAAAACGGGCATCGCCCCAGCCAAAGAGAGCGTCTGGCAGTACTTTGTGAACAAGAGTGCCAACAACCTCCACATTGTCCTCGGGATGTCCCCCGTGGGGGAGACCCTGAGAACTCGCTGCCGAAATTTTCCAGGTAACCCTCAAAGAGTAGTTCTTCCCAACAATATTGAAATGACCCAGCAGGCCATTGAGGGGGAAAAGAGCAGATGGCCTGTAAGAGTGGAAGGGAGCAGGGAGAGAAGATTCTCAATAAAGGAAAATATTTGTCGCTCAGAGTTGAAATGAGGGGTCCATCTTGCTCTCTGAGCTTGACCCAACTAGGGAACATCATCAGTGCTAGGAGGAAGTGAGATTTATGGAGTGGGGAGGAGGAAGAGGACGAGGACGAGAAGGACTCTGAGCTTGGTTGTTTCATGACTCAACTAGTTAACATCATCAGTGCTGGCAAGGAAAGAACCAAGCTCAGAGAGCACCAAGGACCCCTCAGAGAAGATTCTACCTTGATCAGGTTTTTGGTGTCTTGATTTTTTTTTAAATTTGCTTTATATGCCGCCCTTCTCCAGAGACTCAGGGCAGCTTACAATGCGTTAAGCAACAGCCTTCATACTTTTGTATATTTTATACACAGTCAGCTTATTGCCCCCACAAACTGGGTCCTCAATTTACCTACTTTAGAAAGGATGGAAGGCTGAGTCAGCCTTGAGCCTGGTGAGATTCGAACTTACAGTAATTGCAGACAGCTGGTGTTTAATTACAATGCTTTAGTCTGCTGAGCTATCCAGGCTCCATTTGACTTGCCATCCTTTATTTTAAAGGCCTCGTCAACAACACTGGCATTGATTGGTTCCTGCCTTGGCCTCCTCAAGCTCTGTATGCCGTTGCAAAGTTCTTTTTGGGTAAGAAAGAGCTTTGAATTGTTACACACAAAACACACACACACATCCAACGGGTGTGCTTTAAAGCAGAGACAGATGTTCTGCCCTGCAAGATTTCTTCTCGCGCTTCTCCTTCCCGGCTGTTGTTCCCCTTCCTACAACAAAACAGAACAGAACAGAACAGAATAGAATTACAGAGTTGGAAGGGGCCTTGGAGGTCTTCTAGTCCAACCCCCTGCCCAGGCAGGAAACCCTACGCCACTTCAGACAAATGGTTATCCAACATCTTCTTAAAAACTCCCAGTGTTGGAGCATTCACAACTTCTGCAGGCAAGTTGTTCCACTGATTCATTGTTCTAACTGTCAGGAAATTCCTCCTTAGTTCTAAGTTGCTTCTCTCCTTGATGAGTTTCCACCAGTTGCTTCTTGTCCTGCCCTCAGGTGCTTTAGAGAATAGCTTGACTGCCTCTTCTTTGGGGCAGCCCCTGAGATACTGGAAGACTGCTATCATGTCTCCCCTGGTCCTTCTTCTCATTAAATTAGACATGACCACTTCCTGCAACCGTTCTTCCTATGTTTTAGCCTCCAGTACATTTTCTTAAAGTACACTCTTTCATTTTCTAATCACCTATTATTTAATTCCAACCATATCAACTTTAAGACGGGTGGACTTCAACTCCCAGAATCTCCCAGCCAGCCTGGGGTTTGATTCTTCTCCATTGACCTCCCCCCCCCCCCCCCCCCCGCCCAATGTCTTTGTCTAGGGAACAACCTGCTCATCCCCTCGGAGCACACCGAGGAGCTGATCGCGCACATCGTCATGGTCCACGGTTCGGTCGGCGTCTACAGCAAGAAGTTCCTGCAGAAGCTCAGGAGGAGCAATTACGTCACGCCCAAGAATTACCTGGATTTCATCAACACCTATACCAAGCTCCTGGAGGAAAAGAACCATTTCATTTTGGGTAAGGAGAGTTGCTTCAAAGGGGCCACCTTCGTAAAGGGGCCCTTGCGTTAAGACGGCCCTGACTGGCTTCTCCGTTCTTCCCAGCTCAGTGCAAGCGTCTGGAGGGAGGCTTGGATAAACTGAAAGAAGCCACCATTCAGCTGGATGAGCTCAACCGGAAGCTGGCCGAGCAGAAGATCGTGCTGGCGGAAAAATCAGCTGCCTGCGAAGCTCTCCTTCAAGAGATCGCCACGAATACGGCCATCGGCAAGTTTCCTCGCCCTGCCTTGCGGATTTTATTAGGCGGTTGTTTCCTTTGAGAGGCTGTGAAACGAGGGCAGTCAAAAGTGGGTTGGGGGTGGGATTTCCAGCGAGAGAAGAGAGTAGCTCAGGTTGGACTGTGGGGTCCTCTGAGCTTGGCGGTTTCCTTGCAGACGTTTTCATGACCCAAGTAGGTAACGTCATCAGGGTTGTGGGGAGGAGGGGGAGGAGGATTGTGAGGTCCTTGGTAGTCTCTGAGCTTGGTTGTTTTTTCGCAGACGTTCCATGACCCAAGTAGGTAATGTCATCAGTGCTAGAAAGGACTGAGGTTTGCATGAGGAAACCCCACTCCCTTCCAGCACTGATGACTTAACCAAGTTGGGTCACGAAACGTCCATGAAAAAACAACCAAGCTCAGAGACCACCAAAGACCCCACAGTCATACGCCTACTGCTACTCTTCCTCTTTTCCCTCCTCCGCTTTGCAAACCCCACTCCGTTCTACGTTGCCTAGTTGGGTCATGCAAGAAAACAACCAAGCTCAGAGAGCACCAAGGACCCTACGGGAAAATATATTCCAGTTAAGCCTTAGCTCATGTTGTGGCCCCGTCCTCTGAGCCTATCCCATTGGAGGAAGGAAGCTCTGAGCAGGAGGAAGAGGAGCCAGCCAGATCTCCCAGCCCCCCCCCCTCTGGCACCGGCTCAGGTGCCAGCTGAAAGAGAGCCAAGTAGTGGGGAAACAGGTGTCTCAGATGAGAGTGAGGGAGAGACGTCATTCCTGGACGCACGCCAAAGAAGGCGAGAGAAAAGATTACTGCAGCTGCGGCGTATGAGGAAATAGACCTGAGTCACTGATTGGAGTCACAGGATCAGTGAGTCACTGGACCACACCCAGAAGCCTATCTATATAAGACAGGACAGTGGGTCAAGAAGTTTGTGACGAACAAAGCGAAACAAACATAGCAACCTCGTAGTCTTGGAAGCTAGATGAACGGCAAAGCTACGTAGGTGATTTTCTTGTTTGTATAAACTAATAAAGTCCTTGGCAGACGGTGTGCATATCGCTGCCAAGGTTGAGATAAGAACTGTGGAGTGTGCCAAGTGATTCTTAACCCTCGGCTGGCTGTGTTTTTGTGGGTCTCTGAAGGGGGGGGGACAGATCAGCTCACCTAGGAAAAGAGAATTGCATCTGGATGTTTTACTGGCAAGATTCCACCAATATTTCTCGATTTTCTTTCTCTGCTCTCTTGAACTTAGATTAGACTTGCAGGCTCCTCCAATTTCTAATGTCCAGGCCAACGATGGATCCATCCAACGGTGATCCTGTCCCTTTACTGCTAATTAAAGTTCCCCAAAACAAATTTTTTTGTTAACCAGCATGCCTCCGAAGGAATTGAACTCTTTGCCAGGCGCTCATTTTGTCATCGCTTCCTCTCCTTAGCCGAGGAGAAGAAAAAACTGGCCGTCGAAAAAGCCATGGAGATCGAAGAGCAGAACAAAGTGATCGCGGTGGAGAAGCGGGAAGCCGAGACGGCCCTGGCGGAAGCCATGCCTATCCTAGAGGCTGCCAAACTGGAGCTGCAGAAGCTGGATAAGTCCGACGTGACGGAGATCAGGTAGGTCAGGTGCAAAGAACCGTCAAGGTGTGGCACCCCTGAGGACGATCAGGTCTCGCCTAAAAAAAAATCTGAGTCCCAATTTGGCTCAGTTATCCTGGGATGCGGTGACTCAGTGGCTAAGATGCTGAGCTTGTCAGTTGAAAGGTCGGCAGTTCAGCGGTTCAAATCCCTAGCGCCTAACCCCAACATGAGTGACATTAAGCTGGCCACGCCCACCTTGGCCACGCCTCCCCCTCCGAGGTGAAACACAACCCTGATGTGGCCCTCAATGAAATTGAGTTTGACACCCCTGGTCAGCAACCCGCGGCTCTGGAGCCGCATGTGGCTCTTTCACCCCTCTGCTGCAGCTCCCTGTCGCTCAAAATATGTGTCACAACCGCCAATGTGCAACACCCGCCGGCACGCAATTTAGTGAGCTTTTCGAACCCGGTAGGCCAACGCATGGATACTGTAATTCCAAGAAAATAAAAGTTTCAGAAGAAAACAGAATGTTTAATTCAACTGCATATGCTAGTTTTGTGGCCACTCAGGGAATAGTCAGGCACGGGAAGGATTTTGTGGCTCCCGGTGTTTTCTTTTCTGTGGGAAACGGGTCCAAATGGCTCTTTGAGTGCTTAAGATTGCCGACCCCGGTCTAGGGGGTGTTCTCCAGCTTTGAGTTGCCAAGGCGATGCAACTCAAAACAACGGATGGGTTTTTGAGGCAATACGGGGTTTTCTTTGGACTCTCCATATCTATCTCCCCCCACCCCCCACTTTAGGTCCTTCGCAAAGCCTCCCAAGCAAGTCCAGACGGTCTGCGAATGTATCCTCATCATGCGTGGCTATAAGGAGCTTAACTGGAAGACGGCCAAAGGGATGATGTCAGAGGCCAACTTCTTGCGTTCCCTCATGGAGATCGACTTCGATTCGATCACCCAGACCCAAGTGAAATCCGTCCGAGGTAAATGGCCTCAGGTTACACCTCCTTGGAATGGAGCCCAATGACCCAGGGTGTCCTTGGATTGGATGGGTGGGTGGGTGGGTGGGTGGGTGGGTGGGTGGATGGATGGATGGGTGGGTGGGTGGATGCATGGATGGATGGATGGATGGATGGATGATGTGCCACCAAGTTGCTGCCAATCCCTAGAGACCACATAGAAGTTCTCCATGACAATCTGTCTTAACCTTCAAGTCTTCCAGTGGTTCACCATCACCACTGTGAGTCCATCCACCTTGCTGCTGACGATCCCCTTCTCTTCCTTCCACCTTTCCCAGCATTAGAACCTTCTTCAAAGAACTAAGTCTCCACATCTTATGTCCGTAGTAGGAGAATTTCAACCTGGTCATTTGTTCCTTGAGAGACAACCCTGGGTTGACTCTTTGAGTAATCCATTAGTTTGTTTCCTTGGCTGTCCACGGTCTTCTCAGGAGCATTACCCAAAGTTCAAAAGCATCAATGCTCTTCCTGCCCTACTCCTTCCAAGTCCAACTTTTTTCAGTGCCATTGTAACTTAGTAAATGGTCACTAAATGAACTGTTGTATGCCGAGGAGGACTACTAGTAGGTGGCCAGGACACTAACGAGAGATACTTCCCTCCGGAAAGGGTTGCTGAAGACTTTAAACACAACCTTTGAAGAAATGGAAGTGGTCAGCCGGGCTGGCTTGGGGATGCTGAAGTTTGTGGACGCCGTCATGAGTTACTGTGATGTGGCCAAAGACGTCAAACCCAAGAGAGAGAAGGTAGGATAGAAAGAGAAGGCGGAGAGAAGGAATATCCAGCTGGTTCTTCTTGCTGGAAGCTTCAGCTGGGTTGTAGTGCAACTAAAGTATGTGCCACCTTCCGCCAGTTTCTACAAGCGCTTCACGTCTTGAAGGCCTCCAGCCTCGCCCTCTGCTGAGCTTTCTCCTTCTCCTCCTCTTCGTAGGTGGCCAGGCTGGAACGGAATTTCTTCTTGAGCAAACGGGAACTGGAGAAGATCCAAGCGGAGCTGACGGCCATCCAGAACGAGCTGAAAGCCCTGGGAGATAAGTACGAGGCAGCCATCCGAGAGAAGCAACAGCTCCAGGAAGAAGCCGAGCTCATGGAACGCCGGCTGATTGCCGCAGACAAGCTGATCTCCGGCTTGGGATCGGAAAATATCAGGCAAGCGATGCCCCATCGAGTTACAGGGGAAATGGAGCAGGGGTGAAATCCAGCAGGTTCTGACAGGTTCTGGAGAACCGGTAGCAGAAGTTTTGAGTAGTTCAGAGAACCGGCAAATACCACCACTGACTGGCCCCAGAGTGGCATGGGAATGGAGATTTTGCAATATCCTTCCCCCAGGAGTGGGGATTTTGCAGTATCCTTCCCCTGCCATACCCATGAACCCCTGGCTACAAGCAGTAGATTCCTTTATCCACTCCTGGGCTATCTTCCTACTACCTTCCTACTTCCACCCTTCTTCGCGGGGTGAACCATGGAGAACCTCCCAACTTTCAATTCGACCCCTTCTGAGATTCGTCTCCTTAATCCAACGGCCCACCACCAATGGTCTCTGGGCTTCTTTTGGTTTCCACCAGGTGGCTGAACGACTTGGAGGAACTCAAGAAGAAGCAGGTGAAGCTCCTGGGAGATTGCCTGCTGTGCGCTGCCTTCCTGAGCTACGAAGGAGCCTTCACCTGGGAATTCAGGGCCGAGATGATTAAAGATGTGTGGCAGGCGGACATCTTATCCAGGGAGATCCCCCTCAGCCAGCCCTTCCGTTTGGAAAATCTCCTGACTGACGAGGTTGAGATAAGTCGGTATGTCCTGGTCATTTCTTTTGAATCCCTGTGATTTGGCATGCTCTGGCTCCAGAGAGAAGGCCGTGTTTCCTTTCTGCCATGGGCCGTTCATACGAATCTACTCCCCTTTGGCCACTGCCCTGGTTGGAGCACTCACGAGCCCATCCTTTTGCCTATACCATTGTCGTTGGGTTGAGGCAACCCAGTAGTCATTTCCCAAACTTCTGCACCACTTCTGACATTTTTCAGTCGGTGGTTTATTTTATTTACTGGCGTGCATCCAGTCTTTTTTTTTATTTTTACAAGTTACTCAAGGCAGGAAACATATCCAACACACTTTCCCCCTCCTTTTTTGCCCACAAAACAACCCTGTGAGGTGGATCGGGCTGAGAGAGAGGGACTGCCTCCATGTCACCCAGACGGCTTTCAAAGCTAGGGCAGGACTAGAACTCACCGTCTCCTGGTGATTGGCCCTAAGTCACTCAGCCAGCTTTCATGGCTGAGGTAGAACTAGAACTCACCGTCTCCTGGTGATTGGCCCTAAGTCACCCAGCCAGCTTTCATGGCTGAGGCAGAACTAGAACTCACCATTTCCTGGTGATTGGCCTATAGTTACCCAGCCAGCTTCCGTGCCTAAGGTGGGACTAGAACTCACCATCTCCTGGTGATTGGCCCAAAGTCAGCCAGCCAGCTTTCATGCCTAAGGCAGAACTAGAACTCACCGTCTCCCACTTTCTAGCCTTAGGCCTTAACCACTAGACCAAACTGGCTTTTGCATCAGAAGTCCCTGGAAGAAAAGAAAAGGGGGGAGGGGGTGTCCTTTGCCATATCGAAATCTCTCTTTGCCCCCCCCCCACTTTCTTTTCCTTCCAGGTGGGGCTCTCAGGGTCTTCCCCCAGACGAGCTCTCTGTTCATAACGGGATCCTGACCACCCGAGCCAGCCGCTTCCCGTTGTGCATTGACCCCCAGCAGCAAGCCTTAAATTGGATCAAGAGGAAAGAAGAGAAAAATAACCTCAGGGTGAGAACTCCCCGGCCAAGAACTGGACGGAGGAGAAGGGGCGGTGAAATTCAGATTTTGTTCAACTTTTGCCCTATGGGTTAATGAGGAGGCTTCCGTAGATTAGGTCAAGGTGGGCCTTGGGAGCGAGAGGGGTGACCGCAGCAGACCCAACCGTTGGATGTTTCCCTCCTCTTCTCAGATGGCTTCGTTCAACGACCCGGATTTCCTTAAGCAACTGGAAATGGCCATAAAATACGGGAACCCTTTCTTGTTCCACGATGTCGATGAATACATTGACCCGGTCATTGATAACGTCTTGGAAAAAAACATCAAAACTGGCCAGGGCCGGACATTTATTATTCTTGGGGACAAGGAGGTGGACTACGATCCCAATTTCAAGCTCTACTTGAATACCAAGCTGGCTAATCCTAAATATTCACCATCGGTATTTGGTAAAGCCATGGTCATCAACTACACAGGTGAGCCCGTTTCTCGGTCTCCCTAGCAGGTTGACCACCTCTTCCTCTTCCTCCTGTTCCTCCTCCTCTTTTTCCTCTCCTTTCCTCTTTATTGTTTTCCTCCTCCTTCTTCCTCTTCCTTTCCTCCTTCTCTTCCTCCTTTTCCTCTACTTCATCTTCTTCTCCTCCTCCTCCTTTCTCTTTCTCCTCCTCTCCTCCTCTTTTTCCTCCCCTCCTTTCTTTCCTGCTTCTCTTTCTCCACTTCCTCCTCCTCTTCTGCCTTTTCCTTTCCTCCTCCTCCTCTTCCTCCTCCTTCTTTTCCTCCTCTTTCTCCTCCTCTTTCTCCTCTCCTTCTTTCTCCTTTCTCGTTCCCTGTTTCCTCAGTTCCTTAACTCCTTAACTTTCCCCAGTGACCTTGAAAGGGTTGGAAGACCAGCTGCTTAGCGTGATTGTGGGCTTCGAAAGACGTGAGCTGGAGGAGCAGCGGGAACATCTCATCCAAGAAACCAGCGAGAACAAAAACTTGCTGAAGGACCTGGAAGACTCCCTTCTCCGTGAACTGGCTACCTCCACGGGGAACATGCTGGACAACGTGGACCTGGTCCACACCCTGGAGGAAACAAAGGCCAAAGCTAATGAGGTGAGTGTCAAGTTTCCAAAGGATGCCCTCATTAATTCATGAGCCTGGAGCCAAGTTTCCAAAGAAATCCAGTTATTTACTCGGAGCAACATTTCGGCAATTACTCAAGTGGAGTCAGCTCTGCCTCCACGTAATTTATAGCCCTCTATGAGCCTGTTTCTCCCCTCCTCCCTGGGTGTGTCATAAATCACATTTTTCAACGGAGTACGTTCACATATTCGCGGGCTGTAGAAACCACACCCCTCCTGCTGGCTCTAGTAAACTCGGATACAATCTGGAGAAAGGCGTGTGGAATGTACTTTCAGCCGAGGCAGCCGGACAGTTCTCTCCCCTTCTGCTTATGGCAACTCGAAAGCAGGCCTGGAATGCTTTACGAATTTGACAGTAAGACCATCTCCCTGGCTTATAGGCACATGTTGCCTCAAAGAACGTCCTTGGGTTACCCCTTGTAGATGATGTCTTAGATGTTGACCTTTCTGATGGTGGTACTTCCTCAAAAGAGATAGCTGCCATCCATCCATCAAGAAGCAGCTCCTCTTCCCAACCCAATCCATCCCAACGGGCTTTCCTTCTGCCTCGCTCAGAAAGGGGGAACCTAAAGGGTGTTAAATTCTGGTCTGGAATATTGATCAGAAGATCTAGCTTTTTTGGCTAGACGGTGTGATAGTCTAACTCATTCCCAAAGCTCCCTTTTCTAATCCAGGAGGCCCATCTCGTTTCTTTGCTGACGAATTTCAGATGGTTGGGGAGGATTTTTGAAGACCATGAGTTTCTGTAACCATTTACTCACTGCTTTAATCGACTACTGGATGTTTTTAATGTTTAAAATGTGTTTTCTTTACCTGGGGGTATTTTCTTCGTCGTTCCCTTCTGCAACCTAGGTCTCAGACAAACTCAAGCTGGCTGAGAAAACAGCCGTCGACATCGACAAACTGCGAGATGGCTACCGCCCTGCAGCCAAGAGAGGCGCCATTTTGTTTTTCGTGCTGTCCGAAATGGCCCTGGTCAATACCATGTACCAATACTCCTTGACCGCCTTCTTGGACGTCTTTGGTCTCTCACTCCGGAAATCTATGCCCGACACCATCCTTGCCAAGAGGTTGCGCAACATCATGGACACCTTGACCTTTAACATCTACAACTACGGCTGCACAGGTGAGTCGGGGCGTCCCCGTCGGTGGCTGAGGCTGAGGAAGAGAGGGTACGTGAGTGGCTCAGTGCCTAAGACACTGAGCTTGTCGATCGGCAGTTCAGCGGTTCGAATCCCCACAATCTGGGTCCTTATTTTACCTACCTCGGAAGGATGGAAGGCTGAGTCAACCTTGAGCCTGGTGAGATTTGAACTCGCAGTAATTTCAGGCAGCTGGCAACAAAGTGCTATTTAACAGCGCTTTACTCCACTGCTCCACCAGGCTCTTGCTGGTGCTGCTCACCACATTGTGTCCAAATGTCCAGCAAGAGCTTACACTGGCCCAATGTCTGATTTTCTCCAACATAGACCAGCCTGTCCTTGAATGGCTGGGTGGACTGGACATTAACATTTCGGAGTATAAGACGCACTCCTCACCCCCCCAAAGACGGTGGAAATGTTGGTGGACTTATACACTGAATACAGCCATTTTTAACTTCCAGAAACCCCACATGCGCATTCCGTTTTCACCAAAAACAGGCCCGTTTTCCGCAAAAATGGGATGCGTAGAGGGTTTGGGAGGCCTGCAGAGTGTTCCTGGAGTCAGGGGAGGGCAAAAACTATTTTTTTTTCTAGTTTACCTCTTCGAAATCTTGGTGGGTCTTATACTCCGGTGCGTCTTATAGTCCCAAAAATACAGTATTTGCCATACGCTAAATAAAATAAACCCAGGTGGTCATTCTTGGTCAAACTGGATGCTCTTAAGTGAGAACCGTAGTGAGAAAACAATCGTGCAGCGGTCTCCTCAAAGGGACATTTCTAGCTTTTGAACAAGGGGTGGGAGAGCGGGGGAATCTGTCCATTTGGTCATGTTTTTACCCCGTGTAGTCTTGGAAAGAATTCTCTCTACTAACGGAGGCCGTGAATGCTTTCCTTCCCAGGCCTGTTTGAGAAGCACAAACTCCTTTTCTCCTTCAACATGACCATCAAGATCGAACAGGCCGATCACAGGGTTCCTCAGGAAGAACTGGATTTCTTTTTGAAAGGTATCTGGGTATTTTTCCATCTTCCAAACCAGACCTACTTTTCCAGCGCAGAGCTTGGCGCCGGCGCCTTTGTTTATGCAGTGGTTTGGGCTCCCGGATTTTATGACCCTTCAAAGCGGGGCTGCCGGCTTTATTTATAGTTTCAATTTATATCCTCCCATCGTTGAATCCTGTAGACCTAAAAGAAATGAAAAAAAAAAACAGAATCCCAGTAGGGGGGAAAAAATCCAACTCAGAAGGCCTGGCTGCTGGAAAAAAACATAAATCCTTAAAATTGATCCTGTTTTTTTTTAAAAGAAAGAAAGAAAGAAAAAAACCAGATATCTAACAGAATAACAAAGTTGGAAGGGACCTTGGAGGTCTTCTAGTCTAACCCTTTGCTCAAACAGGAGACCCTACACCAGGGATGGCTAACCTTTTTACCATCATGTGCCAGGAGAAGGGGGGGAGCGGGAGAGTTTCACACGTGTGCGTGCCCACACCCATAATTCTATGCGCCCCACCCTGCGCATGTGCGTGCAACCCTCCTCCCCGCCGCTCCTGGCACGCGATGGCCCGGAAGACCCGTTTTTCTTTCTCACCTGGCTCCAGATCCTCTTTATGCATCTTGGGAGGGCAAAAACAGCCTTCCCCACGTGCTCAGAGGCCCTCCGGAGGCCTGAAACCACCCATTTCCCAACTCCCGGTTGGATAGGAAGTGATGTTTTTCGCTGTCTGCTGGATTTCACCCCTGATTTATACTCCTTGCAGACAGCTGGTCATTTGCATTCTTTTAGAGAGTCATTGAGGCCACTTGGATGTTATAATCTGTGTCCTCAGGGTCACCTGAGTGGTGCAAATGGGTGCGGAGCCTTCTTGGAACCGCTGAAAGGACCATGTTGTAGACTGAAGATAGATGAGGTCAAATCACTCCCCCTCTGTTGAGAGAGGGCATAGATGGCCTCTTTGACCCCTCTTTCAAACAGGCAGTCCTCTGGTGGCCTCAACGACTCTCTAAAAGGATGCAAATGACCAGCTCTCTGCAAGGAGAATAAATCCTTCCCCACCATCCGGGGAATGAAGAAGCTTCTGGGATGAGAAGCAAAACATCTTCAATGAAAAAAACAAGAAAGCCCAGTGACCTCATGAGAAAAATTAATTACAAATTAATGGTTCGGTGTGCAGGTCATTGATTCTGCATCCGAACGGCCTGCTCCAGCTACCTTCCCTTGTTTCTAGGCAATCTTTCCTTGGAGAAGAGCGCCCGGAAGAAACCGTGTCTGTGGCTTGCCGATCAAGGCTGGGAGGACATCATCCGTGTCGCCGAACTTTTCCCAGAAAAATTTGGCTCTCTTCCAGACGACCTAGAAGAGAAACCGAGCGACTGGAAAGCCGTGAGCGCCTTCCTCCTTGTCTCTTTGAATACTCTTAATCTGAACCAGGGGAGGTGGGCTTCCCAAGAAGCCAGCAGCCGGAATTGTATTTGCTAAAAACTGGAAGGGAGAAAAGTTACCCAATGATGAGGAAGTTATTAAGAAAACGATGGATTGTGCTGAAATGAGCAAATTGACATTTGAAATAAGAGAACAGGAAGATAGACCATGTTATTGGATATGGGATTTATTTTATCAAAGGATAGAGCATAAGCACTGGAAATAATTATGATATAAATGGTGTCAAAGAGACAAATGTTAAATGCCTTTGGAAAGTAGGGTAGGGTACATAAAACATGGTGACGCTCTTAATGAGATAGGTGTACCTCTGGTCTTAAATGAGCAAATCATTTTGATATTTTGCAAAAAAAAATAGAACTTTTATTATATTTATTTCTCCCCAGCCTAATACATTTAGACCCAAATTTTGTGCACGGAAATTTATACCATGAAAGGGAAAAGCAAATAAGTTTTGTTCAGGAATATAGTACTAATATACTAAATAAATAAATGGTGTAACGTGTACGCGATAGTGTAAGGTGGTTTACACATTACACTGAGAAGCTGTGAGTATAAATTTGCGTGTTGACCGAGCCGTGCTGAGCTGTTTGGTTTTGGCTTAGTGCACGAACCAATATTTCTAGTTCGGGATTGAACGGCGAGGTCCCTTGGCACTCTCTGAGCTTGGTGGTTTCCTTACAGGTATCTCATGACCCAACTAGGTAATGCCATCAACGTTACAAGGGAGGGGACTTAGTGGAGAGGAGGAGGAGGAGGAGGAGGAGGAGGACTGTGGGGTCCGTGGTTCTCTCCGAGCTTGGTTGTTTTCGTGGAGACGTCTCATGACCCAACTAGGCAACGTCAAGAGTGCTAGAAGGGAGTGGGGTTTCCTGTCTGTTTATTATAGTTTGCCCTGTCAGCGTTGGTGGGAATGTTCTTGGTGGTTCCTTGATTAGGCTCTTGTTTATTGCTTGATTGTTGGTCCGTTTTTATAGGGCAAACCACTATAAACAGAGAACAAACCCCACTAGCACTGATGATGGTCTCTAGTTGGGTCATGAAACATCTGCAAGTAAGGTGGCTCAGCAGACTAAAAAGCATTGTAATTAAACACCAGCTGTCTGCAATTACTGTAAGTTCGAATCTCCCCAGACTCGAGGTTGACTCAGCCTTCCATCCTTTCTAAGGTAGGTCAATTGAGGAGCCAGTTTGTGGGGGCAATAAGCTGACTTTGTATAAATATACAAAAGTATGAAGGCCATTGCTTAACGCACTGTAAGCCACCCTGAGTCTTCGGAGAAGGGGGGCATATAAATCATTTTTTTTTAAAAAAAAAAGTAAACCATCAAGCTCAGAGGGCACCAAGGACCCCTCATAGTGTATGAACTTTGTCATTTGTCTCCCTGTAGGATGCAATATAGAACACCTGCTTTGACCTTCTTTCCTTCCTTCCTTCCTTCCTTCCTTCCCTCCTTCCTTCTCAGTGGTATGATATCGACGCTCTGGAACAAACTCCGTTCCCCCTGCTCTATAACAAAAGCCTGACTAGCTTCCAGAAGCTGCTCCTCTTACGATGCTTTCGAGTGGATCGGGTCTATCGTGCCGTGACCGACTACGTCACCCTCACAATGGGTGTGAAGTAAGTGTGGGCTCTTCTCCTAGGATTTCAGTGTTCTGACCCAGCAGAAAACCCCCTCTTGATTTAGTTAACTGTGAATTCGTGGCGTTCACACACAGAAAATAGTCCCGGCAATAATCCTTCAAAGGGTTAACCGCAGTAAGAGACTTTATCAGTTCCTTGGATAATTGCCAGACCGGCTGCAAAGCTGTAAATTAAACTCTTGTCAAGCAGTCTCTGAGACACGAACAAATCTTCTGAAAGAAATCCGAACGGTTGTCTCCTACAACCATCACTCCCCTTTCTTCCTATTTATTCCCCAGCCAGGGAGGACATCTTGGGTTCCAAGTCCACCAGATGTCCTCCTCTCTCTTCTTCCCCTCCATCTCCTCAGGTATGTCCAGCCTCCGGTGATCAGCTTCGAGGCCATCTATGAGCAGAGTACCCCTAATTCACCCATTGTCTTCATCCTGAGCCCTGGCTCCGACCCTGCCACTGACCTCATGAAACTGGCCGATCGGACGGGCTTTGGAGGGAACCGGCTCAAATTCCTGGCGATGGGCCAGGGGCAGGAGAAGGTAATTTAATTTAATTTAATTAATTCAATTGATAGGCCGCCCCTCTCCGAAGGCTCAGGACATGTCAGAGCGGCAATCAGCCCCGTTCCCATCCTGGGGTAATTGCCCTCAATTAGAGGTGGAATCGTGGCATTTTCCTTGTGTATACTTTGCAAGAAATGAACCGAAATACATTCTAATGAAAAACTCATATTTATTGTAAAGAAATAAGAACATCTCACTATCTAAATTAGGTTACATTTTGGAAACATTTCCCGGCTATCTCTCTTGGCCGGAGAACAAAGAAAAGTTTTTAGAGAAGAAGAAAGGAATGTAGACATGCGCAGTAGTTACTGATAAGGCTTGGCAAGCTACCGTAAGTCTGAGAGTCCGAAAATAAGAGCTCAGCTGGTAAATACAAAAACGCAGTGACAGGGCAGCTACATTTTAAAAAATCATTATAAAAAACATTTAAAAATTAAAAACATTAAGAACATTAAAAACTCATTCATGGCCGGATCTCGCCAGATCACAAGAGCAAGATCAACGGCCCCAGGCCTGCTGGAAAAGCCAGGTCTTCACCGCTTTTCGGAAGGCCAATAGGGTGGGGATGGTCCGGACCTCAGGAGGTAACTGGTTCCAGAGAGCTGGGGCAGTAGGCTTGGTTAGAAAATTCGGGCAGATGGCCTTCCTCTCCTTGGCTGGAGAGGTTCTGTCTTCTCCATCAGCAGCAGAGGACCTGTGAGTCCTCCAGATGTTGGGAATTACAACATGCAGGATGGGGTTGCTGGGATCTTTTCTGGCTTCTGGGACCTTTTCTGGTGCTCAATTCCTTAAGAGGTCCATAAATTGAACCCAGCGTCTTCCCACTGCCTTCCTTTCAGGTGGATCTCTGCATGGAACCACACCCCTTTGGTTGAAGATCTCCTCTGGCTCAAATCCTCACGCTCCCATCTCGTTCTCTTCCCAGGTGGCGCTTCAGCTACTGGAGAACGCGGTGGCCCGTGGACAGTGGCTCATGTTGCAGAACTGCCATCTCTTGGTGAAGTGGCTGATCGACCTGGAGAAGGCCGTCGAAAGGATTACAAAGCCTCACCCAGATTTCCGACTGTGGTTGACCACTGACCCCACCAAAGGTTTCCCCATTGGGATCCTTCAAAAATCTCTTAAGGTAAATGACACCCGGAAGGGATCGTTTCATGCCCTCAACTCTTCTGGTAGGAGGCATCAGAGCATGGGAGCCAATCTTTGGTGGCCATCTCCTGAAAAAAACCCATCAGATCAAATCACTTCATTGGGGCAGAAGATCTGATGAGAGAATATCATCTCAAACTTCCTGAGTGACAGGTGTTGATCAGTCTCACTGGGCTTAATTTTGGGTGAGGAGCCCCGGGACACGACAGGCACAGTGGGCATGGAGAAAGACCAACCGAATTGTTAACGTATTCTAACAGCAGCCAGGATTGTATACGCACAATACTGGAAAAATTCAGAAACCCCCTATAGATGATATTATAATAATAATAAAAAAAATCTGGAATGTGCAGAAATGGATAGGTTAACCCTAAAAATCAAAGGAAAAGAAGACTCGGAATATTATATAACATGGGAACTATTCTATAAATGGTTGTGACAGATACTGAGTTTAGAGGAGTGGATTTATGTGAAATATGCACTACATGAAAAAGAAAAACTAACAAGTAAATATTTTGATGGTTATATAATCTTCCACTATAATGGAAGATAGTATACTTTTCAATAACGATTGATACTATCGCATATAAAGGTAAAGGTTCCCCTCGCACATATGTAGTCGTTCGTAAACACCGAAGGCGCACGGAACACTTTTACCTTCCCACCAAAGGTGGCCTCTATTTTTCTACTTGCATTTTTATGTACTTTCGAACTGCTAGGTTGGCAGAAGCTGGGACAAAGAACGGGACCTCACCCCATTACACAACACTAGGGATTCGAACCGCTGAACTGCCGACCTTTTGATCAACGAGCTCAGCATCTTAGCCACTGAGCCCCCGTGTCCCTTCAATATAGAATTGAATAGAATTGAATAGAATTCTTTATTGGCCAAGTGTGATTGGGCACACAAGGAATTTGTCTTTGAAATGGAATATGTGATATAAAACAATAAAAAATATTTAACGAAAAGAAAGAAAGACCAACGAAAGTTCAGAAAGCATCTTTAGGGAGAGGCGCATCAGAAAGTTGGTTGCATCTGGTGAATCAACCCATCCGAACTGGGGTCGTTTCCTTCCCCCCATCTCAGGTTGTGACGGAGCCACCCAACGGCTTGAAGCTCAACATGAGAGCCACCTTCTTCAAAATCTCCCATGAGTCGCTTGACCAATGTCCTCACGCAGCCTTCAAGTCTTTGGTCTACGTCTTGGCGTTTTTCCACGCCGTGGTCCAGGAGAGGCGGAAGTTCGGGAAGATCGGCTGGAATGTGCCGTACGATTTCAACGAATCGGATTTCCAGGTTAATCAACATTTTGGTTCCTCAGCAGGGCGTGGCCAGGATCCTCTGGGATTTAGGAGGACCTCCCCCCCCCAAAAAACCCCTGAGGACCGCCATGCCAGAGCCCCACATTTTAAAATGTGCGCGAAAGGTCGTAAGTGTGGAAAACATCATTTTTCAGTGCCGTTGTTTAACTTCAAACGACCACTAAATGAACTATTGTAAGCTGGGGACTTACTGTACCTGTATTTCTTCATCCAACGGTTCAAGCATCCGTCCTTTATTTTTTTTCCCCCCTGCAAATTCACCGTAGACTCTGTCTCTCTCTGCTACAACCAGCTGCTCCACAGATAACGTGGTGTTGTTTTCATTTGGCTTTGAGAAAAGGAGCCATGCCAATCATTCTCAGTTTTAAGAGCAGGAAGTTAGGAAGGCTTAAGCCAAGCGAGACCCCGAGTGATTAATCCGTGGATTTCTCCCCTCCCCTCCCCCATCACTTACCCCGCAACTCCACCAGGTCTGCATGGAGATCCTCAACACATACTTGACCAAAGCTTTCCAGCAAAACGACGACAAAATTCCCTGGGGAAGCCTGAAGTATCTCATCGGAGAGGTGAGCAGAGGAGGGGCAGAGTGATTCCTCCAAACGACCCCTTTAACCGGCCAATATTCAACCAGTAGGCCCAGTATTACATCTTCTGACTATTGGGGGCAGGGAAATGCTCCCCTCCCCCCCAACCTGTGGGTCTGGGACTTGCAATTTCCTGCTGGCTTCCCCATCGACTTTGGCGAAGGCTGTGGCCTGTGCTTTATGATTGCGTTGCTCAGTGACAGAAATTCCAGTCCCAAATGCCGTCATAAGTCAAGGATTACCTCTAAATTGGTTTAGGACTATGAGGGTGGTACCCCAGAGGGCTGGTTAGTACCCTGGAGACCCTTCCCTCTGCCTTTCCATGAACTTTGAATGTTGGATTTTAACCACCTTTGCCTCTTTTTAAATTTTATACGCAGTTTTTTGCATTTTGGTGTTTTATTCGTACACCGTCCAGAGTCCCTTCCGCGAGAGAGATGGGCAGTTTCTAAATTTGATAAATAAATTTTAAAAATATTAAAAAATAAAATAGTCCAGAGAAAAAAGTCCATCTCAAATAGCTCTTAAAGCCTTGATCTGCTGCCAATTTCTAGGTGATGTATGGAGGACGAGCCATCGACAGCTTCGACCGGCGCATCCTTACTATCTACATGGACGAATACCTGGGGGATTTTATCTTTGATACTTTCCAGCCCTTCCATTTTTTCCACAATGACGATGTTGATTACCGAATCCCTGAAGGGACATCGAAAGACGATTATGTGGGTAAGGCAAAAGCTGGGAATTGAAAGCTGGAAGTCTTAAACGTTGCCAAGATTGGACACCCCTGGTTTAAAGTTTGACACATCTGGGGCAGAAATATAACAACATCCATTAACGTAGCACTCTTCCAGATACAGTAGCACATCCATATTTTACAGTAGACCCTGATTCGGTTTTCTTTCATTGCTGACTCTTAATTACATACAAAGAAGTACTCAAAGGTTTTTTAAAAATATTTTTTTAAAAATATAATTCTATATTGAAGCTCCATGAATAGAATAGGATAGGATAGGATAGGATAGGATAGGATAGGATAGGACAGGACAGGACAGGACAGGACAGGACAGGACAGGACAGGACAGGACAGGACAGGACAGGACAAATATTGGAATGTAGAATAGAATAGAATTAGAATAAGAATAGAAAATAAGAATAGAATAGAATAGAACAGAACAGAACAGAACAAATATTGGAATGTAGAATAGAATTAGAATTAGAATTAGAATTAGAATTAGAATAGAATAGAATAGAATAGAATAGAATAGAATAGAATAGAATAGAATAGAATAGAATAGAATAGAATAGAATAGAATAGAATAGAATAGAATAGAATAGAATAGAATCTGGAAGGGATCTTGGAGGTCTTCTAGTCCAACCCCCTGATTAGGCAGGAAACCCTCCACCACTTCAGACAAAGGGTTATCCAACCTCTTCTTAAAAACTTCCAGTGTTGGAGCATTCACAACTTCTGGAGGCAAGGAGTTCCCCTGATGAATTGTTCTCTCTGTCAGGAAATTTCTCCTTGGTTCTAAGTTGCTTCTCTCCTTGATGAGTTTCCACCCGTTGCTTCTTGTCCTGCCCTCAGATGCTTTGGAGAATAGCTTGACTTCCCCTTCTTTGGGGCAGCCCCTCAAATATTGGAACCCTGCTATGATGTCACCCCTAGTCCTCCTTTTCATCGTCAATCTCACTCTTTCTGCAACTTCCTTCCACAGAAGAGATTGAGTCCCTACCACTAGCCAACACGCCGGAGGTGTTTGGCCTGCATCCGAACGCTGAAATTGGGTACTATACCCAGGCAGCCCGCGATATGTGGTCACATCTCTTAGAGCTACAGCCCCAAACAGGTACGGCCCTCAAGAGGTTCAGCAGAATTGGATAAAAATGGGCCTCTGGTCTGTTGAAGCTCTAGGGAAGAAGCCCATCAAACTCTGCTGACCGCAATTTCCTAATTATCATTGCCTGGAATAAACAGCTAAAAACCTATAAATAAAAAGTTGAAATTTTGCTGGAATACAGGTTGTCCCCCGAACTTATGGCCACAATTTAACCCAACATTGCTATTGTTAAGCGAGATATTAAATGTAGTTGTTAAATTGGTAAGACTGTGGTTAAAGTGACTCTGGCTTCCCTCATTGACTTGGCTTGTCAAAAGGTCGCAAAAGTGGATCTGATGGCGCCGGGACATGGGCGACCGTCACAAAAACGAGCCAGCTGCCAAGCCTTTGAATTTTGATCATGGGATCATGGGAATGGCGCAGTGGTCATTAAGTGTGAAAAGCAATCGCGAGTCGCTTTTTTTCAGCACCCCTGTAACTTTAAATAGTTCCCAAATGAACTGTTGTAAGTCGAGCACTATCTGTATTAAAAAAAACCCACCTCCCAAAAAATCCACCCCAATCAGCAGAAATTTCCCACTCTGCAAGATTGGATTCATCATCACCCAACAAAAATTGTTTCTTGCTGTGCCTCCTCCTCCTCCTCCATCCAATCTCTTTGTCCTGATTTTAGGGGAATCCGGCGCTGGGATCAGCCGGGACGAATACATCGGTCAGGTCGCCAAGGACATTGAGAACAAGCTGCCCAAGGTCTTCGATCTCGATCATATCAGGAAGGCTTTGGGCATCGACATCTCGCCAACGACGGTGGTGCTGCTGCAGGAACTGGAGAGGTTCAACAAACTCATCGTCCGGATGACCAAATCTTTGGCCGAGCTGCAGAGAGTAAGCAGAGAACCATCTTACCCACCTGTCTAAACTCTCCCCCTTTAGTAGACACAAGGGCAGCTTCCCCCCCCCCCATGCCCTCGCTCTGCTAAACAACTAATTCCCACAACACTGCCAAACTATTTACTATTCTTCTTCTCATCCTTCCTATTACCTATCTCCTCCCACTTTTGACTATAACTATGCTGCTTCTATCTCTACGTTTTGTATTTTTTTTATTTGTTTCCTAGTATGATTTGATTGCTTATTTAGTAACGTATGACTATCATTAAGTGTTCTATCTTATGATTCTTGAATATATTTTATTTTTTCCTTTCATGTACACTGGGAGCGTATACACCAAAGACAAATTCCTGGTGTGTCCAATCACACTTGGTCAACTAAAGAATTCTATTCTATTCTATTCTATTCTATTCTATTCTATTCTATTCTATTCTATTCTATTCTATTCTATTCTATTCTATTCTATTCTATTCCATTCCATTCCATTCCATTCCATTCCATTCCATTCCATATTTCTATTCTATTCTATTCTATTCCCATTCCCATTCCCATTCCCATTCCCATTCCCATTCCCATTCCCATTCCCATTTCCTATTCTGTTCTGTTCTGTTCTGTTCTGTTCTGTTCTGTTCTGTTCTGTTCTGTTCTATTCTATTCTATTCTATTCTATTCTATTCTATTCTATTCTATTCTATTCTATTCTATTCTATTATTCTATTCTATTCTATTCTATTCTTTCCTTATTCTGTTCTACTTTGTTTTTTCTCATCTTGAATGGCAAATGGACCAAGCATCCTTTTTTTCCCCCCTACCCAGGCCTTGGCTGGGGAGGTTGGCATGAGCAACGAACTGGACGAAGTGGCCCGGGCTCTCTTCAACGGTCACATTCCAAACATCTGGAGGAAGTTGGCTCCCGATACGCTGAAGACCCTGGGCAACTGGATGATTTATTTTAAGAACCGGTTTCTGCAGTACACATCCTGGGTAGGTAGACACTCTCTCTCTCTCTCTCTCTCTCTCTCTCTCTCTCTCTCTCTCTGCCAGCTCCATTCCCTTTTCCCCCTCAGGTTGCCTTGATGCCGACCCTGACTGCCACCCCTCGTCCTCCTCTGATTTGGCTCTTGGAAGGGCCGGCGGCCCACAGGCCACAACACAAATCGAGTTTTCCTTGCTGCCCTTAGGTTGAAGAAAGCGAGCCGAGCGTCATGTGGCTGTCGGGGCTGCACATTCCCGAGTCCTACCTCACGGCGCTTGTCCAAGCCACCTGCAGAAAGAACGGCTGGCCGCTCGATCGCTCCACTTTATACACCCAAGTCACCAAATACCGGACCGTAGACGAGGTCACGGAACGACCGGGCCAAGGTAAAGCGTTCCCCTCAAAATTCATTCAGGGAACCCACAAAGCTTCTGATGAACTTGCTACAGGACTGGCCACAGGTTGTCCTCGATTTAGGACCCCAGTTGAGCCGAACGTTTCCGTCGCCAAGCGAGACACTTGTCGAGTGAGCTTTGCCTCCCTTTGACCACCTCTGCGCCCGTGTCTGCGAGTCACTGCCATTGTTAAGTTAGGAAAATGGTTGTTAAAGGAATCTAACTTTCCCACTGACTTCAGTTGTCAGAAGGTCACAAAAAGGGATGACGTGACCCCGGGATTTTGCGACCGTCATAAATATGAGCCAGTTGCCAAGTGAATTTTGATCCGATGACCGTGGGGATGGTGCAGCATTTGCTAAGTGTGAGAGACGTGTGTGAACCGGGCCTTTTAGCAGGGACTCATGGAGCAATGTATCAAGACAATCATAGAACGAGCTGAGGTATTGATGAATCTCATTGATCTTGCTAGGACAACAATTTATTAAACTTCCCTGCTGACTGCCTCTGGGCAACTGCTCTGGGCAACTGCCACGTGTCTTCCGGTCAAATTTCAAAACTTTATTGTCACTGCACCAGTGGTGGGTTGCTCCCGGTTCGCACCGGTTTGCAAGAACCGATTCTAAAATTTTGTAGTAGTTCAGAGAACTGGTAATAACATTGGCTGGCCACGCTCCCCGAACCGATCCCCGGCCCGGTCATCGCTCACTTACCCCGCCCACCTCATCAGAGGCTTTTTAAAAAAAATTTATAAAAGCATTTTTTCTACAATCTCTTCGGCCGAAAAAATGCTTTTAAAAGTTAAAAAAAAAAAACAACGCCTCTGATGATCCCGCGGCTCAGCTGGGATCGTCAGAGGCTTTTAAAAGCATTTTTTCCTGCAACCTCTTAAAGTTGTAGAAAAAAATGCTTTGAAAAGTTAAAAAAAAAAAAAGTTGGCCGCGCCCACCCAGTTGCATTAAACCCCCACCACCATCAAGCCACACCCACAAAATAAACCACACCCACAGAACCAGTAGTAAAAAAAAATTAGAACCCACCCCTGCACTGCACAACCTATATACAATGAGATTGCTGGAGCTCCCTCGGTGCACACACACACACCCAACACAATACAACTCACAGTGAAGACAGAAAATCCCATACCCAATATATCCTATTAACAAAACACCCAGTCCTATTGCACCCGTGTGAACGTGTTACACGTTGCACCGGCCCTGCAGTCCAATCCTACTACCTGGTTATGATGTTATTTGGCATTCAGGAGCCTGGCAGCCCACGGATAAAAACTCCTCTTTCAGCCTGTTTGTGTGGCTGCCTATGCTTCTATATCTCCTTCCCAATGATGGGAGGGTAAAGAAGGGCTGACCAGGGTGAGTGTCGTCCCTGTATGTGTGAGTCCAGTCCTGTATTCATTGAGGAGGGCGCAGCATTCCTAAAATGCGAGGTAGCTGAGGATCCTCTCTCGGGGCCGGGCGCCTCCCTTCTCCCTCCCTCCAGGGTGTTTTGTCTCCGGTCTGTACTTGGAGGGGGCCGACTGGGACCTGGACAACGGCTGCCTCACCAGGAGCAAGCCCAAAGTGCTGGTGGTGGATTTGCCCATCCTGAAGATCATTCCCATCGAGGCCCATCGGCTCAAGCTGCAGGTACGAGGCTGAGGTCACAAGCTGGTGGTGGCTTTGTTGATTTGGAGGTGGGGGAGAGAGAGGATATTCCTTCCTAGACAGGGGTGACCTCCTCTCTCATTGATCGTTCATCGATGGGCACTTCGTTTGGCAGGTGGTATGGCAATGGTGGGGCCCTTGGTGCTCTTCGAGTTTTGGTGGGTTTCTTAAAGACGTTTCATGACCCTACTAGGTAACATCAGCAGCACTAGAGGGAGGGAGGTTTGCTCTCTACTTACACACAAGAGCCTTGCCCTTCTCAGTGTAGGGGGCCGTGGCTTTGTTGGTCCTGTTTACAGTTTGTGGCATTAGTTCCTTGATTGGAGGGTTGTTTACTGCTTGGATATAAACAGGGAGCAAAACCCACCCTCCCTTCTTGCCCTGATGGTGTTACCTAGTTGGGTAATGAAACGTCTATAAGAAAACCAAGCTCAGAGCGCCCCCCAGGACCCCCCCCCCCCCCCCGTTTAATCCTGAGCTACAATTATTCACATCTGTAAGTTTTGCCTGCTTTTTTTTTTTTTTAAACGAGAACATGATGATGGTTTGGGGGCTTTTTTTTTTAGAACACTTTCCGGACCCCCGTCTACACGACGTCCATGCGGAGAAACGCTATGGGGGTTGGATTGGTATTTGAAGCCGATCTCTTTACCACAAGGCATATTTCCCACTGGGTCCTCCAAGGGGTTTGCCTCACCTTAAATGCCGATTAAGCACTGGTGCAGCCACGCCTTAGCTCCGTTCACCAATTTGTGGGGAAGAAGTGAAGGAAGACGACAAGTCGAAAAAAAAACCTCAACTTTCCTTCCTTGCTCTGGACACTGGAGGCTCCCAGGTTGCAAAGTTAACTTTTTGCAGGTTTGTTTAATTTTCAGTTGCCGTTTCTTGTTCCTCTTTTTGTTGTTTTTTAAACCAATATTTATATATTGCACTTTATATCAATAAATAATTTTGCAAATGTGTTTGATGTAAAAGACGTAGTTTGGGGGGTGGGTGGGGTGGGCCTAAAGCTAAGGCCCCAACCAGGAAAGTTTAACGTATTTATTGTTATCCCAAATATAAATATGTGACTTGGTACATTTCCACAAAATGCCATGGCTTGAAAATGGATTTATGTGGTCCTTTTTGGGCTGATTTTTCTCGGTGTGGATGCAGTTCTAAGCCCTGCCTAGTGAAACCACACCAGTGAAAATTGGCTCCTTAATCTGTAAGAAAGATTAAGCGCGTTTTTAAATTTCACGGTGCCTGCCTTCCTCTCAAATTCTTGAAGCAGTAAAATTCAACCCAAAAAGAAGTCAGAAGGCTCTAAATCGATGCTGGTTCATGCCAGGCGTTTTAAAGCGGTATCGTGTTCAAAGTTAAGCGCCTTTTTGTCATTCCATTAAACACCGACCTAAATCAGAGTTTCTCTCTCTCGGCAATTTGAAGACCGGCGGACTTCAGCTCCCAGAATTCGAGATGCTGGCTGGGGAATTCTGGGAGTTGAAGTCCATAGGTTTTTCAAGTTACCGTAGTTGAGAAACACTAAACATTTTTTTTTTAAATCCACTGCAAAAGGAATATCATAAGCTTATCTTGAAAAGTAGAATAATCTTAGTCCTTTGGAATTTTTGGGTGCTCCCTCCTTGGAGGTTCTTCAAAAGAGACTAGACAAGCATTTGTCTGAAATGGTATAGGGCAGTGATGGCGAAACTTTTTGCCGTTGCGTGCCGAAAGCAGGGGGAGTGTGTGTGTGTGTGGGGGGGTCACACACGCATGTGTCCATACCCATAATTCAATTCCTCCCCGTGCCCCACCCCCCTACGCATGCGCGCGTGACCCACTCCCCCCATTTTTGGCACATGACAGCAAAAAGGTTACCAGTGATCCCGGTAGGCCTGTTTTTCAACCTCCCCAGGCTCCAGAGGCTTTCTTGGAGCCTGGAGAGGGCGAAAACGGCCTCCCCACCCCCACCCCCAGAGGCCGGAAACAGCCCGTTTCCTGACTTCTGGTGGGCCCGGAAGGCCCGAAAACCAGCTAGCTGGTGCATGCACACATGCTGGAGCTGAACTAGTGCAACACTCGTGCCCACAGATGTGGCTCTGTGTGCCACCATCACGGGTATAGCGCAGTGACGGCAAACCTTTTCGGCACCGAATGCCCAAACAGGAACGCACATTAATGTGCGTGCGTGTGCATGCGGCGGAGCACTCAAAAGCAGACCAGCTGGCCGGTGCGCGCATACCTGTTTTTTTGGCCATTTTATTCGCCATTTTCAGGTTGTTTTCCAGCTGATTTGAGCCCTTTTCCAGCCGTTTTTTGAGTCCATTTCAGACATTTTTCCGGGTCAGGCTGTTTTTCGGGCCATTTTTCAGAAACCAGAAAGGCCGCTGGCAACAGCGTGCGTGCCCAGAGAGAGGGCTCTGTGCCCCCCCCTCTGACACGCATGTCATAGGTCCGTGAGGGCGAACCTGTGGCACGTGGAACCATATCTGTGGGCACATGAGCATTGCCCTAGATCAGCTCCAGCCCGCATGCGTGCGTGCGCTGGCCAGCTGACTTTGGGGCCTTTCGGGCCCACTGGAAGTCGGGAAACAGGCTGTGTCTGGCCTCCTGATGGCCTCTGGGCGAGTGGAGAAGGCCGTTTTCACCCTCCCCAGACTCCTAAAAAGCCTCTGGAGCCTGGGGAGGGCAAAAAAATGGGTCCACCGTGCCATCACCTGCCAAAAGCACAGGGGGGGGGGATCGCATGTGCATGCATGAGGGGTGGGGCACATTGAATTATGGATGTGGGCACGTGCACGCTCGAAACCCCCCCCCCATGCTCCCCACTGCTTTTGGCACGCGATGGCCAAAAGGTTAGCCATCACTGTCATAGGTTCACCGTCACGCCTAGGAGACCTCCAGCTGAATTTTGAACTACCAGATTGCAGCCCCTCCAACCAAGCACCCCAGAAGACCCTCGTAATCACACCCCGATGGTTGGTTGGCTCTCCAACAGAGACCCTTTCCACTCCACAACGGTGGGCGTCCGTTCCTCCTCTCCGCCCCCCCCCCATTCCACTCCGCCCCCCCCGCCCCGATCCTCCTCCACACCTTCAACAAAGGACACAAACAAGCTCAGCCAGGATTAGCAAAAGAAGAGTTTGTTGGGATTTTAGTCGATTAGTAGATAAAAACGTGAACAAAGGAAAAAGGAACATTGTGATCAGGGTCACGTGCTGGAAAAGCGGACAGAGTATGGGGTGGGGTGTCTCTCTCCTTCGGCTGCTCTTCCTTCCTACCACCACCACCCTGGCACCTGTGTGTGTGTGTGTGTGTGGGGAGGGTCCAACCTGCCCCACCCCACCCCCGAAAATAAGAATTGATCATGACTGTGCGAAGTGACAGACTAGGGAAGGCTTTTACTGTTAAGAGCCGATACACAGCACGGCGGGGCTGATGGTGAGCTAGCCGTTTTCGTTAGGGCTATGGAGGGCCGGGTGTGGGGGCCCCCTCGGCGCGCCCCGAATAAATGCATCCAGAAGCAAGCAATTCAGGCAGACACACCTGAGTTTGGCTACAGCGTTTCATTAAGGTAGATAACTCTGCAATAGGAACAGGTGAGGAAGAAGTGACTCTAGTTCTGGAAAGATTTTGGCATGCACGCGGGGGGAGGGGGGGCGCTCGGAAGAGGGAGGGAGGGGGAGGTGCAGCCCGGCCCTCTGCTGACCGCCGAGAATCCCCTCCAAGCGCCCGGGTTCAAACAGTCCGATCCGTCCCCGAATGCTTGCGAACCATTTTGCTTCCATTCACCTGGTCCACAGCCAGCGTCTCCACCTCGGGCGGCTGGGGCTGAGCGGGAGGGACGTGGTGGATGCGGTGGGCCACCCCAACGTGGCTCTTGTGTTGCCTCTCCCGGGCCGGGCTGTGGGGCTCGGATGACGTGCGCTCGGACGGGATGGGTGGGATGACTAAAGGCCTCTCTTTCAGAAGGTGCAGCTCGGTGGATTCCCTGGCCAGTAAGAAGGGTGTGGGGTCAGGCATGGCGTCCACCGGCTCCCGTAGTAGCAGCTTACGGCTATCCGAGCCTAATCGGTAGGCCTCCTCAAATTCGGGGTTGAGCGGCGTGGACAGGCTCTTCTTCATCCGGCGCCGCGGAGTTTCCGGAAGCTTCTCTTTGGGAGGAGCGGGTTTATAACCGGAGAGCACGGGGCTTCCGGACGGAGAGCTGTCCGACGTCCCACTGGAGCTCATGAGTTTTTTCTTGGTGGCATGGAGCTGGGAGGTCAGGTAGGCGATGGTGCCAGCCCGTTGCTCCAGTTCGCTGGAGAGCATGTTCAATTTATGGCTTTTCATCTTTAACTCTTCCAAGTATTTCTTCTCCCGCTCCTTGATGGTGTTCTCCAGCACCGCGATCATGGCGTTTTTCTGCTCAAGCTCTTTCAGCAATTCGTTGTTTTCCATCTCCTTTGCTTTGAGCTGGGCCTCCAGCTCTTCGCATTTCCTTCTGAGCTCTTCGCTCCTCGAAATCCCATTTTCTGAAAGAGGGAGGAGAGAAGGAGGGTTTTATTTTTCAAAAGGAGATTCGAGACGGGAACCGACATTCCACGAAGTGAGCCGAGAACCGAAGCCAAGAAGCAGGACGGTTTTCCCGTGTCGGTCTCTGGGGGGGAAAAAAAAACACGGCAGGAGAACTGCCTTCCCTGTGGAAACACCGCCCAAGGATGCCAGCAAAGAAATGCAGAGGAAAATAATGGAATTTGATTTAAAACTCGGACGTCTCATAAAAACCGCAGCAATGAAAATGCTCCTTCCACAACGTTTGAAGAATACCTTAAGTACAGAAGGAGGGTTATTCGTGGATACGTTCAGCTGCTTACCTGTCAAGTCTGAACTTTTGAGAGTCAACTCGTAGGTCAGATCTGAAAAACAGACAAGAGTTAGGATATTGTTGAAACTCCCTCTCGGCTGAATCTTCCTGGGGAAAATCAGACAACTCATAAACGAAACCCAGATAACGTTTTAACGGGCCTTTCTGGAAAACCAACACCACTTTATGACCATTAACTTGCAGAGTGACCAATTTCCACGCTGGGAAACCTACTTTATTTACATGGCGCTTTTATCCACTTAAGGGACGCGGTGGCTGAGTGGCTAAGACGCTGAGCTTGTCAATTGAAAGGTTGGCAGTTCAGCGGTTCGAATCCCTGATGCCACGTAACAGGGTGAGCTCCTCTTCCTTGTCCCAGCTTCTGCCAACCTAGCAGTTCGAAAGCACGTTAAAAAATGCAAGTAGAAAAATAGGGACCCCCTTTGGTGGGAACAGCGTTCCGGGCACCTTTGGCATTGAGTCATGCCGGCCACATGACCACGGAGACGTTCTTTGGACAGCACTGGCTCCTCAGCTTTGAAACGGAGATGAGCAGCGCCCCCTAGAGTCAGGAACGACTAGCACCTATGTGCAAGGGGAATCTTTACCTTTTTACCTTTATCTACTTATGCTATCAGTAGGCAATAGAAGTTCCCTCCGTCCCCAAATCTGGATACATCAGCCAAGCCAAAGAATTAAAAAATATATGTTATCCGCCCAGTGTGTTCTCTCGCAAGATGTGGGGACTTCAACTCCCAGAATTCCCCAGACAGCAAAGACAGGCAGTCCTCGACTAACTTTGGTCCTTTAGTGACCAAAGTTAACAACGGCACCGAAAAAGGTGACTTAACGACTTAACGTTTTTCAGAGTTATGACCTTTGCAGCATCCCCGTGATCGCGGGATCCAAATTCAGGCACTTGGCAACCGACTCGTCTTTATGACGGTTGCGGTTGTCCCGGGATCACCGGATTCCCCCTGACAAGCAAAGTGAAGGGAGAAGCCGGATTCACTTAACAACCGGGTCGCTAGTGCGGTGATTGTTCTTAACGACGGCAGCCAGAAAGATCATAACACGGAGCTGAAAATCTCCCTGAGCCAATGTCTTGCTTAGAGATGGTAATGTTGGGTTCAGTTGTGGCTGTAAGTCGAGGACTACCTGTACATTGAGGAACCGTTGTTCTCAAGCCATCTTTTCCTTTTCTCCCGGTACCTGTGCAGTGTTGCTGCAGACGGCGGATCTCGGTGTGCAGCCCCTTGAGGGTATCTGCGTGCTGCCTCTGGAGGAAAAGCAAATTCTTTTGGGCGCTGTGCAGCTGGTTTTCCAGGTTCGATGCTGCCATCCTGGCATCCAGCAAATCTGGAGGGAGGGAAAGAAAAGGGAGGGAAGGAGAGAGGGAAGGAAGGAAGGAAGGAGGGAGCGCACCTTTAGATGACACAGAAGGTATCGCTTGGCGAGGAGGAGGAGGAAGAGATCAAAACGAAGCCGGGGGGGGGTGAAGGGTTGGGGGGGGAGAGACGATCGGCGCCACCCTACGAAAAGGCTAGCGAAGGCCGCATCGGCCACCTGCCAGGGTCCACGGAGAGCCCGAAAGTTGGAAATTGGGAAGGATCCTTCTCTTCATTGACCATCACTGATATTTTCAGTTGGAGCTCACTACCTGTAGAACTCTCTGCCTGCTTGGGATAGCTGTGTGGTCATAATGAGTGAGAGGGAGGGGAGGGCAGGGGAGGGGAGGGAGGGGGAGGATGCCACCGGGTGCTCTTCAGTTGGATTCACGTATTTATGGAATTGGCATCAGAGAGACTTTGGAGTGGGGTTTAAAGAAGGAAATCAGCTGCCCAGGAGCCCTTGGGATTCTCGTCCCCTCATCCTCAGAAGACCGAAGAAACATTCATCAGACCAGCAAAATTTGCCCTCAAGGAATGCCCAACTCCTGCAAGGAACTGAAGAAGCTTCTTCAGATCAGAAGCGAAACATTTTCAAGGGAAACAGCCCCACCCCCAAGACAGTCTGGTTGCCTTTTTGGAAAAAGCACCTCTGGGACAACCATGGCTTGGATGATTGAGAATCTGCACAGACACTTGCAAAGAAGTCTCTGGAACGGAGGACTTCTCCCGAGTTTGGATGTCAACATCACTGTTACCACCAGGGAGTGGATGTGATAGTTCCAGCGACTCCCTAACAGGTGTCCTTGAATGCGAGGATGGAAAAACCCAAGGACACTGGGGTACTGAGCTGCCCAAACCACCTCCAAAGCCAGCTTAGATGCCACCAGCCAGATGGAGATCTCGGATCAGCCCATGGTAATCCTTCCTTTCAACAACAGAGACAGAAGATCAACGGGGGCTGGTTTAGAGCATGGTTGGCTAAACCATGATATTCCCAAACGTTTTGAGCCGTGTCCATCAAGACTAAGGAGACCTCCCTCCAGAGGGCATTTTGAAGCCAAGGACGTGGTTCTCCACAGAGGAACACGAGATCTGGAAGACGTTAGCACAGCCCTTAACAGAACAGTAACAGTTGGAAGGGGCCTTGAAGTCTTATAGTCCAACCCCTGCTGAAACAGGAGAGCCTATACCATGTCAGGCAACCGGTTGTCCTATCTCTTCTTAAAAACCTCTACTGTTCCTGGGGAGTAAAGCTATGGCAAATCTAGACAGTGTACTAAAAAGCAGAGACGTCACCCTGCCAACAAAAGTGTGTAGACTCCAGGCTACGGTGTTCCCAGTTGCAGTGGATGGCTGTGAAAGTTGGGCCATAAGGAAGGCTGAGCGCCTTTGAACTCTGGTGCTGGAGAAGACTCCTGCGAGTCCCTTGGACCGCAAGGCGATCCAACCGGTCAGTGCTAGAGGAGATCAACCCTGACTGACTGCTCTTGAGAAGGCCAGATCCTGAAGAGGAAACTCAAGTATTTTGGCCACCTAAAGAGAAGGAAGGACTCCCTGGAGAAGAGCCTAATGCTGGGAAGGATGGATGGCAAAAAAAGAAGAAGGGGAAGGCAGAGAAGGAGGTGGCTGGATGGAGTCACGGAAGCAGTCGGCGTGAGCTTCAATGGACTCCAGAGGATGGTAGAGGACAGGAAGGCCTGGAGGAACATGGTCCATGCGATCGTGATGGGTGGGACACGACTTTGCAACTAACAACAACACCTGTTGGAGTATATGCAGTTTCACTGGTTAATTGTTAATTTCACTAGTTAATTGTCCCCACTGTTAGGAATTTTCTCTTTAGTTCTACGTTGCTTCTCTCCTTGGTTAATCTCCATCCATCACTTCCTGTCCTGCCCTCAGGTGCTTTGGAGAATAGCTTGGCTATTTTTGTGGCAGCCCCTGAGATATTGGAAGATAGCTAGCATGTCACCCCAAGTGAAGATCCTGGGCCGAAGGGAGAAATGGGTTCTCCGAAGAGACCCCCGCCCTGTTTTTTTCCAGACCCTCAAGGTCTCCTCCCTCGTAGACATTTCTCGGTGACATTATGCGTCTGGGAGAAGCAGCCTCATCTGCAGATGCGTTGCTGACGCCTTACTAAATATTCCCCTCTGCCCCCACCCCACCCCTAAAAAAATAAAAATAAAAATCAGGTGACAAAAGCACAGCGTGGTGTGACTCGCCCCTCCGAGCGGCTCTGAAGCTGGAGGGAAAGGAAGGCAATCTCTGCTTTATGCAAGTCATATGATCTCAATTTTTAAAATTGATTCTCAGCAAAGTATAAAAGATGTTCCTTGGCAGACCAGTGACTTCATCCATTATCTCGGCAACGTTTCCAGGACACCCTGCTACCCAGCTCTCCCTTCTCTGCTCCTGGAAATGGTTAACTAATGAATCTTGTAGGAATTTAATGTAGGTCGATGCTGACTTTTCTACTTCAGCTCTTCTCTCTCCGTCTGAGGCCAACTTGGAAGGTGTAGGAGAACCCAAGGTTATTCCCTGTGGTTTTATTTTTCTTTGCAAAAGCCCAGAGTTTGCAGGGAAGAGAAGCCATTAACATTTACTGCTGCCCCGCCCAGGGTCAGGAAACCTGGACAAATTCTACAGAATGCTACAGATCAGCTCTGGCCTTGAGGATTGTCTTTCGAAATTTGGCTGCAGCAGCAGCCAAAAAAAGATAATACGGTCCTTGCTTGGTGGCATCAATATCTACAGACCCCTCGCATCCTGGACATCAACTGTTTCAACTCCTACCCTCAAAATGAGGCTATAGAGCACTGCACACCAGAACAACTGGACACAGGGACAGTTTTTTCCCAAACAAAACTGTAGTTTTGTTGCGTGTATCCTTACAATTTATACTGATATTGTTTCCCGATCAATAGGATACTTATTTGTATCCTATGACTATCAATAAGTATTGTACCTTATGATTCTTGATGAACGTATCTTTTCTTTTATGTACACTGAAAGCATATGCACCAAAGACAAATTCCTTCTGTGTCCAATCAAACTTGGCCAATAAAACATTCTATTTCTATTTCTATTTCTATTTCTATTTCTATTTCTATTTCTATTTCTATTTCTATTTCTATTTCTATTTCTATTTCTATTTCTATTTCTATTTCTATTTCTATTCCTATTCCTATTCCTATTCCTATTCCTATTCCTATTCCATTCTATTCTATTCTTCTATTCTATTTATTCCATTCCATTCCATTCCATTCCATTCCATTCCATTCCATTCCATTCCATTCCATTCCATCTACTCTACTCTACTCTACTCTACTCTACTCTACTTTCTATTCTATTCTATTCTATTCTATTCTATTCTATTCTATTCTATTCTATTCTATTCTATTCTATTCTACTCTACTCTACTCTACTCTACTCTACTCTACTCTACTCTACTCTACTCTACTCTACTCTACTCTACTCTACTCTATTCTAAACAGAGGCACAGATTCAAAATTACACGAAGTGTTAGTTCTGTTTTAAAACAGGCCTTAGGAAGGCCCCACCTGGAATTCCGCATCCAGTTTTGGTCACCACATTACCAAAAAAAAAAAAAAAAAGAGAGGTTGAGATTTTGGAAAAAGTGCAGAGAAGAGCAACAAAGAGACAAAAAGCACATGAAGAAAGGTTGCAGGATTTTGGTACGGCCAGTCTAGAGAAAAGAAGGACTAGGGGAGACATGAGAGCAGTCTTCCAATATCTCAGGGGCTGCCCCAAAGAAGAGGGAGTCAAGCTATTCTCCAAAGCACCTGAGGGCAGGACAAGAAGCAACGGGTGGAAACTCATCAAGGAGAGAAGCAACTTAGAACTAAGGAGGAATTTCCTGACAGTGAGAACAATTAATCAGTGGAACTCCTTGCCTCCAGAAGTTGTGAATGCTCCAACGCTGGGAGTTTTTAAGAAGAGGTTGGACAACCATTTGTCTGAAGTGGTGGAGAGTTTCCTGCTGGAACAGGGGGTTGGACTAGAAGATCTCCAAGGTCCCTTCCAGCTCTGTTCTGAATTGAATTGTACTCAAAATGTTCTCAATCGTGGCAACTTGAGATGTCTGAACCAGAATTGACCCCAATTGTTGAGAAACACTGATCTAGGGACTCTTACCTTCCAGCCTGGAAAACATAGCTGGGGTTGTTTTGCTTGCCATCTAATCACCGCCATTATCGGTCCCTCCCTAATTAGCTCAATTGCCAAGGATGAAAGAACCACCTCAGTTGCAGGAGTCATAAACTAAAGAACTCATAAACTTGCGCGGGACTAGAGAAAACACAAGGAAGAAGGGTTGAAGCCTGCAATAGCATAGCCTGCGTTCAGGAGGATTCAGGGTGACATGATGGCAGTTTTCCAATACTCGAAGGCTTGCCCCAACGAAGACGGGGCCGCCTTATTCACCAAAGCAACTATAGGCAAGACAAGAAGCAACGGATGGAAGCTAACCCAGGAGAGAAGCGACCTAGAACGAAGGAGAAATTTCCTGACAGTGAGAAAAATTAACCAGCGGAACAACTTGCCTCCAGAAGTTATAAGTGTTCCATCACGGGAGGCTTTTAATAAGAAAATGGACAGCCATTTATCAGAAACTGCATAGATCTCCTGCGCAAGAGTAAGGGGTCAGACTACATGACCTCCAAGCTCCCTTCCAACTTTCTGAATTGTGCAGATCCAGAGAAATGGACAAACTCAGTAACCAAGTTAAAAGTCGTGAGACAAACTGGGGCGGCCAGCATCCAGATAGACACACACACACACACACGATGCTAAGAAGTCTCGACGTTCCGGCTCTTTCCAAAAGCTGTAATAAATGATCCTGAAACCGACTGTCCTCTTTTGTTTTTTTGTTGTTGTTTTTTTGGAATGCGAAGGCTGGTTCCATCACACCCGCGTCCTCTTCTCCCATCCTAATTTTCCAGACAAGACTGCTCTGGTCCGCTTCCAGCCGACCTGCGGGAATGTCTCGGCCCTTAATGTCTCTGCAGTGTTATTTTTAGCCCCCGGTGACAAGGCAGTGATGGAGCAGGAAAGGGAGAACAATTAAGAGGACATCGTCAGTCGCACACAGACAAAAGGATGAGCTAATCTCGCCTGCTTTTTTTTTTTTTCTCAAAACACTTTCTGGAAATACGGACAAGCCCTACGACTACCCATCCTTGGTGGGCCACGGGTCCCAAGCTGGCAGCTCCCGACACGGCGTTGGTGGAGACTTGCCACCCACTTACAGCATAGTGCAGACAAGATTTTGGCAAAGGCCGACAAACTGGGCTATTCGGCAGGATCCTCCGTCAGTCCATTCATTTTATTTTCCCCCGTCCTTCCACCACCAAAAACTGCAACAGTGGGAACAGGAGAACCTTCTCTTTGAAAGCGTTTAAAAATCGCCTTCCTGATCATAAAAAAAAAAAAACTAGAAAAGAGGGAAGTTTTCCCATCAATTCCAGCTTTAGGAGAGAGACGTTGCAAATCAAAATGGCCCAACGGAGAGAAAAACGCTCCTTTTTAAGGGTGTCTTGATGATCACACGATGTACAAAACGAATCAACAAGTCCAGTTAAGCAAGGACAGGGAAGTGGCCGACAGTCTAGATCTCCTAATGTTGCCGTAAAGGCTGCCGGACCGCACCCAGATCTCCAGAACCATCACTTCACCAAGATGGGCAGCTTTAGAAATCAAATAATAACGGCCCCGTGGTAGCAAACGGGCTGATGGAAATAAGACTGTAATGCACAACAGCTTTCCAGAGCTGAGCCTTGGAAAGCCGAGATACGATGCTTTAGCAAAACCCAACTACAAAATAATAATAATAATTTTTTTGACTGTGCATTGCAGTAAAGGACCAAACCTCTCAAAACCAGAGGAAGAGAGCAAAGTTTAGCCTCCAGCTCTTATGCAAAACAGTCCCCCTTTTACGGAGACCCTAAACTGAGAGCCAGAGACTCCGTTCTAATTCATCCAATCTAAACCTGCAGGCCTAAAATACAATAGCTTAGCGTTTCATATGGCTGGGCAGTGCCCCACGCCACCCACGAGTCTTGTGTGAATGCCGATGGGTGCGCTCGCTGTTCATTACTCGCTGAAATATTCGTTGCTTCGCACAAACAAGTGGTGACACCATCTGGCTTCATCCAATTAAATATAAAATCAGCTTAAAGGTGGCACAAAGTTCACCGGCATTGCTGGCAACTTGGAGACACACTTACTTACACGCTTTTAAGGCCACACTTCTGCAAGAAATGTCCCCTTTTAACGCCGTCTTCTAACTTTCTGGAAGTTTGTAAGCTTCGTCCCCTCTCCTATCGAGAAAGGGGCTTCCTCTAGAGGAAGATCTGCGCGTTTAATTCCCGCTGCGGTGCAGTTTTCTGTCCTTTACCACCTCACAAAAGAGCAGAGTTTGGTTTCAGCCACCCGGACTCACAACTGCCGGTCTACCATTCAGCACTTCGTAGCCATGATATTCAAGTTGGACCGGCTTAAAAAAAAGGTAACAGCCTTTGAGAAGAAAAAAAAGGTTCAAACGGTGCATTCAAAAGGTAGAATGCGCCAATGCCGGGAGATGATTCATAAAAACTTCCAGGCTGAATAGAAAGTTTAACATTTCATGTTTTTATGGCACCCCTAATTTTACGCAGGCCCCTCAAGGCACAGCTGCCTAATTTTTCCCCACGGAGAACAAACAGCTATCAAGACTCCCCAAAAACTACCATGACAAAGGAAGGAAGCCCCCCCACCCCCACCCCACCCTCCGTGCCATTCAGTTTTCCGAGCAAAGCCTCACAATTTGGATGCCGAGACGCCCACCGGATCCGATGCTCCCAAATGCGCAGCCTTTCCACTAAAATAAATAAATAAAAATTAAAAACCACCCTAAAAAGTAGCCCATTGACACACTCACCCCCTTACACGTGCATTCTCAAAAATCTCCTGCTCCCCAAGGATTTACACTCCCCCCCAAAAAGCCCCCCCCCTCCCCAAGGACGGGAGACTGCGCGATCCATTCAGCACCCCGCCGACTGCGGTGTTACCCCCGGAGTGAAATCTTGCTGCGTAAGAAGGAAGCGAAAGGAAAGCCGTTTTCGTTTGCACACGTATCACACACATATTCTTCAACCCCCCCCCCCCCCCAAAAAAGACGCGTTCTCTTTCCACCTGCAATGCAGGCAAGGAACTTAAGGATGCACACCCTTGGACTTTCCAAGCCCCCCCCCCCTTTTACACCACCACTTTTGCTTAAATTACCCGTTTCCAGCACATAGCTAAAGGCTCAGCAACCCACCCCCACTCCAAGTTCACACATTTTCCATCCCGTGGTTAACAAAAGCGGGGAGGAGACCCTCCCATCCCGGGCGAATGTCCCACCTTCGGCTGGAGAAGCATGTAGGATATCAGACAGCCAGACAGCTAGCTAGCTTGTGAGCTGGAAAGGGAGGGGTGGGGGAGAGAGACAAGAGGGAGGGGCACCATCCTAGCGAGAAGCTGGACTGGGTCTGGCTGCTATCCTTTCCAGGCGGGCGAAGGGGCCTGCGCTGAGACCGGAGCATCGCAGACTATGCCACAATCTTCCCACCTTGCGTCTTGCCCGGTCCACACAGGCTGCAAAGGAAAATGCGTTGGCATGCGGGGTGGGTGGGTGGGTGGGTTAAGGGGAGGGGTCTTTGTCCCCTCCCCACTCTCTGTGGCTGCCTTTTGGAAGCCTCCCTTTCTCTAAAGTGAAAACCAGACTGATGCTTCCAAGTAAAAGGAGATTTAAAAAAAAAAAAGCAGCAGCGAACAACACAATTATATTCCGCAGGCAGGTTGCGAAGCCAGAGAGTGAAATTAGATTAATACAGGGGGTCCTTGACTTACGATCACAATGGAGCCCAACGTTGTTAAAGGGAGACATTTGTGAAGTGCGTTTTTTTCCCGTTTTACGACCTTGTCGCGGTTGTTAAGCGAATCACTGCAGTTGTTAAGCTAATCATTGTTAAATGAATCTGGCTTCCCCATGGACTTGGCTTGTCAAAAGGACGCAAAACAGGATCACGTGACACACCCCCCCCCCCCCCGGATGCTGCAACGATCATAAATATGAGTCAGTTGCCAAGCATCCCGAATTTTGATCACGTGACGGCGGGGATGCTGCAACGGCCATTAAGTGCTGTCGTTGTTTTGAACGGTCACTAAATAAACCATTGTAAGTCGAGGACTACCTGTACACAGATAAGAGATAGTTAAATAGAGAGAGGGATAAACAGACACATAGGGATGATCGACAGATAGAGATAAGATAGAGCGGACGATACCTAGGGATAGATTAGGATGGATGGATGGATAGATAGGATGATTAGATGGATAGATGGATGATAGATATGGATGGATGGATAGATGATGATAGATAGATAGATAGATAGATAGATAGATAGATAGATAGATAGATAGATAGATAGATAGGAGAGATAGATGATAGATATAATGATAGATATAGATAGATAGATATAGATAGATGACAGATAGATAGATAGATAGATAGATAGATAGATAGATAGATAGATAGAGATAGATGATAGATATAAAATAGATAGATAGAGATGATAGATATAGATAGATGATAGATATAGATATAGATAAATATAGATAGATAGAGATAGATAGATAGATAATAGAGATAGATAGATGATAGATATAGATAGATGATATAGATGATAAATACAGATAGATGATATAGATAGAAAGAGTTAGATATAGAAGATAGACAGAGATGATAGACAGAGATAGATAGATGATATAGATTGATAGATGATAGATAGATAGAGATAGATAAGAGATAGATGATAGATATAAAATAGATAGATATAGATGATAGATATAGATAGATGATAGATAGATAGATGATATAGATAGATAGAGAGATAGAGATAGAGATAGATAATAGAGATAGATGATAGATATAGATAGATGATATAGATGATAAATACAGATAGATGATATAGATAGAAAGAGTTAGATATAGAAGATAGACAGAGATGATAGACAGAGATAGATAGATGATATAGATTGATAGATGATAGATAGATAGATAGATAGATAAGAGATAGATGATAGATATAAAATAGATAGATATAGATGATAGATATAGATAGATGATAGATAGATGATATAGAGAGATAGAGATAGATAGATAATAGAGATAGATGATAGATATAGATAGATGATATAAATGATAGATACAGATAGATGATAGATATAGATAGAAAGATAGATATAGAAGATAGAGACAGATGATAGACAGATAGATAGATGATAGAGATTGATAGATGATAGACAGACAAATTATGATAGAGATAGACGGAGAGAGAGAGAGAGGGTACTCACTAAGTTCCTTAGAAAGGGGGGGACACTCTCCTTCAGTGAGGGTCTCCCTAAAAGCCATTCCATGGGGGGAAACCACCCACCTTACATGGGGTGGGGGTCCTCTCAGCCTTCCCAGTGGGAGACCTCTCTCTTTAATTGGGGAGGGGGAAAACACTCCCCCTCCCTCCTCCTACAGCTCCCTCCCCTCTTGAGGCGGGGGGGGGGCTCCTTTTCCTCTGTATTTCAAGCAGGCAGGGTTGGGGTCCCTCCCCAGCGCCCCCCCAGGGCTGAAATGGGAGGGGTGAGTTTGCCAAAGCCCCCTCCCCGTCCTCTGCGCGGTGCATGATGGGAAGGACCTGTGTGTGTGTGGGGGGGGGTTCTGATACTCACCCGCCGCCGCCGCCGATGCTCCCCCCGCCCCGCTCGGGTCCTGCCGGGGGGAGGGAGGCCGAGGGGAGGGGGCGCTGCTCCCCAATGGGAGCGAAGAGGAGGTGGGAGGGAGGGGAGGAGGGGGACGGGGTGACGTCGAGGGCAGGGGAACTGCGCAGGCGCGGAGGCTCAGGTGCAGCCGCGGCGAAACAGCTGCCGCGTTGCCACGGCAACCGGCTGGGCGCTTCCCCTGGAGCGGTTGCCGGTTGTTTTTTTTTTTCTTCTCCTTTCCTTCCCACCCCTCCTTTCCGTTGACGGCTCCGCCCACTCGGGGGCGGGGCCTCGGGGGGCGTTCCAGAGCCCGGGGGCGTGGAAAAAGGAGCTGTGCGGAAGTTCAACCGGTGCAGTTTCACCCCTTTAGCAGATAGGAAGGCCGGGAAGCAATAATAATAATAATAATAATAATAATAATAATAATAATAATAATAATAATTTGACCTAATAGCAGCATATATTAATAGCACGTTAGTTCATTATGTATTGAGTTATTCATATAATAGATAATATATATACCATATTTTATATACTATTTATTTTACAGACGTTTATATACTATTTATTTTATATACTATTATATTTATATACTATTTATTTTATATACTATTATATACTATTATACTTTATATACTATTTATTTTTCAGTCGTTTATATACTATTTATTTTATATACTATTATATTTATATACTATTATATTATATATACTATTTATTTTACAGACTTTTATATACTATTTTATATACTATTATAATTATGTACTATTTATTATATATACTAGTATATTTATATACTAGTATATTTTATATAGTATTCTAAATATATAATTATAGTCAGTGATAATTTATTGTAGTAACGCAATACATGATTTAATGTGCAATTAATGTACTATATGTACATCAATATATTTTATATACTATATATTTATATGATAAATTATATACTACAAACTATTCTAAAAATACGAGTTCCTGGTATATTAGTAAAGAAAGAAGCAGACATCCGGCAGAGATCTCTGTAATGGTAGTTTAATACTCCTAACTCAAAACCCTGAATTAAAATGGGCATATTTTTTTTCCGAGGGAAAGAATCCATTCTGATCTCAAATCAGACAAGTGGGACCACAGCTCCCCTCATCCACAGACAGCGCAGGCTGCAGCTGGGATGATTGGCTTTATATGACGAAGCAAAGAAACAGACCAACTCGTAAAGTCTCTTTTTATTGGCATTCTGCAAATAAACATCCGGGCACGATCAAAAGTCCCCCGATCCTCGTTTTCACAATCGATAAATGAAAGAAATGGGCTTGACGGTAGCCCAGCAAATTGGAAAATCACTGAAGGATATTTTGAAGATGATCAGCGGTTCTCAACCTTGGCAACTTTAAGACGGGTGGACTTCAACTCCCAGAATTCCCCAGACAGCATGAATTCTGGGAACGGAAGTCCACCCTCGCTGACTGAGGAATTCTGGGAATTGAAGTCCTCCCATTTTAAACACACCAATCAGGATTCGGAGTCGCTGAAAGTGGCAAATTGTTGGCAATAAAAATTCAACCTTAATTTAACCCCCGCTTTTATGATGGGTTCGTGATACGAAACCTGGTTTGGAGACAGAAGATGCCAACATGGACACTTTCCTGTGAGAAACTCCTGCAAAATTCAGGGTGGGGTCTCCGTCTCTCTTTTCCAAGGTTTTCAGCCCAGATCTGGAACCCCTAATAGTAGAATCAGTCACCATCCAAGGCTCAAGAAAATTCACCAATCTAATCATCAATCCATCAGAATAGAGGTGGAAGGGACCTCAGAGGTCTCCTAGTCTAACCCCCTGCTCAACTAGAAGACCCTATACTATTTCAGATAGAGGGCTGTCCAATCTCTTCTTAAAATCCTCCAGTGATGGAGCACTCACTAAATCTCAGGAAATGTCCTTTGAAGGACATAGGATAGAATGGCCACCACCACTCTCTGCCTTTCAGCTCCGGCTTTTAAAAGCAATAATTGCAAATATCAATCCTGATGCAGCAGATCTGAAGGCTGGATCCATTTAGGGGTCAAAGAGGCAGAGGGGACGTTGCCAGCCCCGAAGATAATTTCATTATCTGGCAACGATCGAGAGTGCATTAAGCCGACTGTTACTGTAAAAGTGGAAAGCCAGCGAAAGGGGAAAAAAAGGAAGGAGGCCATTCTTATAGATTTGGGAAAGGGAGGGAGCAAGGAAGGGGAGAAGAAGGGAGGGAAGGAAGAGGGAAAAGAGGGAGGACGGAAAGAAAGAAAGGAAGAAGGGAGAGAACGCAAGGAAGGAAGGTGAAAATGCAAGGAAGGAAGGATTTAAGAAAGGGAAGGAAGGATTTAAGAGAGAAGAGAAAGAAGGGAGAAGGGAGAATACAAGGAAGAAAGGATTTAAGGGAGAGAAGGAAAGGAAGGGAGAGAATGCAAGGAAAGGAGGAAGGATTTAAGAGAGAAGGAAAGAAAGGAAGGAAGAAGGGAGAGAACGCAAGGAAGAAAGGATTTAAGAAAGAGGGAAGGATTTAAGAGAAGGAAAGGAAGAAGGGAGAATACAAAGAAGAAAGGATTTAAGGGAGAGAAGGAAAGGAAGGGAGAGAACGCAAGGAAGGGAGGAAGGATTTAAGAGAGAAGGAAAGAAAGGAAGGAAGAAGGGAGAGAACGCAAGGAAGAAAGGATTTAAGAAAGAGGGAAGAATTTAAGAGAAGGAAAGGAAGAAGGGAGAATACAAGGAAGAAAGGATTTAAGGGAGAGAAGGAAAGGAAGGGAGAGAATGCAAGGAAGGGAGGAAGGATTTAAGAGAGAAGGAAAGAAAGGATGGAAAGAAGAAGGGAGAGAACGCAAAGAAAGAATTGATTTAAGAAAGAGGGAAGGAAGGATTTAAGAGAAGGAAAGGAAGGAAGGGAGGATACAAGGAAGAAATGATTTAAGGGAGAGAAGGAAAGGAAGGAAGAAGGGAGAGAACGCAAGGAAGGAAGGAAGGATTTAAGAGAGAAGGAAAGGAAGGGAGAGAATGCAAGGAACGGTTTAAGGGAGAGAAGGAAGGAAAGAAGGATTTAATAGAGAGAAGGAAAGGAAGGAAGAAGAAAGGAAGGATAGATGGAAAGTGGCCACGAAAGATGAAAGGAGTTATTTCCTCCAATCGGAGAAGAGGGGGCGTGGCCGGGCCAGAGCATTAACGAATGGACAGATGCAGCGGAGAGGAGGGATGAATACAGACAGACGGAGAGGGGCGGGTCTGTTTGCAGAGACGGCTCTTTGGAGAAAACGAAGGGAAAGCTGCTCCTCCATTGGCCGTCGCCTAGCACCGAGACTGAGGCTTTAGAAAGAGCGATTGGTTCAGAGGCAAGGGGGGCGGGCAGCCACGCCCCTTTCAATCACCGGTGGAATTCCTGTGACGCGAAATCTCGGGAGGCGCCTGGATCTCGCGAGATTTTCCGCAGCGCGCGAAATGCGCCCGGGAGCCGCTGACTCGGCCGGCCGGGATGGCGTTCAGAAGAGGCGGAGGAGGCGGCGGGAGGCGCCGGTGGGCTGCGGAGCCCCCGGCGGAAGACGGCGAGAGGGAGACCCCTCGGTGAGGACCACCCCCCCCTCTGAGCCGGGCCTCGGTACAGGCGGTCCTCGAACTTACGACCACGATTTACGTCGCTAAACGAGACACTGGCGAAGGGAGCTTTTTGCCCCGTTTTTCGACCGGTTGTTAAGCGAATCCCTGCAGTCCTTAACTTAGTGACAGGGTTGTTAAGCGAATCCAGGTTTCTCCCCATTGACGTTGGCTTGCCGGAAGGTCGCAAAACGTGACCCTCGTCATAAGTACGAGTCGGTTGCCGAGCATCTCAATTTACCCTGGGGAATGGAGCCAATCGTCGTTAAGTGTGAAAAAACAGTCCTATATCGCTTTTTTTCCCACCCACCCCACCCGGTGCCGTCCTAACTTCGGACGGTCACTAAACAGATCGTCGTGAGTCGAGGACTGCGCATTCTTCTCAACTTGCCTCGATTTAAAATAGGTGGTTAAAACTGTCGTTCGAGATGCTTTGTGACGGACGTGCGATTGTGCAGCTTTTCCGGGTACTCGTGTAGGTGGTCCTCGACTTACAGCGGTTCACTTAGTGGCCGTTCAAAGTTACGGGACTGAAAAAAAGTGACTCGGGAACGTTTTTTCACACGTTTTACGACCGTCGCAGCACCTTCATGGCCACGGGAGTTACATTCGGATGCTTGACAGCTGGCTCGCGTTTATGACGGTCGCAGAGTCCCGGGGGAGTCACGTGATCTCCTTTTTGTGACCTTCTGCCAAGCAAAGTCAATGGGGGAAACCAGATTCGCTTAACAACCGGGTTACTAATTTTAAGAACTGCAGTGATTCGCTTAACAACACTGGCGAGAAAGTCGCAAAACGGGGCCAAAACTCGCTTGAAACAAATTTCTCGCTGAACAGCATACATTTTGGGCTCAATTGTGGTCGTAAATTGAGGAATGCCTGTATCTCCTGCCTTAGCTACCACCGTTTACCTAGTGATTTGCCGAAAAAGACCTTTTTCAGGGTTAGGGTGTTGGCTTCTCAGTTGGGTCAAAATATTATCCTTTGCTACCACAGGGATGAGGGCTCCTCCTCCGCCTCGGCGCTTCGGCGTTTAGAGCGCAGCCAGTGGACGGACAAAATCGATGCGCTGTTTGGGTTTGAGAGGATGAAGGAGCCTGCGGAAAGGACGGGATGGCTGATCAACATGCACCCGGTAGGAACCTCCGTCTTGCTCTTTATTTATTTATTAGGATTGTAATTTGTGACCTTCCCAGCCACTTTCAATTGGATTCGCTTCATCATGGTGATGCACTTAATGACTGCGGTAAAAATGGTTATAAGCAGGGTGGATTGGATTTACTGTATTTTTTGGAGTATAAGACGCTCTGGACTATAAGACGCACCTACCTTTTTTGGTGAGGAAAACAAGAAAAATAAATCTGCCTCTGCCTCCCAGCAATTTACCTCCTTGCAGCAAACAGCCTGCTTTACTTTCATTTTCGTTTTCAGCGTAGCTTGATTAGCACAAGGAAAAAAAATCTGCTCCCAGCAATTTACCTCCTTGCAGCAAACAGCAGAGGCCACTTAAAACAGCTAAGATCAAAACAGCTGAGAGTTGGGAGGCTGATCCAATCAACTTGTGCTAATTAGGCTGTGCTGAAGCTGAAAGGAGCTGTTTCTGCTTGCTGCAAGGAGGTAACTGCTGGGAGGCAGAGGCCAAAGGGTGGGGGCCAGTGGGTGGGCGGGGCTACATTCAGAGTGTATAAGACGCACCTAAATTTTCACTCCCTTTTAGGGGGGAAAAGGTGCGTCTTATACACCAAAAAATACGGTAAATCAAGTTGTGCTTTAAATCACTAGTAAAAAGGCTTGATTTAAATCAACTCGATTTAAATCATAATTTTTAAAGAGCAACTGTCATCTCTATCCCTCAGTGGCTCCTCCTCTGACCTGCTATTGACTCGCCGAGAGTCCCAATATTGCAGAATATACAAACTCATGCTACATCACTAAGCTCCATTTCATGCTGAATAAACTAAATTATTATTGTATCTTAAATAGAAAACTATATTTGGATAGATTTTTACTCCAGAAGCATTTTATTAAAAGAAATTTGATAAAAATCAAAAAAATCCGATTTAAATAAAAAAATCTGATTATTATTATTATTATTTTTAAATCATCAATTTTTATCCACCCTGGTTATAAATCATGTACTTTATGAGTGCATCAACTTACAACCAATTCCAATCAGAATTGTTGTTGTAAGTAAAGGACTAGAGGCATTACAATACCGTGACTAAAGGCTTCAAATTATCTTTTAAATATTTTTCAGTTTCAGAATTTCGAGGATTACCATCCTTGCCTGGAGCCTCCGTTTTCTCACACGTCCAATTTAGTTCTTTGGGGCAAAAAAATGTTATTCAACACATTAAACCGATTGCTTCTAATTGTAGAATAGTATGTTAGGAGAATGCAATTTTCTAATTAAATGGCTTCGGTAACCTTGTTTGCTTTAGACGGAGATTTTGGATGAAGATAAACGCTTGGTCAGTGCTGTGGATTATTATTTCATTCAGGAGGATGGAAGTAGATTTAAGGTCAGTAGTGTCTTTAAACTGGGACCTTTTAAAGGTGATATTTATCCGTGGGCACATTTTAAAAGTACTGCTTGAAGTTGGGAGGAAGATTAGATGTACGATGAATGGGATTATAGCACATACATGTTAATACATGATACGTAATAATACATAATGCAGGTTGAAATAAGTGTCCTGGACTATATTGTCTGGAAATTATACTGTGTCTCACCAAAGACGTAAGCAACTTATCACTCCAGTTAATCAATAAATTAATAAATACAATCATCTATAAAATCTGTGTGAATCGATTTTTCTGGTGTCAACTCGCAAAGCATTCCTGGTCTGCTCTGGGCAGGAAAGGAGGGAGGGCTGACGGAGCAGTTCAGCAGCCACATTCAAAAGCACATTCCACGCAAAACTTCTTCAAGGTTGGATCTCGGATTACCAGAGCCGGCATGTGAGGTGTGGTTTCTACAGCCCGTGAAAGTGCCTGGTTGGAGAATGTGATTTATGACACAAACTGAGAGAAGGAGGAAAACAGAGTCAGAGTTGAGCCGTAAATTATATGCGGCAGATGTCATTAATTAGGGCATTTGAGACCCCTACATCTGGCTTCTCTTATTACTTTATCATTTACTAAACACTTTTCTATCTTCAATGAAAAAATGTCTCCCATTTTATAGACGGAGTAGGCTACGAGCCATTGGTCTCTGGGGCGTAGCTTAGGTTAAACTGGTAAGAAAGAAACATGACCTATTTGTAAAACATTGGAAACTCAGCTTGTTTACTTTGTGTTCTCTCCTAGGTGGCTTTGCCCTATAAACCATACTTCTACATTGCAGCCCAAAAGGTTAGTCTAATCTACATTTGCAACATTTGGGTTTCAAGCCTTAAGCTGTTTGGACTTTGGCCCACTGTAATATCACTCTGAGTAGACATTGAATATTCAATATTTCATTTGTGACTGTTATCTTAGAAGTAGTAAATTATAAGTAAGAAGTTGTTCCTTAACTGCGGTATACGATCATATGTGCTAGTGCCGTGTACACTGAGAGGTTTGTACGGCTAAGATGCTGAGCTTGTCGATCGAAAGGTCAGCAGTTCGAATCCCTAGTGCCGGGGTGAGCTCCCGCTCCTTGTCCGGGGTGAGCTCCCGTTCCTTGTCCCAGCTTCTGCCAACCTAGCAGTTCGAAAGCAGGTAAAAAATGCAAGTAGAAAAATAGGAACCACCTTTGGTGGGAAGGGAACAGCGTTCCGTGTGCCTTTGGCATTGAGTCATGCCGGCCACATGACCATGGAGACGACTTAGGACAGCGCTGGCTCTTCGGCTTTGAAACGGAGATGAGCACTGCCCCCTAGAGTCGGGAACGATTAGCACCTATGTGCGAGGGGAACCTTTACCTTTACTTTACACACACACACATACAGCATGCATTTGTGTATACATTAGGACTTTTCAAGGACATTATTAACAATGACAGACAATCTTTCTGAAAGTTTGCTCACCATCAATTGAAGCAGGGCAATGATGTCTGTGCTTTTTTTTATTTTTATTTTTTTTATTTTTAATTTGATTTATATGCCGCCCTTCTCCGGAGACTCAGGGCGGCTTACAAGGCGTTAAGCAATAGCCTTCATACTTTTGTATATTTATACAAAGTCAGCTTATTGCCCCCACAAACTGGGTCCTCATTTGACCCACCTTAGAAAGGATGGAAGGCTGAGTCGACCTTGAGCCTGGCGAGGATTGAACTCACAGAAATTACAGGCAGCTGGTGTTAATTGCTACCTTTAGTAGGAGGCTTTAATAGTATCTTACTTCAAGGAAACAGTAGCTAGAGAAGGTCAGCTCATCCTTCTTTCGTCCTTTGCAGATGTACAGACAATTTCTTATAAGCTCTTCTTCTCAGGTAGAATTTGAATGGTTGTGGAAATACGTTCACCTTCAGCCACTTAATATAAAGTGTCTTTTTAGGGTTGTGACCGAGAAGTATCATCCTTCCTTTCCAAGAAATTCCAGGGGAAAATAGCAAAACTGGAAATTGTACCCAAAGAGGATCTGGACTTGGTGAGAAATGGATTCAACAAGATTATTTTAATATGATGGCAGCTTTACCTAAAGATGTAACGTGATAATCCCTGTTCCGTTTTGTTTTTGTTATATTTTTGAGGGATGTGAACAGGAAATGAGAATATTCCACGGGAAACTGTTGTGTGGTTCTCCCTATATCCCACTCTTCTGCCTCTACCACTCTCCACCCAAAAACAGCAAAGTCTGTTTTTTGTATGCAGAAAGACCAGATGTTTTTGGCATCTGCAAGTTAAGATACCAAGAATCATATGGCAGATGTTGGCGAAAGGCTTTTGCCACAGAGTTAAGAGAATCGCTACTAGTTAACAAAAAGAAGGAGGATGGGGCTGTAACAAAATAGTAACATCTATGTTTGTGATCCAGTGTTGCTTTTGTTCTGGCCTAGGCTTCCTTAGAAAGTAAACAGCACAATCTTAGTCCCGGCAAACCTCTTTAATTCAAACGGCTGTGAGTTATTGTCCCTCCCAGTCTGAAAGGCTTCTCAAACAGTCTATCAGGGGAGTGTCGACAAACACCCACCTTATCTCCCTTGGAATGCTGCCAGAGAACTAATTGCCACACGCAGGGCAAGGCCAAACTTAGCACAGAGTCAAACAGAACTTTTCCAGAGCTTTTACAGACCAGATGAACGAATTGCTTCCTGCAAAAGCTCACGTCCCGTTCGCCTCTCTTTTATGTCTTATGGGAAGGGCGAATCATCTCCAAGCCTTACTCCCAAGTCGACCCTGTTTCCTTAATTGTTCCTGTCTCCTGGCAGCTCTGTGCATGCGCACACTGGGAACAGGCTCACGCTGTTCTTCTGCCTCGCTGATGCCAGACTCTGGAGAATCCGGAGGCAGCAAAGAACTACCAGATGGCCTTGGCCCCCTCTCTGCCTCCGACTCAGAGCCCTCGTCCGAGCCTTCCCCAGACTCCAGGATTGGCTCACATTCTTCCCCAACCTCCTCACTGTCCGACACTACTGCTAGCTCCACAGGCTGCCGGCAAATCACAATAGCCCTCACCTGAATTACTTCAGCTACTGTATTTTTAAAAGCCTTCTTCTGTACTCCATTTGGTGGCCTTCATTGCTTCGATCCCATGATCCATACATCTCTATGAATCAATCTCTCAAAAGTTTGACTCTGGTCTTTTCTTTTGTTTTTAGCCCAATCACCTGGTTGGCCTGAAACGAAGTTATATCAAGCTTTCTTTCAACACCGTGGATGACCTGATAAAAGTCCGCAGGGAGATTAGCCCTGCGGTCAAGAAGAACAGAGAACGGGACCAAGCTTTGGATACTTACACCACCCTATTGACTAGGTAAGGTAGTCCACGAATAGTCCAAGCTCTAAGCACATAGCACTTATCAGAGCATCCGGAATAACGATTCCTATAATCTTCTCCTTGTCCTCGCCACTCTGTTTTTTTTTTTCTAGTGCTCTCACTGGGCACAGTCTGAACCATGAGGAGGAGCCCTCAAAGAAGACCGCGGACCAGATGGACAACATCGTAGATATGCGGGAATACGACGTGCCCTACCACATCCGCCTGTCCATCGATCTGAAGATTCACGTGGTGAGTGCGTGATCTGCCCTCTCACGGAATCCCTGGTGACCAGGAACACCGGAGGCGCAATAGCCTTCCCCAAGTGGACACTCCAAATGGGTTGGACTACTGTTTGAGAACTCCTGCCCTGGACATCAACTGAATAAAAAATTGGGGGGCTGCAGATCCCCGTCTTCAGAGGCTGAGTTGGTTTGTGGTTGAATATAAAAAAAACTGTGCTAATATGATACACTTGGAAGGAAATTATTATTACAAACATTCCTCAAATTTTATTTTATGCTTTTTTTTTTGTACGTTTTGTTGCAAACGTATAAATCGGGATTCCCACCCAGAGATAGAACATGAGGTTTTTTCCTACATTAAAAAAAAGTTTGATTCAATTCCAGCTGCCTGGAATGAACTGTCTTTGTGTTCTTCCTCCTTTTTTCTGTTAGTAGTTCTAGTACATTGAAGATAAGTTTAGAATGGCTTCATCAGTACAGGTAGTCCTGGATTTAATCACCCCAATTGAGCTCCAAATTTATGTGGTTAAATGAGACATTTGTTAAGTGAATTTTGCCCCGTTTTACGACTTTTCTTACCCCGGTTTTTAAGTGAATCCCTGCAGTTGTTAAATTAGCAACCCGGTTATTGAGTGAATCTGGCTTCCTTGTTGACTTTGCTTCTCAAATGGTTGCAAAAGTTGATTCCAGGACCCCAGGACACCAGAGCTGTCGTAAATATGAAGCGTCTGAATTTTGATCATGTGATCCTGGGGATGCTGCAATGGTCATTAGGTGTGAAAAATGATCCTGTCACTTTTTTTTCAGTGCCTGTCAGGTTTCGAAGTCGTCTCAAATAAATTGCATTTCAAACAAAGTCTTCGATGAAAAAAACTCTTATTTATTAAGCACGAACACTCTACTCCGACTCATCGCAGCCACCTCTGGCTTCCTCAGCCAAAACCCTCCTTTTCCTCTCCCCCCTCCTCTGCCCTCATTGGCCATCTTCCAAGTCACTCTGCCCCTAATTTACTGCTCCCACTCAAAGGAATTTCCCCCCTCCCATCCCATCTCCTAAGTGATATTCTCTCCAGGGAAAATAAGTAGGTGAAGAGTCAACCGTCCCTTTCCAGATGCCTCCGCTTCTCCTTCTTATGTCAGCATTAGAGTAAGTGCAGCGTGAAATGCTGACAATGACATTGTAACTTCAAGTGGTCCCTAAATGAACTGTTGTTGAGGACTATCCTTAGTAGAGTGAATAGAGGCTAGGACCAAATTCCATCTCAATGTTATCATCTTAATTCTGGGCATAAGGCTTGCCATTGGTTGCTTTCCTGCATACGTTACAATGCTTTTGCTATATCTTATATTTGAGGCTGATTTTAACCGTGTTGTTATAATGTAGGTACTGAAGAGTCAATGCAAAATGCTTGGCATCTACCTCTGCTCGTCCTTTGGCTGTATTGTTTAAATGATTAAAAGGGACTAATTGTTTTAAACATCTTAATCGTGTTTGGTCCTCTTCTTCTTTGACAGGCTCACTGGTACAACGTTCACCACCGGGGCAGCAGTTTTCCTCCTGAGATTATTCGAAGGGATGACATGGTGGAACGGCCCGTGAGTATCTCTGCAGAGGCTCTTCTAAAATCCCTAGGCCTTGAAACATGGCCTTGTTTGCGTGGAGTGAGCCTTCTCTCAAATCCCTGACTTTTTAAAAGAATTATTATTATTATTCCTTCTAGGATCCTGTGGTTCTTGCCTTTGACATTGAGACGACAAAACTCCCTTTAAAATTTCCTGATGCGGAAACGGACCAGATCATGATGATCTCCTACATGATTGATGGCCAGGTGACTTTATTATCCCTGTAATTTAGTCTTGAGGTCTCAGGATGTGCAAAAAAAAAAAAAAAAAAAGGAGGGGGCCGTTTAGAACAGGGGTCTCCAACCTTGGCAACTTTAAGACTTGTGGACTTCAACTCCCAGAGTTTCTCAACCAGCTTTGCTAGCCCTGCTGACTCATCTTCAGTTATAATCTCGGTTTACAGCCTTATAGCAGCTGGTCAGCTATTAAATCATCATTACCCTAACAGTATTTGTCAAAGGAAATTTGCAAACTGCACTGCAGAGGAAAGATGCTTACAGGGCTGGAGATGCATTTGTGTATGGCATCCTTTTAAAACCCTTACGTGGCGCAGGATTTGGTCCAATATAACGACTAGAATCCCATAGAAAAGGAGAATAAGAATGAGACTGCTACTAACTCGGCTCTGAAAGAAGCCATGATGGGGTAGAAGAATTGCAGACTTTTCTGACCAGAAAGATTTGAAATTTGGAGTGGGAGCCCCTTCTCTTCTTTTCCTGCGATTGTTTTCTTCGATCAGCTGATCCTGTTCTCCCCTCTTCCTCAAGTTTATTGGCTTGAATGGCTCACAGAAGCCCAACTTCCTTCCTTGTTTAGATCAGGGGGTCCCCAACTTCCGGGCTGCGGCCCACTAAGGGGCCATGAGGCGTTTGCAACCGGGCCGTGGAAATGGGCAAGAACACACGCACGCACGCACATGTCTATGCCGCTCAGGGGAATGTGGCTACACGCATCTGTGCTTGCTTGCCAGAAACATCCCCTCTCTCAAAGGTGCTTTTTTTTTCAAGAGGCAACTGGATTTTTCTTTGAAGAGGCCTCGCTTCTCATCCACGAAGCTTCTTCAGTTCTCAGTTCAGTTCTTCTTCGGAGCAGAAGAAGCTTCTTGGATGAGAAGCGAGGCCTCTTCAAAGATAAACCGGAAAGTCCAGCTGCCTCTTGGGAAAAAAGCGCCGATGGGACAACCTGGATAACTGAGAATCTCCCTAGACATCCCCACCCTCCCACCCCCCTCACCCACCCCGCCGCTGGTCCACAAAGCTGGAAAGTTTGGGGGCCTCTGGTTTAGATGGTGAGGCACGCGTCAAATGAGAATGAAGAAAGGATGGAAGGGGTACCAGACCCCGAGTTTGGGCTGTTCCAAATTAATATCTCCAGAGGACGACTGGCTGATCAGACGTTCAGGGGCATCTCTCTCTCCTTGTGTGGTTCAGGGCTACTTGATCACAAACCGGGAGATTGTCTCGGAAGACATTGAAGACTTTGAATTCACTCCCAAACCCGAGTATGAGGGTCCGTTCTGTGTATTCAACGAACCCGATGAGGTAAGCTTTCTTTTTCTTTTTCCCCTTATCCTTACATCTATAAATTAAATCGAATGGCTACTTAACTACGCAAGTCAGATTTTGATGAAATATCATTAACCTATTTGACGATGTACGATAGATAGATAGATAGATAGATAGATAGATAGATAGATAGATAGATAGATAGACAGAGATAGATAGAGATAGAGATAGATAGATAGATAGATAGATAGATAGATAGATAGATAGATAGATAGATAGATAGATAGATAGATATAGATGGATAGATGGATATAGATAGATAGATAGAGATAGAGATAGATAGAGATAGATAGATAGATAGACAGATAGATATAGATAGATAGACAGATAGAGATAGATAGATAGATAGATAGATAGATAGATAGATAGATAGATAGATAGATAGATAGATATAGATGGATAGATGGATATAGATAGATAGATAGATAGATAGATAGATAGATAGATAGATAGATAGATAGATAGAGATAGATAGATAGACAGATATAGATAGATAGACAGATAGATATAGATAGATAGACAGACAGATAGATAGATAGATAGATATAGATGGATAGATGGATATAGATAGATAGATAGAGATAGATAGATAGACAGATAGATATAGATAGACAGATAGAGATAGATAGACAGACAGACAGACAGATATAGATAGATGGATAGAGAGAGAGAGAGAGATGATTAATAGATCATAGCAGTCTCTAAATGCCTCACTTTCTTTTCTACCTTTTTTTTTAAAATCAGGCTCATCTTATCCAGCGGTGGTTTGAACACGTTCAAGAAACCAAGCCAACTATCATGGTGACCTACAACGGAGACTTCTTTGACTGGTGAGAATCAGACCTTATAAAGTCTGCTATCTGTACCTACATAATCAGAGGTGGAGATATACCTATCCCGAGTAATCCTTTGGTCCAGAGATAGGGCCTTGTGGCTCAGCAGACTAAAAGCATTGTGATTAACTCCAGCGGTCTGCAATGACTGTAAGTTCGAATCTCCCCAGGCTCAAGGTTGACTCAGCCTTCCATCCTTTCTAAGGTAGGTAAATTGAGGACCCGGTTTGTGGGGGCAATAAGCTGACTTTGTATAAATATACAAAAGTATGAAGGCTATTGCTTAACGCATTGTAAGCCGCCCTGAGTCTCCAGAGAAGGGAGACTTCTCTTTTTTAAAATCAAATTTAAAAAAAAAGAAAAAGAAAAAGAAACAGGCTCTAAAAGCCAAGTGACCTCATCTGTCCTTTTTGACTAAAAAGGGGGCATCATCCTTGCACAAGAGAAACAAATTTGCATTTGAATATTTAAAAAAAAAATTTAAAGGATAGAAAGAACATCCAAAATACATCCACTTAACCTGGAGTTCTCCTTGACTGCTTAGTGGCATGAATTCCCATGGAAAAGAAAATGGAATATTGTCTAATTTTGGGACTTGAACCTGAAGGCATAGAGCAGGGGTCCTCAAACTACAGCCCGTGGGCCGGATACGGCCTGTCAAAGCCATTAATACCCCAAGGCAGCCACATCTCTTCACTAACCTGCTTCCTCCCCCCCCCCCCAACCAGGAGCATAACAAATTAAAAGTTTAATTTTTGTGTATTGTTTAATGGACTGCTAAATTGGCCACATTCACCCAATCACATGATCTCCTAGCCACGCCCACCCAGTCACATGACCACCTAGCCACGCCTACCCAGCCAGTCCAGGTCCCCAATCGTCCGAGGAACCGCGAATTGGCCCCCTGTTTAAAATGTTTGAGGACCCCTGGCATCGAGGAACTGAGTAGTCTGGGAAGATGGATTGTTCTCAGGTTTCCTTTTTGTGCGTGTGTGTGCTTGAGATTAAAATGTTCGTTGATGTGTTCAGCACCGTAGACATTGTCTGATTCTGCGGCTCAACTGTCCTCCTGTCTCCAGGCCTTTTGTGGAAGCTCGAGCAGCCGTTCATGGGCTGAATATGCAGCAGGAGATTGGGTTCCAAAAGGACAGCCAGGGAGAATACAAATCCTCGCAGTGCATCCACATGGATTGTCTTCGGTAAGGATGGCGGCTTCTCCATCGAACTGGGGGTCTCTGGAGGTCTGCCTAGTAACGTGGGCCAGTTGGACAAGCATTGGTCTGAAATGCTATGGGGTTTTCCGTCTAAGCAGGGGGTTGGACTAGAAGACCTCCAAGGCCCCTTCCAACTCTTCTATTCCATTCCATTCCATTCCATTCCTCTCCTCTCTTTCCTTCCCTTATTCTATTCTATTCTATTCCATTCCATTCCATTCCATTCATTTTCTATATGCTATTCTATTCCATTCCTTTCCATCTTCCCTCCTTCTTTCCTTATTCTGTTCTGTTCTATTCTATTCTGTTCTATTCTATTCTATTCTGTTCTATTCTATTCTATTCTATTCTATTCTATTCTATTCTATTCTATTCTATTCTATTCTATTCCATTCCATTCCATTCCATTCCATTCCATTCCATTCTCCTTCCTTCTTTCCTCCTCCTCCTCTTCTCTTCTCTTCTAAAAGTTTCTATATATCCTGTTTCCCTGAAAACAAGACATTCCCTGGAAATAAGCCCAATCACGCTTTTGAATCCATGCTCTGAAATAAGCCCCCCCTCCCGAAAATAATCCCTCCCCAAAAATATTTAAACACAAGCGCCCCACCATTTCCTCTGCTTAGGGTTAGGGAGACAGAGCTGGAAATCAGGTAAAACAGGAAGAGGAGCCCTGTCTTTCTCCACGTGCCCCAACATAATAACACCTCCCCGAAAATAAGACCAAGCGCTTATTTTGGGGTTCAAAAAAATAGAAGACAGGGTCTTATTTTGTGGAAAACACAGTATATATGGAGGGAGGACTTTGTTGAGATAAGTGCTATTGCTATGGAGTGCGTGTGGAGAGACTGGCCTCGTCTTGTATTGAACTCCAAATGAAGCTTGGCTTGGTCCTTCGGCTTCCCCTCCAGAAAGCTCCCCTCCCCTTTTTCCCCTATGCCAGCTTCGTTACCTCCCCTGATTTATTAACTACTCGATTTCGGTGCCGTTGATTCCTCTTGGCAGGTGGGTGAAGAGGGACAGTTACCTCCCAGTGGGCAGCCACAACTTAAAAGCAGCAGCCAAAGCGAAGTTGGGTTACGATCCCGTAGAGCTAGACCCTGAAGAGATGTGTCGGATGGCGATTGAAGAGTCTCAGGTATTTCCATCCCAGGGCGGGTTCCCCCTGACTCTATATACCTTTTGGATTGTTTTTGTGGGGGTTTTTTTCTTTGTTTGTTTTACTAAAAGTTTTAATAACAATAATAAAAGAGAACACACCCAATTCAGAAGGAAAGAGAAAAAAAATACGAGAAAGAAAAAACGTGTTTTTGAAAAGTAGCTTCCAGTTTTTATCACAGGTACAAACACATTCATCCTCTAGAGCAGAGGTCTTCAAACTTGGCAGCTTTAAGACTTGTGGATTTCAACTCCCAGAATTCTCCAGCCATCTTAGCTAGAGAGGCTCTGAAGCCTGGGGAGAGCAAAAAACGGGCCTACTGGGTCCCCGTGCCAAAAGCAGGGAGAGCTGGGGTGGGGTGAGGTTGCATGCGCAGGCGGAAGGACGCATAGAATTATGGGTGTGGGTACGTGCACAAGTAACACCCCTCCATGCTCCCCCCACTTTTGGCATCACTGCTCTAGAATGTTCCATGCAGCTATTTCTTCCAATAACCCATCCCTTAGGCCTATGTGAAGCCTTCAATCCTTATTTCAATCCTTGTAGTCAGCAAAAACTCTGTAATAAAAGGATCCAGATTTTAACTTACCGAGCAATGACCGCACACATTGAGTTTGTCGGCTCGAAAGCTGGCAGCCCAGATTCGAGACCCGAGAACTGGTGCAGTGGGAGGAGCTCCCATTCCTAGGGTTTGTCTCAAAAGGTTTCATCAAGTTTTATCTTATCTTCAAGCGTGAAAGCAATAGGAAGCGATCTTCCCTAATCCACATGCCAATAAACGAGGGGGTTCATGATCCCTCTCCGTGCCCCCTGAAAAAAATGCAGTTTAGGGCGCTGGTTTCCAGTGCCAGAGTATGAAACTGGTCTCTTGATTCTTTCAGACTTTGGCCACCTACTCAGTGTCAGATGCTGTTGCCACCTACTACATGTACATGAAGTATGTGCACCCTTTCATATTTGCCTTGTGCACAATCATCCCGATGGAGCCTGACGAGGTGAGCAAGAGAGCGTTTCTCCTTTGCTTTGCTGGGCCTCGGTTTCTCTTTGCCCAGCCGCTATCCCTAAGTCCTGCATCTATGATGGATGATGAATGTATTGTTAGGATGACTTTGATCCTGAGTTACCCCTTGTTGCTTGTTTGTACACGGGGGAGTTTCTGCACCAGAGACAAAATTCCTCGTCTGTCCGATCACACTTGGTGTCAGGGTTCCAAAAAACACCCCCAACGAAAGAAAACTCTGAAATATATATATTTCAGTTTAAAATATATGAATATATAGAATATTATGGTAGAAGTATGATGTACAACACTATGCATTTAAAAGGGACTATAAAGGTATGATTAAGAAAATATAGGTTATAATCAGGGTGTATAAAACTCTGTATGCTTAAAAAGGACTGGATACAGCCAGTACACTGTCATTGCAAAACTGGAAGACCCTCTGCTGCCCATTGGGAGACTAAGATAGATCTATTTCGGGTTTATAAGCCCTCATCAGTTAGCCACACCCTCATCCCATGTATCCTCCCTATAAAGGGACAGTATTTGTTTTCTCTCCTTTTCGTAGGCTTAATGTGCATTTCTCTTTAGCCAGGTTCTTCCTACGTAAAGCCTACGAAAAGGAAAGAAAACAAATACTGTCCCTTTATAGGGAGGATACATGGGATGAGGGTGTGGCTGACTGATGAGGGCTTATAAGCCCGAAATAGATCTATCTTAGTCTCCCAATGGGCAGCAGAGGGTTTGCTGGCTGCCAGGAAAAAAAAGCCTGGAAACTAGTGGATTGTGACTGTGATTTGACTGAACTAGGGCTGCATAAAAATCTTGGTTTACGTAGGAAGAACCTGGCTAAAGAGAAATACACATAAATCCTATGAAAAGGAAAGAAAACAAATACTCTACCTTTACAGGGAGGATACATGGGATGAGGGTGTGGCTAACTGATGAGGGCTTATAAACCCGAAATAGATCTATCTTAGTCTCCCAAATACTCTACCTTTACAGGGAGGATACATGGGATGAGGGTGTGGCTAACTGATGAGGGCTTATAAGCCCAAAATAGATCTATCTTAGTCTCCCAATGGGCAGCAGAGGGTCTGCTAGCTGCCAGAAAAAAAGCAGAATATATATAAATGTGTGTGTGTGTGTGTGTGTGTGTGTGTGTGTGTGTGTGTGTGTGTGTGTAAGAAAATAAATCTCAAAAACAAAACAAAACGGGGAACGACTGTCAGCATAATCTGGTCAGATTCAGTTGATTGTGGATTCACCTCTTTTCCAGCCTGTCAACTTTTCTCCTCCTCCAGGTGCTGCGGAAAGGCTCCGGGACCTTGTGCGAGGCGCTGCTCATGGTCCAAGCCTATCACGCCAACATCATCTTCCCCAACAAGCAAGAGCAGGAGTTCAACAAGCTTACAGAGGATGGGCACGTGCTCGACTCGGAGACCTACATCGGGGGTCACGTGGAGGCCCTGGAGTCTGGCGTCTTTCGCAGCGATATCCCCTGCCGCTTTAAAATGGTACAAACCTCCTGTGGAAAAATGTCTATGGAGAGAGTCTCCGGTCATCCAGGTCAGAGTTCTCCCAGAGGTGCTTTTCTTTTCTTCTTTTCAAGAGGCACCTGGATTTTTCTGGGTTTTTTTTCCTTGGAAGACGTTTTGCTTCTCATCCAAGAAGCTTCTCCAGCTCTGTGAAATTAATCGGTCTTCCTTCTTCGAAGCTGAAGAAGCTTCTTGGATGAGAAGCAAAACGTCTCCCAAGAAAAACCAGAAAGTCCATTTGCCTCTTGGGAAAAAAAGCACCTTTGCAACTTCAGTGGAAAGGCAATAACCTAGGCTCTGGCCGTGTGGGTAGCGGAGAACTGATGGCCTCTTTAAATATATAGGATCAAAGGCAAATAGCCCATTTTAACTTTTTTTCCCCCCCTTCAGTGAAAGACTTTAAATATAGTCTGTTCTTAGCGTGGGCTTAGTTCTTCTCCACTCTGCTCTCTGCGTTGCATGAGCGAAGAGTTCTCCCAAGTAGCAAATTGCATTTCTTTTTTTTAAATTTAATTTAATTTTATCTTATACATCCAACAAACATTAAATCTATAGCGGTCTACATCACAACGCGAGAAGGAAATAAACTTCTCCCATTACATATATAGGGTAACACAGAAAATATTACATATAACAATTGACATGCTTATCCAATATCTCCATTTCGATTTGACATCCAATTACACCATTGATCCCAAGATACATAGTAATCTGTGTCCCCCCGTCCTTTCAGTAACAAAGTAAGCCGATCTGATTCCGCACAATTCATTATTTTCTGAATTACTATTTGTTCGGGTGGGCTAACATTCATCCTCCAGTATTGGGCCCATGCCAATCTTGCAGCTGTTGTTATATGTAGCAGCAGGTACCATGCCATTCTATTAACATTTTTGGGTCTTATCCCTAATCAAAATACCTCAGGACACAGTTGTATACCCTGCCCCAACATGTCATTAAGCCACTTCTGAATATTTTCCCAAAACTTCATTGGGTTGGGCAGTTTTTTGATTGGGGTGTTGTTTATTTGACTATTGGTCTATTAACCTTGGTGTTAACCTACACTGATCTAGGTGCTGACTGCTGGTGGAGAGGTGCTTTGGTGTTTTTATTCCCTTTTGGGCTGGTTGAATGTCTCTTTTGTGTATAGATCATTCATTCATTCATTCATTCATTCATTCATTCATTCATTCATTCATTCATTTATTTATTTATTTATTTATTTAAACTTATATACCGCCCTTCTCCCCAGGGGACTCAGGGCGGTGGACACCCAGAATTAAAACACATATAATACAAAAATTAAGAAAAAACTAAAATAAATTAAATCATCGGCTTACCCATTTAAAATCCCAAATCTACAAAATTGAAAAAAAATTTCCCAATTTAAAACCCAAAGTCAATAAAATTAAAAAATTAAAAATCCCCATTCAAACCATTTCAGCTAGGCCGGCTTGTTGGAATAAATAAGTCTTCAGGGCCTTACGGAAAGTGCAGAGGTCCGGGATCAGCCGTATTCCAGGATGTTAATGGATGGCTAATTTGTCAGAATGCCACCAGCCATCAGCACCCAGATCAGCATAGATTAACTCCAGGGTTAACATCAGACCAACGATCAAGTCAACAATACCCCAATCAAGAAACTGCCAAAGAGCCAACGGTAAAAAGCCCAACCAAATAATCTTTTAAAACCACCTCCACCGACACTGACAGGGCAAGCCATCAGAATACAAGATGAGAGCAAACCACACTCCTTACTAGCACTGATGATGTTACCTGGTTGGGTCGTGAGACATCTGCAAGAAAACAAGCTAGCTCAGAGAGCACCCAGTGCCCCTCAAGTCAATCCTGAGCTACAAAATACTCTCCTTTGCGTATCTGTTATGTAGATTGTTCACTGGCTGTTTGGGGGCACTTGTGGGTTTTAACCGAACTGGAATCCTAATTTCCTCTCCTGGGTCTTCTTCAGAATCCGGCTGCCTTTGACTTCCTTCTGCAGCGCGTGGAGAAGACACTCCGCCACGCCATCGAGGAAGAGGAGGGGATTCCCTTAGAGCAGGTCACCAATTTCCAAGAGGTAAATCTCCCATGCCTAGGAAAATCGACCCAGACATGAGGCAACATTAGGGCCTCTTTGGAATTTGATTTTTCACTGTCAAGCTAGGTTACTCTGCCAGGGCATGTAGGAGAAAAGTCAGCTTCCTTTCTTTTATATACAATAGATTGTTCTACCAGCTTCGACTGGTATACTATTTCTTCCTTGATCGTTACTCCTGCTTATGTGGATTGTTGGTTATTAGCAGAGGTGGGTTTCAGCAGGTTCTGACCGGTTCTGGAGAAACCGGTAGTGGAAATTTTGAGTAGTTTGGAGAACTGGCGAATGCCACCTCCGGCTGTCCCCAGAGTGGGATGGGAATGGAGGTTTTGCAGTATCCTTCCTCTGCCATGTCCACCAAGCCACACCCACAGAACCAGTAGTAAAAAAATTTGAAACCCACCACTGGTTAATAGGAATGTAGAATATAGAATAACAGAGTTGGAAGGGACCTTGAGGTCTTCTAGTCCAACCCCTGCTTAGGCAGGAAACCCTCCACCACTTCAGACAAATGGTTATCCAACCTCTTCTTAAAAACTTCCAGTGTTGGAGCATTCACAACTTCTGGTGGCCAGTTGTTCCACTGGTTAATGGTTCTCATTGTCAGGAAATTTCTCCTTAGTTCTAAGTTGCTTCTCTCCTTGACGGGTTTCCACCCGTTGCTTCTTGTCCTGCCCTCAGGTGCTTTGGAGAAGAGCTTGACTGCCTCTTCTTTGGGGCAGCCCCTGAGATATGGGAAGACTGCTCTCATGTGATGAGGGAGGGCGTGCCATTCCCTTTTTTTTTGCCAGCTTTGACAATTGCCTTCTCAGAGGGAGATGTGATCCATGGACACTATCTCCCAATGTACATTTTGCTCGCTGTGTCCTTGAATGATCTGTATTTTAGTTTTAAGCCCAGCTCAGCAAAACGCCAGTGACCCCGCGAAAGCTTTCCTTTTCTCCAACTTCCTTAAACCTCTGTCCTTGGCAACAGGTTTGTGAAGAAATCAAAGTTAAGCTGAATTCCCTGAAGGACGTTCCCAACAGAATCGAATGTCCTCTCATTTACCATCTGGATGTGGGAGCCATGTATCCAAACATCATCTTGACCAATAGGCTGCAGGTGAATTACGGTTTTCGTTAGAGCCGTGGAGGTTGGGGGACGGAGACTTTAGTTCTCTGCTTTGGGGTGGGATGTTCATTTTGGATCACAGTGGGGCAGTCTGCCAAGGAAAATGACGTTCCAGCAACTAGGTGTAAATCTTATAGTCCAAGGTCTGACATTCTTTTCCTCAAAATAAGAGTTGCATCTGTTTCGTAATTGATGAGGTGCTGCACAGTAACATTATCCTCTTTGCATTCAGCTCTCCATCTCCAACATATACTACATAAACACGACAAAAGAAATACATACAAAATTATGCATATAACCATGTAGCTTTTGTCATGAATGCTTTTTTCCCCCCCCCTCAGCCCTCGGCTATCGTGGATGAGGCAACCTGTGCCGCTTGTGACTTCAATAAGCCCGGGGCCAGCTGCCAACGGAAAATGACCTGGCAATGGAGGGGAGAATTCAGTGAGTCTTATTGTCCTTTTAGTTCGTATTCTCCAAGCCTGACTCTTCAGAAATATTCTTAGCTCCCTTTTTTTTTTTTTCCTCCAGTGCCAGCGAGCCGGAGCGAATTCCACCGCATCCAGCAACAATTGGAATCGGAGAAGTTTCCTGCTCTCTTCCCAGATGGGCCTCCCCGGGCGTTTCACGAACTGTCCCGAGAGGATCAAGCCAAATACGAAAAGAAGCGATTGGCTGGTGAGAATCAAAACCTCCTTGGTTCCAGGCGAGAAATTCTGAACTTGAAAATTCTTTCCAAGTTCTGAACTTTTTTTCAAGTTCAAAGTGGAGGCCGATACCGTATTTCCCCCAAAATAAGACTCGACCGAAAAATAAATCCTAGCACGATTTTTCAGGATGCTCGTAATATAACCTCTACCCCCAAAATAAGAACCAGTTAAGATTGTCAGCCAGATGGAGGCGTTTAGTACCGTATTTCCCCCAAAATAAGATCTAACCAGAAAATAACCCCTAATGCGTCTTTTGGAGCAAAAATTAATATAAGACCCGTTAAAATTGTTAAAAATCTTATTAATATAAGATTTTGGGGGAAATACGGTATTGATTCCAGATGATCAAGTGAAGAGGGGCATTATTATTATTGTCACCGATAAGCTGATCTTTTAAGACGAGTGATGCAGCCAGTATAAAGCGAAACACGATATTGGTGAATGATATACAGGTAGTCCTCAATTTACGATCACAACTGAGCCCAAAATTTACTTTGCCAAGTGAGAAGTTTGTTAAGTGAGTTTTGCCCCATTTTACGACTCTTCTTGTCACATTGGGTAAGCAAACCACTGCAGTTTTTTCAGCGAGTAACCCAGTCGTTAAGTGAATCCGGCTTTCCCATTGACACTGCATGTCAGAAGGTCGCAAACGGGGATCACGTGACCCCGTCATAAACGTGAGTCAGTTGACAAGCATCCAAATGTAAATCACAGAATGCAGGGATCCTGCAACGGTCGTAAGTGTGAAAAATGGTCCTAAGTCACTTTTTTCAGCGCCATAGCAACTTTGAACAGTCATTAAACGAACTGTTGTAAACCAAGGACTACCTGTAGGCCTATGGGGAAGATCTGGAGTGATTTCCTGGAAAAGTCCTGTATTTGGGATTAAAATACCTCTTTATCTTTGGAACAGATTATTGCCGCAAAGCTTACAAGAAGATCCACGTGACAAAAGTGGAAGAACGTGTCACTACTATTTGTCAGCGAGAAAACTCTTTCTACGTAGACACGGTCCGGGCTTTTCGAGATCGTCGCTATGAGTTTAAAGGATTGCATAAGGTACGATTGGGATTATTTGGGTCATAGCCCAAACTGGATGCCTTACTGTTGTGACCTGTCGGCCACCAAGGGAGCTCTGAGGGGGAAGAGGGAATGGAGGTGGGAGAGAGAGAGAGAGGGAGAGGGAGAGGGAGAGGGAGGGGCAGCGCATGGGACGTCCCATCAGCCCTCAGATGGAGAGTCAACAGCCCCCAGGTCTGGAGGTGGCTGATGAGGAAGAGGAGGAACAGCTGCGTTGATACAGAAGGCAGAGGAGAGGAGAGCAGTGGAAATCTATGGGCTGATCCTTGGGATGGAAGAGCAACCGCTGCTAGCGAAGGCCGCCTCTAGCCCTGGGGATAAAAGGTAGGGGGCGGGGATGAATGGGTGTGGCAAACTTCCTGCCTTTCTAGGAATTTGGAGTCCTTGGCTATGGAAGATGCCTGCTATTCAGACTGAACAAAAATAAATTACATGAACCTAACCCTCCACCCTAAATAGGCTGAAGGTTGGTCTGTGCCTCAGGAAATCCCTCTCTGAGCCTCCCAAAATGGAGCTCTTCTCTGCCTGCAAAGACCATTTGTCTTTCCTGTCTCCCCGTTCCAGGTGTGGAAGAAGAAGCTGGCAGCTGCCACTGAAATGGCCGATGCCTCCGAAGTGAAGCGTTGCAAGAACATGGAGATCCTGTACGACTCCCTGCAGCTGGCACACAAGTGCATCCTCAACTCCTTCTATGGCTACGTCATGCGCAAAGGGTGAGGGTAAAACCGGGGCGGAAGGAACGCGGCTAGCGGGTGGCCTCCCGCAGGTGCCTTTTTCAAGAGGTCCCGGGGCTTTCTCGGTTTTTCTCGGAAGACGTTTCGCTTCTCATCCCAAGGAGCTTCTTCGAGCTCTTGACCGGACCGACTTCCACCAATGATGCCGCCCCAGAAAAGGCCCTTTTAACAGTTTTTGAGTTTTCCAACTTCCCCGGTTGGGTTCTGAGCTTTGCCCGCCTTGTCTCAAGCTTCCAGGCATCTCTGGATCAAATGAATTGATTTGATCAAACCTGTGTAGATATGCTGCTCGCTGCCCCAAAGGCAACTCGAGGCATGGAGCACTAAAACCTTCTCAGGGTGTTGCAACGCCTGATAAATACCTTTATCCATTTACCTTTACTAGCGGTTTGCAATGGGACCGTGCGCGCGCTCTTCTGTGCCTGCACAGAAGCTTCTGCGAATGCGCAGAAGAAGCGTTTTGATGATGTCAGTGGGCGGAGCCTCTGGTAGTCAGTTTTACTACCGGTTCTATAGAACCAGTGCGAACAGGGGGCAACCCACCGCTGCCTCGATACCTGGGGAACCCATTCCTACCCCACATTTTCTTCTCTCCTACGCAGGGCCCGCTGGTATTCTATGGAAATGGCTGGCATTGTCTGCTTCACTGGTGCCAATATCATCACTCAGGCCAGGGAACTGATTGAGCAGATTGGGTGAGTCCTTGAGTGAGCTGCTGAGAATTAGCAGATAAAACATTCTTCTCCTCCTCCTCCTCCTCCTCTTCTCCACAAACCATACTCCCTTCTAGCACTGATGATGTTGCCTAGTTGGGTCATGAAACGTCTTAAAGAAAACAGCCAAGCTCAGAGAGCACTAAGCACTCCACGGTCTTCCTCCTCCTCCTCCTCCACCTCTCCACAAACCTGAGTAGCGTAGGGCAGTAATGCCTCCTACAAAGGCAGCATTTAAGATCCAGCTGCTGCAATTACTTGCGAGTTCAATCCCAGGCAGGCTCAAGGTCGACTCAGCCTTCCATCCTTTCTAAGGTGGGTAAATTGAGGACCCAGTTTGTTGGGGGCAATAAGCTGATTTTGTATAAATATAAATATACAAAAGTATGAAGGCTATTGCTTAACGCATTGTAAGCCGCCCTGAGTCTCCGGAGAAGGGCGGCATATAAATCAAATTTTTAAAAAAACAAAACCATACCCCCTTCGAGTACTGATGATGTTGCCTAGTTGGGTTATGAAACGTGTGCAGGAAAACTGCCATGTTCAAAGAGCACCAAGGACCCTACAGTCCTCCTCCTATTCAGTGTATGCTCTGTTCTGATTAGAGGCGCTAATTTTCAGCTATTCGGACAGAACATAAAAAGAGTGTTCAGAATATACCTGTGGCACTGGCGGCCCTTTTGTCTTAGTACGGCCTTCCGTGACTTGTTAATCTCCACGTGACCGTCCTCCTGTTTTTCGCTATGCAGGAGACCCTTGGAGCTTGACACCGACGGGATATGGTGCGTGCTTCCCAACAGCTTTCCAGAGAACTTTGTCATCAAGTCAACCCATTCCAAGAAACCGAAGGTGACCGTCTCCTATCCGGGGGCCATGCTGAACATCATGGTGAAGGTGAGGAGATGTGTCCTGCGTTTTCTTTCTCCACAAGAGGAGGTGGCACAGGATATAGTCAGTTGCCACGGTCCCTAACATCCATGTATGAGGTTCATTAAGAAGGTGTTGTCAGAGTTTGTTGCAGAAAATCAAATCCAGAAAGCACACACAGGCAGACTGATGCAGAGGATCTGTCTCCCTCTACACACACCCACAAAAACACAACCAGTCGAGGGATAAAGAAGCACTTGGCACACACCACAGTCCTTATCTCCAACTTGGCAGCGATATTCACACCGTCTGCCAAGTGCTTTAATTGTTCACAGAAAGAAAATCACATACGTAGCTTTGCCAAAATCCGTTCTTTTAGCAGCTTCAGGCTACAATGACTACCAGATTGAGGTTTGTTCATCACAGGGATCATTGACCACCACCCTCTCTTATATAGTCTCTGGGGTGTGGTCCAGTGACTCATTGGTCCTGTGACTCAAGTCCAGTGACTCGGGTCTATTCCCTCACACGCCTCCTCAGCTGCTGCAAGCGCTTATCTTGCCTTCATTGACGTGCGTCCAGGAATGACGTCTCTCCCTCACTCTCATCTGAGACACCTGTTTCCCCACTACTTTGCTCTCTTTCAGCTGACACCTGAGACGGTGCCAGAGTGGGGGGGCTGGGAGATCTGGCTGGCTCCTCTTCCTCATGCTCAGAGCTTCCTTCCTCCAATGGGATAGGCTCAGAGGACGGGGCCACAACAGCAGCAGGATTCATTAACTTCTCTTTATATACATAATAACACATGAGTAAATGTACAACACCAATAGCTGATTCTTCCTCTTCCCTGTGGGGGCACCCACCATCTGGAACGAGCTCCCCCCGGAGATACGGAGGATCCCAAATCTGCGCGCTTTTCGTCGTGCTCTTAAAACGTTTTAGTTCCAGCAGGCTGGCCTGGCCTGGCCTGATGCTCCTAATGCTTAAATTGTTTTAATCTGTCTTATAAATTGGGTGTTTTTCAATTTGTTCTTGGGCCAAAATGTTTAATATTTTTAATGGGTTTTTTAATGTTTGTATTGTCTGTATTTTATCTTGGCTGTTCGCCTCCCTGAGTCCTTCGGGAGTCGGGCGGTATATAAATTCAATTAAACTTAAATTTAAACTTCCAATGTGAAGGTAGAAATTACAGGCAGAGGAGAGAACAGTTCTTAGTTTCAATTCAGCAGAGCAGACAAGCCCAGACTAGTTTCCTTTTAGACCTGAGCACAGAGCTAAGCCACGCCCAGATTCCTTCCTTACGTTTCTGTTTCCAAAACAGCTCTCATTGGCTGACCCAATTGCCATGCCTATTCATTGACTGACCTTATTACCGTGTCTTCCCAGTCATGAATATTCTGACAGGTGTCACCCTGGGAGCCATTTTCCTCTTGGCCTCTTCAGGGCTGCCACAGCAAAGACCATGGAGCTGTGGGAACGGGAGGGAGGAAGTAGACATAGGGATAGGGGATTGTAACCAAAATAAAATTCTTCTTTCTGAGAACTAAGGACGTTCTCACCAGAATGTGAGACAAGTTGAATTTTGGACTGTGACCTGATTGGACCATGGGATGGGATCCATGAGCAGGGGGAGGAAAAATATACTTTTAATTAAGGGGAAGACCCGAGTGGGATCAGAGTCAGGTTTCCCCAGATGTGCCCATATGACGTGCCTAATAAATACACACTTTTTTTAAAAATTTGATTTATATGCCGCCCTTCTCCGGAGACTCAGGGCGGCTTACAATGCGTTAAGCAACAGCCTTCATACTTTTGTATATTTATACAAAGTCAGCTTATTGCCCCCACAAACTGGATCCTCATTTTACCTACCTTAGAAAGGATGGAAGGCTGAGTCAACCTTGAGCCTGGCGAGATTCAAACAGGTGTAATTGCAGACAGCTGGATGTTAATTACGGTGCTTTAGTCTACAGAGCTAAACCAGGCTCTTGAGGAATATGCTTGCCTTGGAGTTTTGATTCTGTTGGGAATGTTGCTTGGAACCCTGAAAGAAGGTCTCTAAAATTGAGATTCTTTGGAGATTTCTAGTATTCTGCATTTAATAAATTGGGAAAGGTTCTCATCCAGAAACTTACTGCTGAACAGACAATCTCAAGCCAGGCAAAAACCAGTAAAATGCAAAATATTCTTGTGGGACTGTGTAACACCAGACAGGAATCTGATAGATTGGCTCCTTAGGGCACCTCAGGCCTAAACTGTAAAGGAAGGTTAGCAAAATGCAATTTTTGTCCTGGCACAATACACATGCGTGAAAAAACAAGCTGTACGATTTGCAAAACGTAACAAGTATCTATAGCAAAGCTTGAATCCGGTGTGTTCCCTGTCTTTAGCAGAAGCAGCAGAAATGATGCCAAAGGCTGTCTGTCTGTCTCCATTTTTTTGTACAGGAGGGTTTTACCAACAACCAGTACCAGGAGCTGGTGGACCCAGCATCCCTCAAGTACGTTTCCCGTTCAGAGAATAGCATCTTTTTTGAAGTAGACGGGCCCTATCTGGCTATGATTCTTCCAGCCTCCAAGGAGGAAGGCAAGAAGCTGAAGAAAAGGTGAGAGTCCAGGATTGGGAAGAGAAAAGTCTCCTTAGAGAGCCTCAGTGGTTAGAGTGCAGTACTGCAGACTATTTCTACTGACTGCCGGCTGCCTGCAGGTTGGCAGTTCGATTCTCACCAGGCTCAAGGTTGACTCAGCCTTCCATCCTTCCGAGGTGGGTAAAATGAGGACCCAGATTGTTGGGAGCAAGATGCTGACTCTGTAAACTGCTTAGAGAACTGTAAAGCACTGTGAAGTAGCATAAAGGTCTAAGTGCCGATTGCTATTGCTAGATAGGGCAGGTGTGGTAAAGGGAGGCTGGAAGCGGTATCGAAACGTGGTACCCGAGCATGCTTGCATGTCTGGATTCAGCAGGGCGTTAGGGTGATTGCAATTGGAGATTGCCACCCAAATAAATAGTAGGGAGTTTGCCTTGGTCCTCATGGTGACAATGGCTGTGTCTTAGATACGCCGTGTTCAATGAAGATGGTTCCCTGGCCGAGCTGAAGGGCTTTGAAGTGAAAAGACGAGGAGAGCTGCAATTGGTGAAGATCTTCCAGTCATCGGTCTTCGAGGCCTTCCTGAACGGCACGACCCTGGAGGAGGTCTACGCTTCGGTCGCTAAAGTAGCCGATTACTGGCTCGATGTCCTGTACAGCAAGGTGGGACTTGGGTTCTCGTCGGTTTCTTCCTGCAGCAGATGCTCAGGTTGATGCCATGGTGTTTTTGTAGAACCTCGGGAGGGAAATGATACGAATGCAGGTGGGCAGAGAGTCTCTCTCCCCCCACCAACAGCTTCGTGACCTTTGGAAGGTAGCAAATCAATCCTTGCAGTGGAAAATTCACTTCCGGAAAGAGAACGCTGTTTCCTGGGACAACCGGGAAAGCAGCATTTTCCAAAGGCATTCATATAACTCCGCATTGGCAACAGGAAGGGCATCTGGCCAGTAAACACTCAGCTCCATTCATTTACCCAGACTCCATCTCACAAGGGATGATGGGGTCTTAAAAAATGATGATTCATACAGTGAAAAACAGACTTTTGGGGCTGTTCTAAAGTTACCCAGCTGCTTTTTTCAACCAACTGTTGCTATTCTACCCTTTAAATGGGACTTTGCGGAAACCAAAATGAGGAGAATAAACTACTGCATTTTTTGGAGTGTAAGACTCAAATTTCTCCCCCTAAAAGACGGTGAAAATTTGGGTGAGTCTTCTACTCCAAATGTGGCCCCACTCACCCACCGGCCGCCAGCCTCTGCCTCCCAGCAATTTGCCTTCTTGCAGCCTGTTTCAGTTTCAACCTCAGCACAGCCTGATTAGCACAAGCAGCTGATCGTCAGTTAAATCAGCCCCCCAACCCTCAGCTGTTTCAGGCTGCAGGGATTTCCGTTGCCTATTGCCGTGCGGTCCTCTGCTGTTTGCTGCAAGGAGGCAAATTGCTGGGAGGCAGTTTTTATTTTCTTGTGCTAATCAGGCTGGGCAAAAGTGAAACTGAAACATGCTGTTTGCTGCAAGGAGGCAAATTGCTGGGAGGCAGAGGCAGATTTTTTTTCTTGTTTTCCTTCTCAAAAAAGGTAGATGCGTCTTACAGTCCGGAGTATCTTATACTCCAAAAAATATAGTAATTATAAATTATATCTCGTGTTGTACCATCTTACTGCTGCCGGTATGGTGCCTCTTCTTTTTACCTCCCTGGTTGAGCATGTCCGGTGTTCAAATGTACCACAGAGAGGATGAAGCTGTCCGTAGCTTGACGGGAGCACTGAATCCACACAGCTGCAGGAAAGAAATGTTTTTTCTCCCCCTTCCAGGCAGCCAACATGCCCGATTCCGAACTGTTTGAGTTGATCTCGGAGAATCGATCCATGTCTCGGAAGCTGGAGGATTACGGAGAGCAAAAATCCACGTCCATCAGCACAGCCAAGCGCCTGGCGGAGTTTCTTGGGGATCAGATGGTGAAGGACGCTGGCCTGAGCTGTCGGTTTATCATCTCCAAGAAACCGGAAGGCTCGCCAGTTACAGAGAGGTACATCCACTGTGTTTTGAGGGGCGGGGGCTGTCATTCTGGGGAAGGAGCGGAACACGGGAGACACCCTAAAGGAGAAAGGCCCACCCTTCTGAGACATACCGTATTTTTTGGAGTATAAGACGCTCCAGACTTATATAAGACGCACCTACCTTTTTTGGTGAGGAAAAGAAGGAAAAGAAATCTGCCTCTGCCTCCCAGCAATTTTGCCTCATTGCAGCAAACCGCCTGCTTTACTTTCAGTTTCGTTTTCAGCATAGCTCGATTAGCACAAGAAAAAAAAAATCTGCTCCCAGCAATTTACCTCCTTGCAGCAAGCAGCAGAGACCCCCGCAAAACAGCTGAGAGTCGGGAAGCCGATCCAATCAACTTGTGCAAATTAGGCTGTGCTGAAGCTGAAAGGAGCTGTTCCTTCTTGCTGCTTGCTGCAAGGAGGTAAACTGCTGGGAGGCAGAGGCCAAAGGGTGGGGCAAGTGGGTGGACGGGGTTACATTCGGTGTATAAGACGCACCTAAATTTTCACCCCCTTTTAGGGGGGAGAAAGGTGTGTTTTATACTCCAAAAAATACGGTTCCTGGAAGCAGAAAAGAGTTTTCAGGTGATGGTCTACAGGTAGGCTGCCACTTACGACCATCATTGAGCCCATTTTTGTTGCCAAGACATTTGTTCAATACATTTTGTCCCATTTTACAGCTTTTTTTGCCACGGATGTTTAAGTGCATCTCTGGCGTTGTTGAGCTAGCAACACCGTTGCAAAACGAACCGGGCTTCCCTATTGTCTCGGCTGGTCAGAAGGTCGCAAAAGGGAAACACTGCAATGGTCATAAATATGAGTCGGTTCCCAAGCATTTTCCAAATTTTGACCACGTGACTTTAAAAATGCCGTCACCGTCGTCAGGGTGAAAAACAGTGCGTTTTTTCCAGTGCCGTCGTAACTTCAAACGGTCACGAAACGAACTGGTAAGTCAAGGACGGCCTGTACTTTCCTCCGACTGGCTTTGAGGAGCGCTAATCTCTTCTTCCTTCCACCCAGAGCCATCCCGCTGGCCATTTTCCAAGCCGAGCTCTCGGTGCGCAAGCATTACCTCCGGAAGTGGCTCAAAAGCCCTTCGCTGCAGGATTTTGATATCCGAACGGTAAGCAAATCAGGCCGGACTGAATGGATCCGATCTGGTTACGGTCCAGATTCTCGTGGCTTGTTGGGTTGGCAATATATAAACCAGCATTATCGCTTTAAGACTGTATTGCTGTATTGCATCATACTGTGTCCTGATTGGCTTGGTCTGTAGCCAATGTCCTTAAGAGGGAGCTTGAAACAGGGTTTGTTTCTCTTTGATACCCCTTGCTGATTGTTACTGCTCTGTGCTGTGTTTGCTACTGTTTGCAACTTTTTATTGTGTATGACTATGATGACTGGTAAGAAGACTTTGTTGTTTGGAATATCTCTGGACTATTGTTCTACTATCTCCTGCTTTATCTGCGTACGACCTGGACTGTTTCTTGGACTGTGCCTTATTATTATTTTTCCTGAAGTAAACGCAACTCGATGTATCTATATTGGGCTGTGTTATTTTGCAACTGCCCTCCATCGCTTACACATGCACACCCTTGCTACTCAAGGGTTGCTCTGCGAACTCCTCAACAGTGCTTTCCCGGGATTCCTGGAAATGACTCCTGGTTGCCTCGGTTAATAACCAGCGATATAATTTAGGTGACTCAGTTTGATCCCTTTGGGCCTCATCGGGGTTTGCCTGTTTTATCCTCAGATCCTAGACTGGGATTATTACATCGAAAGATTGGGAAGCACAATCCAAAAGATTATCACCATCCCGGCAGCACTGCAACAGGTACTTATGCTTGGGAGCGAATCCTTGGGGAGAGGGGAAGCCCCCTCCCACTGCATTAAACAGCAAAACATTTATTTATTTATTTATTTATTTATTTATTGGTTCGATTTATATGCTGCCCTTCTCAAAACATTTATTTATTTATTTATTTATTGGTTCAATTTATATGCTGCCCTTCTCAATTGCTTAACGCATTGTAAGCCGCCCTGAGTCTCCGGAGAAGGGCGGCATATAAATCAAATTTTTTAAAAAACAAAAACCTCCAGTTGGAGCAGTCATAATTTCTGGAGGCGAGCCGTTCCACTAATTAATTGTCCTCCCTGTTAGGAAGTTTCTCCTTTAATTCCAGGTGGCTTCTCTCCTTGGTTAGTTTCCATCCTTCGCTTCTTGTCCTGCCTTCTGGTGCTTTGGAGAATAATTTGACCCCCCTCTTCTTCTTTGGGGCAGCCACACAAATATTGCAACGTTGCTGTCAGGTCCCCTTTAGTGACATGATACCATCATTGTAAAAGATGTACCGTCCTCACGGGAAAAGGGGACAGAAATGAAAACCAAGGGAGGGCTAAAGGTGAGGTTTCCTGACAGGTGAAGAATCCGGTGCCCCGTGTCCGTCACCCTGATTGGCTGCACAAGAAGCTGCTGGAGAAAAACGATGTCTACAAGCAGAAAAAAATCAGCGAGCTCTTTGTCAGCGAAGGCAAAAGACAGGTAAGATCCCACACCTGCCGTTCTCTGCCAGGACAAAGACATGCCATATAGCAACAGTCCTTATAAACTTATATACCAGACCGTTAGTGCAGAACAATTGAAGAGATTTCGCATTCGTTCCCAGGCCAGGCATCCTCGAGGCGGTGAAAAATCTGGCCACTTAGCACCTCTGGTTCCTGTCAGTGTCTTCCTTTCTCCCCTCCCCCCCACCCTTTCATCCTTCTTCTCTTCAACTGCACACCTTCCCCAATTTTCCCTCCCCCACCCCCCAGTTATGCCAGGATGCCAGCCAACTGTAGTGAAGATGGCAGAGCTAACATCCTTCATATACCGTATTTTTCAGAGCATAAGGCACACTTTTTTCCCCCTAAAAGAGAGTGAAAAATTTGGTTGTGTCTTATACACTGAATGTAGCTCCACCCATCCGCCGGCCCCCACCCTTTGTCCTCTACCTCCCAGCAATTTACCTCCTTGCAGCAAACAGCCCGTTTCATCTTCAGCATAGCCTGATAAGCACAAGCAGCTGATTGTCAGTTGGATCAGCCTCCCGACCCTCAGCTGTTTCAGGGTGCAGGGATTGCCATTGCCTATGGTTGGGTGGCCTCCGCTGTTTGCTGCCAGGAGGCAAATTGCTGGGAGGCAGTTTTTATTTTCTTGTGCTAATCAGGCTGTGCAAAAGTGAAACTGAAACAGGCTGTTTGCTGTTTGCTGCAAAGAGGCAAATTGCTAGGAGGCAGAGGCAGAATTTTTTTTCTTGTTTTCCTCCTCAAAAAAGGTAGGTGCATCTTATAGTCCAGAGCGTCTTATACTGTGAAAAATACGGTAATCGTCTGGATTTTCCCTGTAGGTCTCCACTAATTTACCCAGGGAGAATACTCCAAATAGTCAGGTGGCTGATATGGAAGATTTTGGGGTCGCCAAACCCGTGCAGCCGGTGCCCCCCATGTCAAGCAAGCGTAAACGCACCCCCACCGCAGAGGAGAGCCAGCAGCAGTCCCAAGCTCTGGAGCTCACCCAATCCTGGAGGGAGATCCTGGGACCCCCGCCGCCCATGGGCACCACTAAGGTAAGTCAGCTTCCTCAGGGCTACAACTGCAGGGCAGAAACTTCTCAGCCAATTAGCAGCAAGGTTGCTTTGAGGTTGGGGCTGCCCTGGTGGGAAAAGCTCATCGATCCCTTCACCCCGAGATAGTTTCAGAAAAAGGAAGTTATTGGAAGGTTATGGCCATGCGCGTGCATGTTGGCCCACTGCTTGTCCAAGTGGAGCTGCAAATGTGCCCACCAGCCCTCCCCTCACAATTCCAAATAGGCTATGGCCCCATAGTGGGCTACAGCCCTGGGGGTTCGGGACCCCTGATTTAGACAGAGGCCAGAAACATGCCAAATGCAAGCGCTCATGTCCGACAACTCCTTGAGTTTGAACAGCTGCTCTTCACAGTCATGGGCCCGCCAGCCCTCTGCGGTTCTGGTTCCCCTCTCCCTTAGCTAGGCCGCCAAGCCCCAAAGATCAGGGACCCCTGGTCTAGATGAAATATTTCAGGTGCCTGAGACGGCTTTGCAGCTCCCTGTCAAACAGCTGCATCCGTCTGATTTGCTCTGCCGCAGGAGGAACGGCTGCTCTGGCTGCGTTACCATAAGAAAAAGTGGGAACTGCAAGCCCGTCAGCGCCAAGAGCGCCGGAAGAAGCGGAGGCTGGCCGACGGAGAAGCAGCCCCGGGGGGCGGAGTGATTCGGGCTGGGCCCTCCAAGGGCTTGAGCAATTTCCTGCGCAAGACCGCGCGGAGTATCCTTGACATGCCATGGCAGATAGTCCAGGTATGGGCACAGCCGCTGCTGAGGACCGTGGGCACGTGAGATACGATGTTCTTGTCTTATACGATGATCTGATAATCCTCTAGCTATGCTGTACTTCAATTCCCAGAATCCTTTGCTGGGCAAAAGAGGATTTTTGTCTACCCCATCACGCTGGGAGATGCCCTGTGATCGAAGGGCCGACAGTCCGCAGAGCAGAGCTTAGTGTCATGATTTCGGTTTCATCCTCTAAAATAGTTAATTTCCAAGCATCAAACTTTAGGAAATATTCTCTTTATTGAGCGATGCAGCCGTGCCCGACAACCATGCAGACAGTACTGGCCCCTGTATCCAAAACCCTCCTATTCCTTCCCCATTCACTGCTCCCCATTGGCTGTCTTCCAAATCACTCTCTTCTTATCTGTCTCTTCAGCACACAGGAATGTCACCCCTCCCATACATCTCCCAGGAGACTGAATTCACCGAAAAGCTTTTCTAGGTGAAATGTCAAACTTTTTTCTTCATTGCTTCTATGTCAGCATTGGAACACTTAAGTTCTAATTCCTAAAATAGTTCCTTCTTTTTCTTTGCTCCCCTTTCTGCTCCGGTACAAAATTCAAATTATTCTTCCTTAGGCTCGTATTGCCTTTCATCAGGGCAATACCCTAAACTGCTCACATTCTCCTTGCTAGCATCTCGAGAAAACGATCCAAGCATCTTTCTCCGAGGATTCCCCGTGGTTGACAAAAATCAAGATTTTCCTCTTGATTTTTTTTTTTAAATTTTCCTTCAAGATACTTAGTGAACAGTACATTGTCTGGGTCAATTTACTTTATATAAAAATCTTGATAACAATGAGGATGTTAATTCTTCTTCTTGTGCCATATCCATCATGGGACATTGGCGATCATGTTGGCCATCCTAATTTTGTCAACAGCCGCGTGAAAAAGTGCTGCTGAGTTTTGTCCAAACTGGTCCTTTAGGTTTTGAAGCCATGAACTACTTATTCTGCCTGGACCTCGTTTTGCCTTCCATCTTTCCTTGGAGGATTAAGTGAAGGATGCCGTATTTTTCTGGGTGTCGAAATATTCTAACTTTTGCTTTTTAATGGCTTTGATATTAATTAAATATACATTGTTCAGGATATTGTTGTGTTAGCAACCAGCAGAGTATAGTGCACAGACAAACGTTCCTGAGAGCAATGAAATAAGAGATACGTGCAAACTGGTTTATCAAAAGTTTACTTTATAGTGGAAAATAAACAATCTCATAGTCTTTTAAACAATCCAAGCCTTTGCCGGTTAAATCAGCCCAGTGATACAAAAACTCTTCTTACCACACAAACAGTAGTTGGTTAGAATAACAAGTTCGCTCTGGTTCACAAACCACGATGGTAGCAGATCCACCCACACACACGATGATAGCACAATGGTAGCATATCATCAACTGAATACATTACAGTACCTTTCTTAAAGACGTTTACAACTAATTACAGCATGACTCAGCATTACAATGATGCAGCAGTAAAACTTAAAGTCACAGAACGCATATATTGCCTGGACAATCTGTTAGGCTCAAACCATATCCTAACATACATAATAATACTCTTTCAGCTTCTCAGATTTACATATACATGGTAATTATAATGTATTCTATTTTGTGGCAGTATATAATATAGCGTTTTTCCCATTTCTACTTTCTATGTCATTACTAGCCACAATTCCCATACTAAAAGGTATTTGCCTCTTGATTGAAGAACGGTCTTTCCACTGATCCTTGTCCCTTATTTTTTCTCCTGCTAGATTGCTGAGACTGGCCAGCCAGGCCTCTTCAAGCTATGGGCTGTGATTGGGAGCGACCTCTACTGCCTCAAACTGAACATCCCACGTATCTTCTATATCAACCAGCGTGTTCCTAAACCTGAAGAGAGCACGGTGTACAAAAAGGTACCTCAAGCTCCAGTAGTGGAATGATCCAGGATGTAATTTCCCAAATCTTCTGGAATTGTCCTTGTCAGAAGGCTCTTCTGCGACTCTCCGACAAGCCAGGTCCACAGAAAAGCCAGTTTCATTTAACAACCGTGTGGCTAATTTAACGATGGCAGGGATCCCGTTAACCAACGGAGGCAAGGGAAGTTGTAAAAATGGAGCGGAACTCACTTAACAGATGTCTCGCTGAGCAACATCCATTTTGAGATCCATTGTGCTCGAATGTTAATAGCAATAGCACTTAGATTTATATACCGCTTTACAGTGCTTTACAGTCCTCTCTAAGCGGTTTAGAGTCAGCCTCCTGCCCCCAACTATCTGGGTCCTCATTTGACCCACTTCGGAAGGATGGAAGGCTGAGTCAGCCTTGAGCCTGGTGAGATTCAATCTGACAAATAGCTGGCAGCCGGTGATCAGCAGAAGTAGCCTGCAGTACTGCACTCTAACCACTGTGCCATAGCAACTCTTGTTAAGGACTACCTTAACAATTAACTGATTTAAATAGAAGAGACCCAGATTTTTTAAAAAAGAAGAAGAGCTTAACTCCTTTCCTAAGAACCAAAAGTATGCAGATCCTGAATGGTGGGTTCATTCCCCAGGCAGGTACCTTCATACCGGCAAAAGCCAATTTATCATCCTTAAAGGGATAAAAATTGATTAAATTCTCCATCCCTTCGGGGCAGATAAAGAAGAGGTCTCCTCCTGAGCTCCCCCCCACATTCTCTTTGCAGGTGAATCGAATTCTTCCTCGTTCCAGCTTGGCCTTCCACCTGTACGAGTACTCCGTGCCCGAAGACATGTACCTCGAGCATGTCAACGAGATCAACGCCAGCCTCTCTGCTCCAGACATTGAGGGGGTTTACGAGACCCAGGTAATACCTTGACCGGCAAACTCTAAACCCTAGTAAGGCCACACTTGGAATACTGCAACCAATTTTGGTCATCACCGTACTACCAAAAAAGAGGTTGAGACTTTGGAAAAAGTTCAGAGAAGAGCAACTAAGGTGATCAAAGGCCTGGAGATTAAAACATACGAAGAGCGGCTGCAGGATTTGGCCTTGGCTAGTCTAGAGAAAAGAAGAATTAGGGGTGATATGAGAGCAGCGTACCAGTATTTAAAGGGCTGCCACAAAGAGGAGGAGGTCAAATTATTCTCCAAAGCCCCTGAGGGCAGGACAAGAAGCAACGGTTGGAAACTAAGGAAGAAGAGAAGCAACTTAGAACTAAGGAGAAATTTCCTGACAGTGAGGACAATGAATCAGTGGAACAGCTGGCCACCAGAAATTGTGAATGCTCCAACACTGGAAGCTTCTAAGAAGACGTTGGATAACCATTTGCCTGAAATGTTATAGGGTTTCCTGCTTGGTCCCTTCCAGCTTTATTCTATTTTAAAATTCTTAAACTTCCGTTTTTATAGAGGTAGCCATACCTGCTGATGATCAATTGATGAAGGGCACCCCTGGCTTTTACGAGCAGAGGTTGCTCATGCGAGTGGAGTTTCATCCAGTGAGCACTTTCCACTCACACTTGGCTGCTGCTAGCATGAGTAAAGCTTCATGTCCAATAAATCCAATAAATCTAATCTAATGTGAGCGTGCTTGCCCATCTCTCGTGGTCTCGTTTTGGTAGAGAGCATCCCCATGGATTGGGGACCCCTGCTTTATATATATATATATATATACAGTATATCATTTTTTTAAAAAATTAGATTTATATGCCGCCCTTCTCCGAAGACTCAGGGCGGCTTACAGTGCATTAAGCAATAGCCTTCATACTTTTGTATATCTTATACAAAGTCAGCTTATTGCCCCCACAAACTGGGTCCTCAATTGACCTACCTTAGAAAGGATGGAAGGCTGAGTCAACCTTGAGCCTGGGGAGATTCGAACTGGTGCAGTTGCAGACAGCTGGATGTTAATTACAGTGCTTAGTCTGCTTATTAGCCTGTTGAACTATCCATTTATCGACTGGTTTCTCTTTCCCAGGTGCCATTACTCCTGCGGGCCCTGATTCACCTTGGCTGTGTCTGCATGGTGAATAAGCATTTGGTGAGGCACCTGAGTGGCCGGGAAGCTGAGACCTTCGACCTGGAGCATCTAGAGAGGCAGTCTCTGGCACAGTTCGGCTACCTGGAACCAGGTAGGTGTCAACCCTGAAGCTATCTTGACCGAAGCCGTTTTTGTGCCGCTTCAGGGTTGCCACACTGGAGCTCAGGGTCGGGGAGCGGGGAGGATATGAGATAGAGGGATTTTTGTGGCCGAAACAAAATACTTCCTCTTGGGAACCAAGGACATTGGTGGGAAGGAACCAGCGATGTCGGATTGAACGGTGATTGGACCACAGGACTGATCGTTTTGGGAAAGTAGAAAAAGTTTTGATGAGGTGAAAAACCGCAGGAGTTTCAGAGTCGGTTTTCACCAAATCTGTGCCAATGTGATATTTCCAAGAAAAGGAATCTTTGAAGAACTCGAGTGCCTCGGAGTCTTGCTTGCCGTGGAATTATTGTATTTTTCACTCCATATGACGCAGTCTGGTTTTCGGCCTGCACACCCCCTGTTTTGGGCCTCTGCGCACCCCGTTTCCAGCCCGTTTTTCGGCCACCACGCGGAGGCTAAAAACGGGGCACGTGGAGGCAAAAAATGGCCGAAGGGTGGGGGCTGGTGGGCGGGCGGGGCTTCGGTAATATTCGCTCCTTAAGGACGCACAGACATTTCCACCCACTTTTGGGACTTAAAAAAATGCGTCTTACAGAGAGAAAAATACAGTATTACTTGGAACCCGGACATTCAACCAACTCAGAAAACTCCTGCGGTTTTCACCTCATTAAAAGCAAAAGTTTTTCTACAGGAACCCCGACAGTGGGAAGGCACAGGGGAAGCCGATCTGTACCGCAACCGCGGAAGTGCCGATTTCCATCTAACGCTCCTTTGTGTGTTTAGGGAGTATCCGGCACATCTACCTCTATCATCACTCCCAGGGCAGCAAGGCGTTGCTTGGCCTCTTCATCCCTTCGCAACGCAAAGCTTCCATCTTTGTGCTTGATACAGTAAGTTCAGGGGCAGGAGGGGGAAAAGGGAGAAGTTTGGGGGTCCTGTATTATGTTGTGGTTTTTTTTCCTCCTCATCTCTCTGCTCTGGTTAGATATTTTACCATAAAACGTGTCATGGCTGCTTCCAAAGGGGATTGCTTTTTTTTTGTTTGTTTGTTTCCATTTGTGGAAACATTCCTCAATCAGTCTGCACAGTTTTTACAAAACTGCAAAAATGCCCTGTGATGGGGACCACTTAATGACCACTCCTGAGCCCAAAATCGATGTTGCTAAGCAAGACATGTGTTTGGTGAGTTTTGTGTGTATGTGTGTGTGTTTGTATATATATACATATACGTACATACACACACACACACATACACACACACATATTTTACTGATTTAACAACTGCAGTGATTCACTTAACAAATGTGAGGAGAGGAAAGTCATAAAATGGGGCACACACAAACATACACATGTATATGTATATGTATATGTATATGTATATGTATATGTATATGTATATGTATATGTATATGTATACGTATACGTATACGTATACGTATACGTATACGTATACGTATACGTATACAAAGCAGAATTTAAGCCAGAAATAAATCCTGAAAGTTTTAGTCTGCCCCAGGGGTGAAATCCAGCAGTTTCTGACAGGTTCTGGAGAACCGGTAGTGAAAATTTTGAGCAGTTCAGAGAACCGGCAAATACCACCCCTGGCTGGCCCCAGAGTGGGGTGGGAATGGAGATTTTGCAGAATCCTTCCCCCAGGATTGGGGAGGGAATGGGGATTTTGCAGTATCCTTCCCCTGGAGTGGGGTGGGAATGGGGATTTTGCAGTATCCTTCCCCTGCCACGCCTACCAAGCCACCCCATGCCAACCGAGTCCCGCCCACAAAACCAGTAGTAAAAAAATTGGATTTCCCCACTGGTCTGCCCCCCACCTTCCTTCCCAAAATCTCAGTTTTGAAAACACAGATTCACAGATCCGAGCTCCCCTCTCCCTAGAGTCCCTGGCTGGAGTGCTTCCTTCCTTCAGCTCAGCCCGCTCTCTGGTGTCACCCTTTGACTGCAGGTGCGTAGTAACCAGATGCCGAACCTCAACAACTTGTATTCTGCTGAGCATGCTTCCATGGTGGAGAAGGTGGGCCGAGAGCTGCTCCCCCCAGACAAGCACCTCTTCGAAGTCCGAGCCGAGACGGACCTCAAGAGCATCTGCAGAGCGCTCCAACGCCTCCTGATGGGTTACAAGGTAAGGAACGAACGCCCCACATTTTATAGCAGCTGCAAGGAGATGCTTCAGAGGTTTGGCTGTTAAGGAAATTCTCCTGCCCTGGGCATCCGGCTCTATTTTTCTCTTCTTCCTGGAACCTCTTCAGTGCAAATCTTTTCCTATTCTCCCGGGGCTTCGTTTTCACGCTTTGCAAGATGTATACAAAAGCTTTGTTGAGAAAATAAATCATTAGGCTACAAAGAGTTACCATATTTTTCAGAGTATAAGACGCACTTCTTTCCCCTCCTAAAAGAGGCTGAAAATTGGGGTGCGTCTTATACTCCAAATGTAGCTTTTTCGAAGCTTTTTTCAGCCCTAACAAGGCACTAGCAAGGGACACAATCTCCGTGCTAAGCTTTTTTTCAGTGAAGCGATCTTCCGTGCTTTGCCTGCTCCCTCCCTCAGCCCTAATGAAGAAGCGCTAGCAAGGGAAGTGATCTCCGTGGTTTGCCTGTTTTTCTCATTGCTTCTCTCTCCAAAGATCAGTTGTGCTTTAGAAGCTGTACGTTCATTTAGAAATGAATGTAAACAAATGGAGTGAATGTAACAGAGAAGAAGCATAAAGTGTAAAGTGATGTTATTTAAAAATAAAATTGAACAGGATAAAAAGAAAATAATATGGCAGAAGTTGAAATAAGAGGTGGAGAAAATTGATAAATTTGTGATAAAGTATGTATAAAAGAGATAAATATTGAAAAAAATGGGAAGATAAAGATATATTATAAGGATGATTTCGATTATATACAAGATATATAAAATGAGACCTGGTCAGCACTCTGTTCATAAAATATGTATGATGAAAAGAAAAATTTTCCAATAAAACTTGTTCAAAAAAAAAACAAAGAGTAAAATACTCTTAAAAGTATTTACCTTGTCTGCCGCAGGATGAACGCCGGGGCCCAACCCTCGTTGCTGTGCAGTCTAACTGGGATTTGAAGCGGCTGGCCGGTGCCATGCCCGTTCTGGAGGAGTTCCCCCTGGTTCCTGTCCACGTGACGGACGACATCAACTACAGCATACTGGACTGGCAGCGCCATGGTGCTCGCCACTTGATCCGCCACTACCTCAAGCTGGACATTTGTCTGTCTCAGGCCTTCGACATGAGCAGGTGTGAGCCTTGTGGAACAGAGAGAAATGGCAGTTAGAGTTACCTGTCCCAAACCATTCGTCCTTGGTTCTTTTCCAGTTAGTCCTCTTGTTACAACAATTGACCAAAGAAACTAGGTTGCTAAGGGAGACATTAATTAAGGGAGTTTTGCCCCGTTTTACGACTTTACTTGCCACGATGGTTAAGCGAATCGCTGCAGTCATTAAGTCATTAAGCAGAAGGGGGATCCCGTGACCTTGGGACGCTGCCAATGTCATAAACGAGAGTCATTTGTCAGACTTATGACCGTCACAGCATTCCCCAGAGTCATGTGACTTACTGTATTTTTGGAGTATAAGACGCACTTCCCCCCCCAAAAAGAGGCTGAAAATTTGAGTGCGTCTTATACTCCGAATGTAGCTTTTTCAAAGCTTTTTTTCAACCCTAACGAGGCTCTAGCGAGTGAAGCGATCTTCCAGGCTTCGCCTGCTTTTCTCATTGCTTCCCTTTCTGACAATCAGCTGTGCTTTAGAAGTTTTTTTTCAGCCCTAATGAGGCTCTACAGAGTGAAGCAATTTGCGTGCTTTGCCTGCTTTTCTCACTGCTTCTCTCTCCAAAGATCAGCTGTGCTTTCGAAGCTGTTTTTTAGCCCCAAGTGGGGGATAAAAAGTGTGCATGCACTCTCAAAACTAAATTAAGGAGCCTGGTGGAGCAGTGGACTAAAGCGCTGTTAAATAGCACTTAGCTGCCAGCTGCCTGCAATTACTGCAAGTTCGAATCTCACCAGGATCAAGGTTGACTCAGCCTTCCATCCTTCCGAGGTAGATAAAATGAGGACCCGGATTGTGTGGGCAATAAGCTGACTTTGTATAAAAAAGAACACTGCTTGGGGGGGGGGCGAAAGCTCTACTAAGCAGGTATATACAAAAGGATCAAGGCTATTGCTTAACGCATTGTAAACCTCCCTGAGTCTCCGGAGAAGGGCGGCATATCAATCGAACCAATAAAACCAGCAAACTAATGTGCTGAAGCTGACCAGACTAAGGACGCTGGCCAGATGAATACCTGGTAGACAGAATGGTTCCCCCCCCCCTATTTTCCTCCCCAAAAACTAAACTAAGAATTTAGCAAACCTAAATTCTGGGCTCGATTGTGGTTGAAACTCGGGGGTGGGGGTGGGGGACCCATAGAACCATTCTGCTCTCCGCCACTTGGTGAACTGTTCCTCCTCCTTCCCTAGGTATTACCACCTGCCTGTCGGGAATCTTCCGGATGACGTCTCCATCTTCGGCACAGACCTTTTCTTCTCTCGCCATCTCCATCGCCACAACCACCTCCTTTGGCTCTCGCCCACCTCCCGCCCGGACATGGGGGGCAAGGAGGCAGATGATAGCCGTCTGGTCATGGAGTTCGATGAAAGGGCCTCCGTGGAGATCAATCACCCGGGCTGCTATTCCACAGGTGAATAACAAACGAATGGAGATCTTGCTTCGTTTCTCCCTGTTGGCAGCAGCCCAACGGCTATTGGGCCGATTCTCTCTGATGGAAAAAGAATTGAGGAAGGAATCCTTCCCTTTGGTATCGCAGTCAAGTCCTTTTCTGGGAGGGGGGGGGGTCACGCAATCCCCCTTTGCAACCTTTTGAAGAGCGAAGTCCATGGGGAAGCCAGTTTCGCTTAACAACCGGGTTACTAACTTAACAACGAACGGCGGCCATTTGCTTCTCAAACGCAGCAAGAAAAGTCATAAAAACGGGGCCCATCTTCCTTTGCAAATTTCTCGCTTTAGCCACGTCCAGGTTGGGCTCAATTGTAGTCATAAGTTGAGTTGTCCCTTTGATCCTTTCCCCAGTCACAATGCAAAATCCCTTAACACGCTTCCAGAAGGCGCTGGAGACCTGGTTCTTCCAGGGGACCTGGGGAACGCAAATCGGGATGGAGCCCATTCAATGGCTCGCATGATGTGTTGTCACCAGGATGGGGTGTTATTTTATTATTTATTTTATTCATTAGTTCGATTTATATGCCGCCCTTCTCCGGAGACTCAGGGCGGCTTACAATGCGATAAGCAATAGCCTTCATACTTTTGTATATACCTGCTTAGTAGGGCTTTCAGCCCCCCCTAAGCGGTGTTCTTTTTTATACAAAGTCAGCTTATTGCCCCCACAATCCGGGTCCTCATTTTACCTACCTCGGAAGGATGGAAGGCTGAGTCAACCTTGAGCCTGGTGAGATTTGAACTCGCAGTAATGGCAGGCAGCTGGCAACTAAGTGCTACTTTAACAGCACTTAGTCCCCTGCACCACCAAGGTTATTTTATTATATATGATTCCTTCCTTTTTATGAATTTTATTGTTTTTTTTATGTGATAGTTTTATATTCTTATATTCTGCCCTGAGGGACGCGATGGCTCAGTGGCTAAGACGCTGAGCTTGTCAATCAGAAGATCGGCAGTTCAGCTGTTCGAATCCCTGGTGCCGCGTAACGGGGTGAGCTCCCGTGACTTGTCCCAGTTTCTGCCAACTTAGCAGTTCGAGAGCACGTTAAAAAATGCAAGTAGGAAAATAGGGACCCCCTTTGGTGGGAAGGGAACAGCGTTCTGTGCGCCTTTGGCATTGAGTCACGCCGGCCACATGACCACGGAGACGTCTTCGGACAGCGCTGGCTCTTTGGCAAAGGTGGGTTTCAGGAGGTTCTGACTAGTTCTGGGGAACCGGTAGCAGAAATTTTGAGTAGTTTGGAGAACTGGTAGTAAAAATTCTGACTGGCCCCACCCCCCCATCTATTCTCTGCCTCCTAAATCCCAGCTGATCAGGAGGAAATGGGGATTTTGCAGTATCCTTCCCCCTGCCATGCCCACCAAGCCACACCCCCAGAACCGGTAGAAAAATTTTTGAAACCCACCAGTGCTCTTCGGCTTTGAAACAGAGATGAGCACCGCCCCCTAGAGTCAGGAACGACTAGCACGTATGTCCGAGGGGAACCGTTACCTTTTAAAGCCGCCCTGAGTCGCCATGTGCGAACAGGCGTCAATATCAACCTCCTAAACCAACGAATAAAATAAATAAAACGCAGAGAAAGTGCTGATTCTCTGAGCTCGAGTCCCCCTTTTGGAGGGCAGGAGGGGAAGCGGCCCCTGGGGAAAGCTGAAGTCCTTCTCTTCGCCTCCGTGCAGTCTGCGTAGAGCTGGACCTCCAAAACTTGGCCGTGAACACCATCCTGCAGTCCCATCGCATCAACGACATGGAAGGGGCCTCCAGCCTGTGCATCAGCTTCGACGTCATCCAGCAGGCGTCCCTGGAGGACATGGTCACGGGCAACCAAGCAGCCAGCGTCCCCGCCAGCTACGACGAGGCCGCGCTCTGCTCCAACACTTTCAGGTGAGGCTCGGCCCTCCAGCCCTCCAGGGAATAAAGAGGCAGCTTCACCTGGGGAGTGTAGAACGAAGGATTTCTTCTTCTTCTTTTTTTCCCCCTCTCCCCTGTTCCTACGCAGGATCTTGAAGAGCCTGGTGGTGGGCTGGGTGAAGGAGATCACGCAGTACCACAACGTCTACGCCGACAACCAGGTGATCCACTTCTACCGCTGGCTGCGATCCCCGACCTCTCTGCTCTACGATCCTGCCTTGCACCGAATGCTCCACGGCATGATGAAGAAGCTCTTCTTGCAGTGAGTCCTTTCCTAGGCAAAGTCGACGAGTTTAGTTGAGTTTAGTTTAGTTTATTAAATTTATATACCGCCCTTCTCCTAGTGGACTCGGGGCGGTGCACAGCCAGGAATAAAAAAACACTTCAGTGCAAAATTTAAAATTTGTAAAAGAATTAAACAATGTTGGGCCCAGAAAATTTAAAAAAACCAATAGGCAATTTAAAATTTAAAACCCATAGACAATTTAAAAATTAAAGGGGGGGGGGAGGGGGTTACGCCAGCCCAGCTTGACAAAATAAAAAAGTTTTTAGGGCACGGCGAAAAGCCCGGAGATCAGGTATCGTACGGATCTCAGGGGGCAAATCGTTCCAGAGGGCTGGTGCTGCCACAGAGAATGCTCTCCCCCTGGGTGTCGCCAGCCGACATTGCCTGGCTGACGGCACCCTGAGGAGTCCCTCTCTGTGGGAGCGAACAGACAAGCATCTGTTAGGCCCTAAATGTTCTCTTAGATTGGCATCTCTTAGGTCTAAAGCTTCCTTTAGACTGGCATTTGTTAGCTCTTAAGCTTCCTTTAGACTGGCATCTCTTAGGTCTAAAGCTTCCTTTAATCTTTATTTATTTTATCTTATCTTATACATCCAACAAACATTAAATCTATAGCAGTCTATATCACAGCGCGAGAAGGAAATAAACTTGTCCCATTACATATCTAGGGTAACGTACAAAAGTTTATTACATATACCAATTGACATGCTTATCCAGTATCTCCATTTATAGCTCGATTTGACATCCAATTATACCATTGATTTCAAGCTATATAGTAATCTGTCCCCCCCCCCCCCCCCGTCCTTTCAGTAACAAAGTAAGCCGATCTGATTCCGCACAATTCATTATTTTCTGAATTACTACTTGTTCGGGTGGGCTAACATCCAGTTTCAGTTTTCAGTTTTATTATTAGATTTATATACCGCCCTTCTCCTTGCGGACTCAGGGCGGTTGAACAGCCACATTAAAAAGCAAATACACAAAAGTTAAAATTTCATAAAAAGAACAAATATAAATAGCCGTAGATTAAAACAAATTAATTTAAAAAGCTAATAAAACTCTAAAAATAATAAAATATTTGACAGGAATCAGGCTAAGCCGGCAAGCTGAAAAAGATGTGTTTTTTAAAGCCCGCCGGAAAGTCGGGAGGTCAGAAATGGTTCTTAACTCTGGGGGAAGGTCGTTCCATCTTCCAGTATGAGCTTCCTTTAGACTGGCATGTGTTAGCTCTTAAGCGTCCTTTAGACCGGCATCCGTTAGGTCTAAAGCTTCTCTTAGACTGTCATTTAACAGAGAAAAGATAGAAATATATTACATTTACCTCTTCCAGGTTGGTGGCAGAATTCAAGCGTCTCGGCTCTGTGGTCATTTACGCCAATTTCAACCGTATCATTCTGTGCACCAAGAAGCGCCATATCGAAGATGCCCTGGCCTATGTCGAGTACATCACCCACAGGTATGTCCGTCGCAGAAGCAGGTCGGCACAGCTCTGGCCCAGGTCCATTGTTAGGAAGGGAGATTGATAAGTGACTGTGAAAAAGAGATAATGGTCTGTGCCCCATCATGCAATTCACTAAAGGGGGAAATTCGGGACAACTCCTGGGGATTTCTCCTTGGATTCTAGAATCTGCTTCCCTATCTTGGCATTTTGGAGAACAGAAAAGTTTTTTGTTCGGACTGCATCCTGAACAATTGTTGTGTTTTCTAGAACAAACCAGCAGTTAAATATTGTTAAAAAATAATTTCAAGGAGAGAAGCAACTTAGAACTAAGGAGGAATTTCCTGACAGTGAGAACAATTGATTAATGGAACTCCTTGCCTGCAGAAGTTGTGAATGCTCCAACACTGGAAGTTTTGAAGAAGAGGTTGGATAACCATTTGTCTGAAGTGGTGTAGGGTTTCCTGCCAAAGCAGGGGGTTGGACTAGAAGACCTCCAAGGTCCCTTCCAGATTCTATTCTATTCTATTCTATTCTATTCTATTCTATTCTATTCTATTCTATTCTATTCTATTCTATTCTATTCTATTCTATTCCATTCCATTCCATTCCATTCCATTCCATTCCATTCCATTCCATTCCATATTTTCTTTATTCTATTCTATTCTATTCTATTCTATTCTATTCCATTCCATTCCATTCCATTCCATTCCATTCCATTCCATTCCATATTTTCTTTATTCTATTCTATTCTATTCTATTCTATTCTATTCTATTTTATTCTATTCTATTCTATTCTATTCTATTCCATTCCATTCCATTCCATTCCATTCCATTCCATTCCATATTTTCTCTATTCTATTCTATTCTATTCTATTCTATTCTATTCTATTCTATTCTATTCTATTCTATTCTATTCTATTCTATTCTATTCTATTCTATTCCATTCCATTCCATTCCATTCCATTCCATTCCATTCCATATTTTCTTTATTCTATTCTATTCTATTCTATTCTATTCTATTCTATTCTATTCTATTCTATTCTATTCTATTCTATTCCATTCCATTCCATTCCATTCCATTCCATTCCATTCCATTCCATATTTTCTTTATTCTATTCTATTCTATTCTATTCTATTCTATTCTATTCTATTCTATTCTATTCTATTCTATTCTATTCTATTCTATTCTATTCCATTCCATTCCATTCCATTCCATATTTTCTCTATTCTATTCTATTCTATTCTATTCTATTCTATTCTATTCTATTCTATTCTATTCTATTCTATTCTATTCTATTCCATTCCATTCCATTCCATTCCATTCCATTCCATTCCATTCCATTCCATATTTTCTTTATTCTATTCTATTCTATTCTATTCTATTCTATTCTATTCTATTCTATTCTATTCTATTCTATTCTATTCTATTCTATTCTATTCTATTCCATTCCATTCCATTCCATTCCATTCCATTCCATATTTTCTTTATTCTATTCTATTCTATTCTATTCTATTCTATTCTATTCTATTCTATTCTATTCTATTCTATTCTATTCCATTCCATTCCATTCCATTCCATTCCATTCCATTCCATATTTTCTCTATTCTATTCTATTCTATTCTATTCTATTCTATTCTATTCTATTCTATTCTATTCTATTCTATTCTATTCTATTCTATTCTATTCTATTCCATTCCATTCCATTCCATTCCATTCCATATTTTCTTTATTCTATTCTATTCTATTCTATTCTATTCTATTCTATTCTATTCTATTCTATTCTATTCTATTCTATTCTATTCTATTCCATTCCATTCCATTCCATTCCATTCCATTCCATTCCATATTTTCTTTATTCTATTCTATTCTATTCTATTCTATTCTATTCTATTCTATTCTATTCTATTCTATTCTATTCTATTCTATTCTATTCTATTCTATTCTATTCTATTCTATTCCATTCCCGTCTTCGCTGCCTCCAACACTCGTCCCTTTGTTGTGCAGCCCCTGTTTTTCCTACCCTTCTCATATCTCCCCAGCACTTTCCCGGAAGCATTAGTGAAATTGTTGATTTAATGGACTCTTATCTGATATCTCGAGGGGATGTCTCAGCTCAAGCTGTCTATTGCCTTGACGTCCAATTATATCAAGATTGATGTTGTTGTGATGGGTCACCCAGACAGCCAGACGTTCAGAGTGGGTTTGGCATTTTCATCCGTCTATCATGGGCTTCCTAAGAACCTGGGACAGACGGACGTTTACATACACACAAGCGTCAAGTCACGTCTTCCAGTTCTTTTTTCTTTTTTTTAAATTTTCAAAAAGCCTTTAATAAAATTTAAAATATTAAAATACTAATACAAACACGTCTGTAGCAAAAAATACGCCCATCTACACAAATCTTAATTCTATTCATATAATCTCAGATATTCCTTCTTGATCGAATATATGCAGACACAATTTATGCCTTATTTTGATCTATATATTTCCTGTTTTTATTTTCTATTCATTGATACCGATTCTCCCAGGTTGAGTAATATTCCAAGTCTTCCTTGTTATTTAATTCTTCTTGTAATTAAATAACAAGGAACACATCTTCCTGTTCTTAACTGGTGTTCTCCATCAGATGCATCAGGTTCTTCTCCAAAAGCCAAGGATGTCATAAGTTTCCGTTGTTAAGTGAGACATTTGTTAAGCGAGTTTTGGCCCGTTATTACGACCTTTCTTGCCACTGTTGCTAAGTGAATCGTCACTGTTGATCAGTTAGGTTCTCCTTCACAGCCGTGGGCCAATGAAAATAATGATCTCCAGCATTGTGGGAAAGCTTCTCCTTAGGGAAAGCTCTTCCGTATTAGGAAGCAGGGAAAGAACTGCATTCCTCCTTTTGAAAGCAGAGCTCACGCAGTAGCGGCCATCTTTCTGGAGCCGTGGTGGTGCGGTGGCTAAAATGTAGTATTGCAGGCTAATTCATCGCTCACTGCCAGGAGTTCGATCCTGACTGGCTCAAGGTTGACTCAACCTTCCCTCCATCCGAGGTTGGTAAAATGAAGACCCAGATTGTTGGGGGCAATAGGCTGACTCTGTAAACTGCTTAGAGAGGGCTGGAAAGCACTATGAAGCGGCATATAAATCTAAGTGCTATTGCTATCACTCTTCCTTCCTTCCTTCTTTCTTTCCATCCATCCATGGTGCACAGTAGTTAGAGTGCAGTCCTGCAGGCTACTTCTGCTGACTGCAATTTGGCAGTTCAAATCTCATCAGGATCAAGATTGACTCAGCCTTCCGTCCTTCCAAGGTCGGTAAAACGAGGACCCAGATTATTGGGGGCAAGAGGCTTCCAGCCCTCTCTAAGCGGTTTACAAAGCATTATGAATGGTATATAAGTCTTAAGTGCTATCTTTTTCCTTCCAGCATCCATTCAAAAGAACTCTTCCACTCACTGGCCATTTCCTTTTCCTGCTGCTGGGAGTTTTTGCTGTGGATGGACCCCACCAATTATGGGGGGATCAAGGGCAAATTACCAACCGAGACCCACTGTGAAGAGGTAAAGGGTCAGCAAGGAGAGGGCCTCTAGTGATCTCGTGAAGAGTTTGGCTCTTCACACAGGGTTAAGGTCAGGAAGCACAATGATAGCCCCCTTTGAGTTGTTGTTGTGGGAGCTTCATCGCTGGAGGCTTTCAGGAAGAGATTCGACTGTCATTTTTCAGAAATGGTGTAAGGTGGTTAAAATTCGAACACGGTTAGAAGAAATGACACAAAAACATATTGACTTAAAAACTGAACTGTTCCTATTGGGTATCTTACCAGAGAAATATAGTAAAGAAAATACAAACTTGATTAGACATGTTAGAACTGCCGCGAGGATTGTATTTGCACAAACTTGGAAAGCAGAGAAAATCCCTACAGAGGGAGAAGTAATTAAGAAAATATTGGAATGTGCAGAAATGAATAGATTAACATTGGCAATTAAAGAAAAAGAAGAATCGGGAGTATTTTAAGGCATGGGGGCAATTTTATCAATGGTTAGAGAAGAGAGATATATGATAATCAATATAATTAACAATTTGGGGGGAAATGTAATGAATTGATATAAAAGCAAGATGGAAATGTAGTAAGGAAAATGGGGAGAAAGGAGGCATAAAATGAATGAATATAAACGTAAGATTTGAAAAGAATGTTGTAACAAATTAAATGAAAATATAAAGAGGTGATAGAAATATAGTAAGACGATGAAGGAGGAAGTAGAGGACACAAAATATGTACTCAGATGACACTGAACGATTAATGATTAGAAGCCTGGTGGAGCAGTGGACTAAAGCACTGTTAAATAGCACTTAGCTGCCTGCAATTACTGCAAGTTCAAATCTCACCAGGCTCAAGGTCGACTCAGCCTTCCATCCTTTCGAGGTAGGTAAAATGAGGACCCGGATTGTGAGGGCAATAAGCTGACTTTGTATAAAAAACAACACCACTGGGGGTGGGGAGGTGCGAAAGCCCTACTAAGCAGGTATATACAAAAGTATGAAGGCTATTGCTTAATGCATTGTAAGCCGCCTTGAGTCTCCGGAGAAGGGCAGCTAAGGGGCAAGAGAAAGGAAAAAGACAAGAGGGGTGAAATTGGGGTAGAAGCCATTGTACAAGGAGATCAACTCTTGATTGTCCCTCATTTCAATACAGACGATGAGGAGTAAACAGACGTCAGAGGAAGCCAACGATGAAGACGAAGAGAAGGAAGAAGAAGAGGAACAAGAAGGCGACTCAGAAGAAAACAGCATAGAGAACCGTCTGGAAAACAACTGGAACATCATGCAGTATTTGCCACAGGCAGCTTCCTGTCAGAATTACTTCCTTATGATCGTGTCCGGTAAGTTTCTGCAGATGTGCGCGTTTTACAATCTCAGCATCTGGGCGCTGGCCAAAGATCCACATCGGAAGAGGCCGAAGCAAAAGTCCAGAATCTTCCTCGCTTCAGTCCTGCCACGTGTTCTCGGGGGATTCCCTTCCTCCAGATGTGATTCCTGGAAGGGGTTTCTGGGCACCATACAGAGCAATTTAGGAATGCTGTAGGGCACTGGAGTCCTTCTGGATTTGCAGCATGCGTTGTGCAAGGCTCCTGCCAGGCCTCTGGAATGATTCGAATGGGAGCGTTTGCTCCTGCACTTTTCTTGGCAAGGTTTTTGGGGAAGTGGTTTGCCATTCCCTCCTTTCTAGGGCTAAGAGAAAGTATCCGGCTCAAAAGGTAGATAAAATGGGGACCCAGATTGTAGGGGAAAATAAGCTGATTTTGTATAAATATACAAAAGTATGAAGGCTATTGCTTAACGCATTGTAAGCTGCCCTGAGTCTCCGGAGAAGGGCGGCATATAAATCTAAATAATAATAAATATTTTTTATAATAATAATAAAAAAAAGTCACACATCTGACTTTGTGCCTAAGGCAGGATTAGAACTCCCAGTCTCCCAGTTTCTAACCAGGTGCTTTACACCAAATTGACTCTAGTAGTAAAAACATTTGTTATAAATCTGTTGTGGATCTGAACGTTACTGTTGGCTTCTGTTGTTTCCGCTGTTCCTTTCTTTAAGGTTATCTCTCCTGAGGATACTTCGAAATGGAGTAAATTAAATCTGCCAGAGCACACGATAGAAAATGCTGGCAGAATACTCTTTAACCATCACCTTTAATTTAAGATTAAAACAATAAAATAATATTCAGCGGGGTAGATTTCTTACCAAGACGGTGCAAACGCAGTAGAGAATTACAGACTTAGAATCTGTAGGGCCTCGTTGATTTGACACACATTTCAATACAATACAAAATACAATACAATACAATACAAATACAATAACAATAACAATACAATACAATACAATACAATAACAGTAACAATAAAATACAATACAATACGAATACAATACAATAACAATACAATACAAATATAATAATACAATACAATTACAATATAATACAATCAATACAATACAAATACAATACAATACAATACAATACAGGTAATCTTCGACTTGCAACTGGTCATTTAACAAGGACAGTCTCAGCAAAGATGGCTGCATTTCAGACACTTGGCAAGTAGCTTGCATTTACAACCAATTGCCGTGTCCTCCTGGTCATGGGGTTTGCCACGTTTTTGCCTGTTTCTGGCCAAAAAAAAAAAAAAAATAGCCATTCAAGAGAGTGGATTTGTATTTACAACTGCGTGCTTCGTTTCATGACCAAGTGATTCAGACTTACAATTCTTCGATGGCTCAACTGCTGCAAAAAATTAAAATCCCGGGTCTCATCATGTGGCGATTCCTCAATTTACAATGTCAACGTCTTAACGACCACAGTTGCAGTCCCAGTTGTGGTTTCGGGCAGTCATATATTCCGACTTCCAGAAGAGGCAGATGGTTTGAGGAAGGCGGTCAAATCATGTCTTGGCGTTTCACCCTTCTGGCTATTTCTTCCCAGCCTACATCGTGGCTGTTCACCACAGCATAAAGGAGGAAATGCAGCGGAACATCTCCGGAGGCACCCCGGTCAGGAGGCGAGCCAGCAGCCAAACCTCCCAGGAAGCTGTAGGGGAGACGGGCGCCATGCCAGGTGAGTGCTCGCAGGCTCCCTCCTCCCAAGTGGTAGGCAGTTGGCCAAGTGCTAGAGAGTTGGTTCTTGAAGCATTTGAAGACAGTGAACACGATTAGGGGACTGGAGGCTAAAACATACGAAGAACTGTTGCAGGAACTGGGTATGTCTAGTTTAATGAAAAGAAGGACTAGGGGAGACATGATAGCAGTGTTCCGATATCTAAGGGGTTGCCCCAAAGAAGAGGGAGTCAAGCTATTCCCCAAAGCACCTGAAGAATTGAATTGAATTGAATTCTTTATTGGCCAAGTGTGATTGGACACACAAGGAATTTGTGTTAGTGCAAAGTTTTTAAGAAGATGTTGGATAACCATTTGTCTGAAGTGGTGTAGGGTTTCCTGCCTAAGCAAGGGGTTGGCCTAGGAGACCTCAAAAGCCCCTTCCAACTCAATTCTGACTGATTGAACTTAAAACTCTGTCTCACCTGGACAGAAATATCTTCTGCACCCTGAAGAATGCACAAATTGTGGAGCTTTCGGGTGGGGCGTCCTTCTCTATGCCAGCCGTCTGCCTCCCCATCATGGACGGCCGTGTCTGCTTGCTTCCTCCCTTCTAGGCGCCATCGCTTTCTCGCAGGAGTACGTCTCCAACGAGCTGACCCAAAGCTTTTTCACCATCACTCAGAAGATCCAAAAGAAAGTCACGGGTTCTCGCCACAACACAGAGCTCTCCGAAATATTTCCCTCCCTGCCTGGCTCACATCTGACGCTCAACAATCCGGCGCTGGAGTTCATCAAACATGTCTGTCAGGTGAGGGGAGTCCCCTGGGAGCTGTGGTCTTTATGCAGAAGGAGGAGGAAGAGGAGGGGGCTGGGGTGGACTGAACAGTAAAGAAAGTGAATATAAAGATGAAACCGGAAAGTTTTCTTTGGGGTTTCAGGAAAAAAGACAGAAAAGAAAAGAAAGAAATTGGAACGTTGATGTTATATATGTTGACGGCAGTAAAATCACTTAATGCACAAAAACGGAAGGCCGTTCTCGATCCCCACCATGGAAGAAGGGTTGCAAAAGCTGAGTTGGAGTTTGCAGAGATGGCTGCATTGACTGTTTGTCAGCTTTGGTAGCCTTATTAACACCGGAAGCTTCCACGCTGCCTCATTCTTTTAATGGGAAACTAGGAGGGGGGATTTAACAGAAGGAATGTAGTTAGTCATAATATCATTCTTTTCGATCAAGGTCATGATATGCCTGCATCGGGGGGAGGAGTGGTTGAAGTGGTATCTCGAGTTGGGACGGATGGTGATTGGGCCCTATGATGGCCTGATGGTGCAAGGGATGGATATGTGGTTTTGATTTACTGAGGGAAAATCCAGAACTCTCAGATTTCGGGTTTTCCCAGAGGTGCCAGTAAACCTACTCTAATAAATGGGAACTTGGAGAAAATGCCTGTCTCAAGAATTTTTAATCGGAGTTGGGTCCTTCTGGAACGCTGACACTGTTTTAATAAAAGAAAAAAAAAACAAATTACTTTTGTTTCTGCTTGGAAACTGCTTCTGAACTTTGTGCTCGAGATGGGGGAAAATGAAACTTTGATGTGGGGTTTCCCCGATTAGATAGATCTGTTGTTTATAGAAATGGGCTAGTTTATATTATTAGGTCAAAGTAAGAAGTTTGATTTTACCGTCTTATTCTACTGCCCCAAAGGGAGTCACCTTTTCTTTCTTTTTCCCTTCTTCTCTACGCTTTTCCCTCCCCTGTTTTTCCTATTATTTGCTTCTGTAGTTTTGTATTTTATATTATAAATGAATAAAAAGGGTTGACATGGGGGGAAAAGAGAGATCTAGAATCCCCCGGTCTAAACAGGCAGGTATGTTGAGGAGTTGGCTGAGCCACCTCCAGATCTCAAGGCTGCTGGTCCGAAAGGTGATTCGGGGGTGCAGCCATAATGAAGAGAAGAACCCAGTGGGCTCCCACAATGCAACACTAAAATCTGTTTGCAACCATAATGAGGAGAATAGCCCAAAATGTAGTGAATTGTGATTTCACTCAGTAGTGGTTCCAAAAGATCTCAGTTATGTAGGAAAAACCTGGCTTAAAAAGAAGAACACACATTAACCTACAAAAATAAGAAAATAGATATTATGCCTTTACAGGGAGGACTATATAAAATGGGTATGGCCCACTGACGACGGCTTAATGAGCCAGAAATAGCTATTTGGGTCTCCCACAATGCATCACTAAAATCTGTTTGCAGCCATAATGAAGAGAAGAACCCAGTGGGCTCCCACAATGCAACACTAAAATCTGTTTGCAACCATAATGAAGAGAAAAGCCCAGAATGTAGTGAATTGTGATTTCACTCAGTAGTGGTTCCAAAAGATCTCAGTTATGTAGGAAAAACCTGGCTTAAAAAGAAGAACACACATTAACCTACAAAAATAAGAAAATAGATATTATGCCTTTACAGGGAGGACTATATAAAATGGTATGGCCCACTGACGACGGCTTATGAGCCAGAAATAGCTATTTGGGTCTCCCACAATGCATCACTAAAATCTGTTTGCAACCATAATGAAGAGAAAAGCCCAGAATGTAGTGAATTGTGATTTCACTCAGTAGTGGTTCCAAAAGATCTCAGTTATGTAGGAAAAACCTGGCTTAAAAAGAAGAACACACATTAACCTACAAAAATAAGAAATATATATATATATATATATATAAAATGTTTTCTGAGGTTTCGCGGGTGTTTGTATGTAGGTCTTTGGTTATTCGGGTCTTCTCCCGCGTAGAATTGGAAGTATCTTGGCGACGTTTCGACGAAGTCTCATTCGTCATCTTCAGGCTGGTGTTCTCGGCTTCGTGCTTCCAGGAGCAAGGCGAAGCCGAGAACACCAGCCTGAAGATGACAAATGAGACTTCGTCGAAACGTCGCCAAGATACTTCCAATTCTACACGGGAGAAGACCCGAATAACCAAAGACCTACATATATATATTTCATCGTATGCATGAATTATTCTGTGCGGAAATGTTTACACTCCAAAGCTTATTATCTTTACCGCGTCTTGAGCTCTGTTAAGGTCTGGAGCTCTGTTAAGAGGCAGACGGAAATTCTACGGGGGAAGTTTCCTTTGGTCTTTGAAGGCAGAAACTCTCCCCTCCCATCTCCCCCTTGTCTTTGCTAGTCCTGCTTATACCCTGAGCGCAAGATAAAAATGCCCCCCTCCCTGAAGAACTCTCCTCTCTTCCTCAGGTGCTGTCTCTGGATGCCAACATCTCCAACCAAGTGCAGAAGCTGAAGCGGGACCTCCTGCGTCTCATCGACGTGGGGGAGTTCTCCGAGGAGGCCAACTTCCGCGATCCCTGCCGCTCCTACGTCCTCCCGGAGGTCATCTGTAGAAACTGCAACTTTTGCAGGGACCTGGATCTCTGCAAGGATCCTGCTCTCTTTCAGGTACCCTGCAGATCTCCCGCTTGCCACCTGCTGCCGCTGCTAGTCTCCCCTGCCCCTCTTCCCTCCTTCCAGGAGTTGCTGTTTGGGTGCAGGAGACAAGCGGGAATCCTAAACTCCTCCAAGGTTTTCGAATTAATCTCTCTTTTTCTCTTGGGTATTTCATGCCTCAAAATCCAGGGTAGACAAATTCCAGGGTCAATGGAGGATGTGGGTTGCTTTTTCCTGATCTTAGATACAGATACAAATTAACAGAATTGGAAGGGACCTTTTAGGTCATCTAGTCCAACCCTCTCTCCCGCCCCTCCACAAAGCAGGAGACCCTACACCATTTCTGACAGAGGGCAGCCCAGTCTCTTCTTGAAAGCCTGCAGGGATGAAGCTCCCACAACTTCTGAAGGCAACTTCTGTTCCATGGGTTGATGGTCCTCACGGTCAGAAAATTCCTCCTTATTTCTAGGTTGAATCTCTCCTTGGTCAGTTTCCATCCATTATTGTTTGGCCTTTGGGTGCTTTGGAAAATAGCTTGACCCCCTTCCTCCTCTCTGTGGCAGCCCCTCAAATATTGGAAGATGCTCTCCTGTCTCCCCTGGTCCTTCTCTTCCCTAGACTAGCCAGGCCCAGTTCCTGCAACCGTTCTTCCTATGTTTTAGCCTCCAGGCCTTTGATCAACTTGATTGCTCTTCTCCGCGCTCTTTCTACAGTCTCAACATCTTTTTTATAGTGTGGTGACTAAAACTAGATGCAGTACTCTAGGTGTGGCCTTACTAAGGCTTTATAGAGTGGTATTACTACCTCACTTGATCTTGATTGTATCCCTCTCTTAATGCAGTTTAGGATGGCATTGGCTTTTTGGATGCCGTCACACACGGCTGGCTCCTATTGAATTGGTTGTGCGCTAAGACTCATCCATCCATTATTGCAGGGGTCAACAAATCCCGGGCCACAGCCCGGTAGAGGGCTGTGGCCTGTTTGCAACGGGGCTGCACAAGCGGCAGAAAAGCGTGTGTGCACGCAACTTCAACTTCTGTGAGTGGCGGTCCGGCGCATGTCCACACATGCGCGCAGCTCCACTTCGCAAGCCGAGCTGCGTGGGGATGCATGCTCATTGCCATTCATGCAGCCACAAAAAATAGGGACCGCTGCATTATTGCTCACTCGTTCCCTGGCCCTTCCTTCTTTTATTATTAGTGAGCTGTTCCCCTGCAAACCCCCTCCCTCTCTTTCTCCTTGAAAGCCCACCCACGGTCCTCCTTCCCCTCTTCCAGGACAACTCTCTGCTGCCCAACTGGCTGTGCTCCAATTGCCAGTCTCAGTACGATTCCGATGCCATCGAGATGGCTCTGGTGGAAGCCCTGCAGAAGAAGCTGATGGCCTTCACCCTGCAAGACCTGGTGAGGAGGGGTGGGGACATTGCCCCCCCACTAGATAGGCGGGCCCGCCCACATGGATGGCTCTGAAACCCCCGACTCGCCCCGCCTGCCGTCCCTTAACAAAATCCATGTTTAAGCAAGTAGTTCTGCGAGGCGGAATAGCAGATATTCTGTAATATGCAAACCACGTTTCTTCCCACCTTTAAACTCCATCACAGCACCCTGTTTTTGGATGGGGGTGGGGTGGGTGGGGAGACTTTGGAGGTGCAAAAGATGAAGAGGCTTCTTGGAAAACCACAAAGTCCAGTTGCCTCTTGAAAAAGCACCTTGGGAACGACTGAGAATCTCCATAGACGTTTATATTCCTTGCAAACAGCTGGTCATTTGCATCCTTTGAGAGGGTCATTGAGGCCACTTGGAGGTTTTAATCTGTGTCCTCAGGGTCACCTGAGTGGCGCAAATGGGTGCGGAGCCTTCTTGGAACCGCTGAAAGGACGGTGTTGTAGATTGGAGATAGATGAGGTCGTATCCCTCCCCCCTCTGTTGAGGGAGGGCAGATGGCCTCTTTGAGCCCTCTTTCGAACTGGCAGTCCTCTGATGGCCTCAACGACTCTCTCAAAAGATGCAAATGACCAGCTGTCTGCAAGGAGCATAAATCCTTTCCTTCCCCACCAACCGGTCAGAGCTGAAGAAGCTTCTGGGATGAGAAGCAAAACGTCTTCGAAGAAAAACCAGAAAGTCCAGTTACCACTTGGAGGAAAAAATACACTTTTGGGACCACTATTATTTATTTATTTATTTATTTATTTATTTATTTATTTATTTATTTATTTTTTATTTTTTATTTATTTATTTATTTATTTATTTATTTAATTTTATTTTTTATTTTATTCTATTTTATTTTTTATATTATTTTATTTTATTATTTTATTTTATTTTATTGCATTGCATTTTATTTTATTTTATTTTATTGCATTTTATTTATTTTATTTTATTTTATTTTATTGCATTTTATTTTATTTTATTTTATTATTTTATTGCATTTTATTTTATTTTATTATTTTATTTTATTTTATTGCATTTTATTTATTTTATTTTATTTTATTGCATTTTTATGCCGCCCTTCTCCCGAAGGACTCAGGGCAGTGGCCATGACCTGGAGGGCTGAGAATCTCCGTAGACAATGAGTGAGGAGGTGCCAGGCTACAATGGTCTACAATCAGTGTTTCTGGCTGTTTGAGCCCAGAGATTGGGAGAGAGGAAATTCAGTGGTTGGACATGGGAGTAGAGGTTATATGGACCATAGCCCTCTGGTCCGTGCTGAGGGTGAGCGCTGAGTTTCTGCAAAACTTTGCAAAGCCAGACCAGTCTCCGAGGGATCTGAAGCAGAGCCTAATCCGTTCGTGTCTTGGGTGTTTCAGGTGTGCTTGAAATGCAAAGGTATTAAGGAGACGCACATGCCCGTCTACTGCAGTTGTGCTGGGGACTTCGACCTCTTGCTACCCACCAAGGTAGAGTCAACCCCGCTTCCTATCTTTCCCCAGCCTCCCTTCCTCCCTCAAGTCCTTGACTTCTGCCCTTCCCCTGATGGGTGAGGAGCCCCTTCCTTCGCCAGTCTCTTGCTGGAGGGTTACCCACAGTGATGAAATCCAATTTTTTTTATACTACCGGCTCTGTGGGTGTGGCAGGGGAAGGAGACTGCAAAATCCCCATTCCCTCCCCACTCCAGAGGAAGGACTGCAAAATCCCCATTCCCACCCCACTCCTGGGAGAAGGAGACTGCAAAATCCCCATCCCCTCCCCACTCCAGGGGAAGGAGACTGCAAAATCCCCATTCCCTCCCCACTCCAGGGGAAAGATACTGCAAAATCCCCATTCCCACTCACTCCTGGGGGAAGGAGACTGCAAAATCCCCATTCCCTCCCCACTCCTGGGGAAGGATACTGCAAAATCCCCATTCCCTCCCCACTCCAGAAGGATACTGCAAAATCCCCATTCCCTCCCCACTCCAGGGAAAGGAGACTGCAAAATCCCCATTCCCTCCCCACTCCTGGGGAAGGATGCTGCAAAATCCCCATTCCCTCCCCACTCCTGGGGGAAAGATACTGCAAAATCCCCATTCCCACCCCATTCTGGGGCCAGCCAGAAGTGGTAATTGCCGGTTCTCCTAACTACTCAAAATTTCCACTACCGGTTCTCCAGAACCTGCTGGATTTCATCCCTGGTTGGCCACCTTACCCTTCATTCTCTCTCTCTCTCTCTCTCTCTCTCTCTCTTTCCTGTCGTATCCAGAGCTTCCTGGATCACTTGAAGGTTTTCCAAGGCATCGCTCGGCATTACGGAATGACCCACTTGCTGGAGAACGTTCAGTGGCTGCTTCAGATGAATCCTCAGCTTCTCTCCTGAGAGGAAGCCCCTCGATCCTTTCGGGCAGAAGCAACACCCAAGGTGCACAGGTCTCCTTCCCGGCCCGGCTGCGAAGTCCTTAAGGAGAGAACCGCTTGTGTAGGCAGCTGACGAGGAAGGCTTCGCCCCCGGGGAGCAAAAGCTACAAGCCTTAAGGTTGTCCTTCCTTGCATGGCAACATCAAGAGGAGAGAATGAAAGCCTTGTGGAGAAGGAGAAGAAGAGAGAACGGAGCCTCCGTCAGAACGAGGCTGATCCGTCTCACGAAACTCGGCAAGGAAATGCGAGGAGAATTTTTTGGGTGCTCCTTGTCCTCTTTTCACAGACCTGGAACTAACTTTGGATTACGGGGGCATTTTTCTGCCCAGATTTTACGCTGTTTTTATTTTGACTTGGTTCGTTTTTTTTAAAAAAGAATTCAAACCAGCTTTTGCCAATATATTTAATAAATAAAGTTGATGCGGCCAAATCCATATGAATGAAGCAGATAGATGCGCAATAAAGAAACCAAGAGCCGGACTAATGGCTCAATGTTGAATTAACAGCTTTGGAAGGGGCTTTTGAGGTCTTCTAGTCCAACCCCCTGCTCGAGTAGGAGACCCTTATACCCATTTGGGACAAACGCTAACTTCCGGTGATGGAGCACCCACATCTTCCGGAGGTAAGCTGATTAATTTTTCGCCCTCCGGGCAATTTTTCCTTAATTCTAGGTTGAATGCAGTGGTGAAATCTAACATTTTGTTACTACCGGTTCTGTGGGCATGGCTTGGGGGGGGGGGTAATGTGACCAGGTTGGGTGTAGCCAACTTATTTATTTATTTTTGTAACTTTTAAAAGCATTTAAAAAGCAACTCAGCTGGGATCGTCAGAGCCTTTTAAAAGCATTTTTTCGGCCGAAGAGGTTGTAGAAAAAATGCTTTTAAAAGTTTTTTTAAAAAAGCCTCTGATGATCGCGCGGCTCAGCTGGGCATGGTGGGGTATTTTTGCTACTGTTTCTCCGAACCGGCAGCCGCTATCGGATCGGGCGATCTAGTCTGAACCGGAGCATTTCACCGCTGATTGAATGGCCAGGTTCTTCTTACTACCTGTTAAGACAGTTGGTTTGGGCTCTCCACAATGTGCTGAACCCAGCTTAGATTTAGCCACCTATTAGCAAGTTTTGTAACTTCAAACATAATTTCTGATCCTATCACTGCAGGGACGCCCCTGTTCTAGGACAGGGGCGTCAAACTCTCAAGGCCCATGGGCCGGATTCGGCCTGCGGGGTTCTTAAATCTAGCCCGCAAGGCCGGCCTGGAAATAGCGAAGGACCAGTCCGCGATGCCTCTGGCAGCCAAAACAGGGCGCGGCGGGGTGCGTGGACGGCCTCCTGCAGCATTCTGCTGGCCAAAACGTCCATTCCCTTCTCCCACCCACCCTCGGCCGACCCGTAGAGGAGAACTACAGTGCTGATCCAGCCCTCAAAGAAATCCAGTTTGACACCCCTGTTCTAGGATGTTTTCTTTTAGAGACTCTTCTTCAGCCATTTGTCAACAGGGAATTCCCTTATTGTAAACCGCTTAGAGAAACAAGGCTGCAAAAGGTATATAAGTCTAAGCGTTATTGCTATTGGTATAAAATGAATGGAAGCAATCGTACAATAAGGTTTTTTTTGTCCCAGCTTACCCTCAGTTTTGGGGCTTGAACCCCACGTCTTTTCCTGCGTGTCGCTTCTAGACAAGAGTGAAGCCCTTTTGGCTGTGCAAAACGACACAAAGCTTTCTTCTGGTTGGGGTATCCATTTCCTGCAAAGTGCCATCCGCTGGCGTCAGTTGGCTCTTCGCCATTGGGACTTGGCCAACCCAAACTCCAATCAGCCGGGCTCCGCAGTGCCTTCCCCACCCTACCGAGGGTGGGTAAGCATTGAAACAGTAGATAAAGGCAAGTCCCGAGTGTTTGAACTTCCCCGAAGCTGGCTGTTCCCCTTTGCAACTAATTAGATTGTGTAAATGGCCTGATTCAATTAGCTTCTGCTCACTTTCTCACTCAGGAAAGGTGATCACACAGAGAGAGCTTTGACTCCGAAGGAATAAAATGAAACTTGCGATTTATTTTCAGTGTTTCCGGACCTCTTTGAATACAGAGACGGTATCCTTGAGGTGAACTACTGTATTTTTCGGACTATAAGACGCCTCTAAATTTAGGAGAGGAAAACAACAAAAAATGGTTTTTGACCTCCCTTTTTGGAGGCCTTTTTTCCAGTCTTTTTCCAGCCTGTTTCCGGATCTTTTTTCAGCCCGTTTTCGAGGCATTTTCTAGCCCGTTTTCGAGGCTTCCGGGAAAAATGGGCCAAAACAAGTCTCAAAAACGGGCCAAAAAAATCCTCGAAAACAGTCTGAAAAAGGCCCCAAAAATGGGCCAAAAAGACCCCCAAAACAAGCCAAAAAAAGCCTCGAAAATGGGCTGAAAAAAAGCCCGAAAACAGGGCATGCGGAGGCCAAAAAACGGGCGGGGCTTCAGCAATATTAGGTCTATAAGATGCACAAGCATTCTTGCCCCCTTTTGGAAAACCAAAAATGTGTCCTATAGTCTGAAAAATACAGAAGTTCCCAACTCAGGTAGGTCTCCGCGTAGGACCACAATGGAGTCCCAACGTTTCTGTTGCTAAGCTAAGCGGGGTTTTGTCCCGTTTTACGACTTTCCTTGCCACATCTTTTCCATCGCCGCCGTTACCATTAAATTGGTCACACGGGTTTGTTAAGTGAATCCGGCTTTCCCCATTGACTCGGCTTGCTGGAAGGTCGCAAAAATTTGATCGCGTGACCCCAGGACACTGCAACCGTCCTAAATGCGAGTCAAGTGTCTGAATGTAAATCATGTGACCATGGGGATGCTGCAACGGTCATAAGTGTGAAAAACAGGTCGTAAATCCTGTATTGAGTGCCGTATGAAACTTTGGAACGGTATGCCTAGTCTAATGAAGAGAAAGACCAGGGGTGACGTGATATTTCCAATATTTGAGGGGCTGCCAAAGAGAGGAGTGGGCCTTGATGTTCTCCAAAGCACCCGAAGGCACTTTCAGATTCGGGTTAATGTCAGGGTTCCAAGTAGCACCCCCAACGAAAGAAAACTTTCAGTTTCCTCAAAGTTCCATTTTATTAGCGATGTCATATTGGCACATCTGGGAAAACCCGAATCTGAAAGCTCCCAGGATGGTTTTCCCCACCCAAAGGAAAGTCCAGGTCCCTGCCCAGCACTCACATGTCCATCACATGGCCCAATTGAAGCATGGTTCCAACTGGAGATGCCTCCCGGTTCCAATTTACCTGTATCCAAAACCAGCTGTGTGGGGACTCCTGGGAGGGGAGGGGCAGATGGTGCTCTGACTAGGCTTCCCAAGAGCACGAAGCAGACTCCTCATCCTGACAAAAACCTCTTTTTATTAAGTGGCTGTGAATTCCTCTCGTTCACATCCAGCAAAGTCTTTCCAGGGAGAATTTAGAGTCACGGACCTTATCTGGCTTGGAGAGCTGCCAGGCCGATACATCTTCAAAACTTGGCAAGGAGTAACGAACTAATTAAGCGAACTAATTGTCTCCTGCAAACTCCACTCCCCTTTCACTCCTCTTTTATTCCCTCTGGGAGGGGCCATTCATTGTCCACCTGTGGCCTTACTCCCAAGTCGACCCTTATTCTTTAGCTGTTCCCTTCGACTGACAACTCTGCGCATGAGCACACTGGGAACAGGCTCCAGCTCTTCTTCTGCCTCACTGATGTCCGATTCCGAAGGCAGACTGTCAGATGGCCCTGGCCCCCTCTCTGCCTCTGATGCAGAGCCCTCATCAGAGCCTTCCCCAGCTCCAGGACTGGCCCATGTCCCTCCCCAATCTCCTCACTGTCTGGCAGCCCACAACACAGAGCAAGAAGTCCTTGACTCTCTGAGTAAGGAATGTTATTATGGCTATATATCACCCTAGCTCGATAAAATCCCCCCTCCCAGTTTCCTACACTATTAAATGTGGCAGGCCTGAAGGCCCAACATAAAAGATGGCTTCCCGGCCTGACAGGCAGGAGAAGAAGAAGCAACGGATAGAAACTTATCAAGGAGAGAAGCAACCTATAAATGAGACATGTCCTGACAACGAGAACATTTAATCAATCAAACGGCTTGCCTTTAGAAGTTGTGGGAAATCCGTCATTGAGATTTTTAACAAGAGATTAGCCAACCACTTGTCTGAAATGGTGTATAGAGCCTCCTGCTCTATAGGAGGGTTAGAAGGCCTCCAAGATCCCTTCCAACTCTGTTATTCATCGGAGTAACTCATCAGAAGGTTACTCATCAGATGCAAATATAACCCAGGCAGATTGGACGTCAAGGAGAAGTCTAGGACTTCAGAGGGCGTTGGGGGTCTTTGAGGTCTTCCAAGGAGAAAGTTTGGGGGCCGAAATTGATGGCCCTGAATTCAATTTTCACGGTGGCCTCGGGGCTCTTGGATACCTGGCCAGAGAGAAAGAAAAAACCCGTGAGTATCCGGTGTGCAGTGATGGTTTTTTTAAAAAAAACAATTCCCTGCATTTGTGGGCAGAGAAACCTAATCAAGGAGAGAAGCAACTTAGAACTAAAGAGAAATTTCCTGACAGAGCAATTAATCAGTGGAACAACTTGCCTCCAGAAGCTGTGAATTGTCCAACACTGGAAGTTTTTAAGACTCCATTTGTCTGAAGTGGTTGTAGGGATTCCTGCCTAAACGGGGTTGGACTAGAACCAGAGATCTGCAACCTTAAACACTCAAAGAGCCATTTGGGCCGGTTTCCCACAGAAAAGAAAACACCGGGAGCCACAAAACCCTTCTTGACTTATTTCTTGAGCGGCCACAAAGCTAGGATATATAGTTGAATTAAACATTCTGTTTTCATCTGAAACTTTTCTTGGATTTATCCATGGTTGGCCTACTGGGAGTTGAAAAGTTCAATAAATCGCGGGTGTTGCACATTGGTGGTTGCGACGCATATTTTGAGCGACAGGGAGCCGCAGCAGAGGGGTGAAAGAGCCACATGCGGCTCCAGAGACACAGGTTGCTGACTCCTCCAAGGTCCCTCCCAACTCTGTTATTCTATTCTGCTTTTTCCTTCAAACATGATTTGTTTTCCCCAACGATGGAGCAGCTCTCTCTCCCACAACCCTCCTGCTCCTTTTCATGTTGTGAATTTCGTGGGCATCCTAAGACTTTCCTTGGTTGGCCGGCTGTTATGAGGGGGCAGAAAAATCTTCCTTCCCAGTTTGGCATCCCCAGGCGTTGTTGTGTACTTGGACAACCATGATTGCCTGTCCTTCTTACTGGTCTGGGTCCGTGAGCCAGTCTAGCACATGGGAGCCTATCCCGAAGACCAAAATGTCGAGACTCTGACCTGCTGCCTCATACCTGATCAAACTTTCGGGCGCTATACATCTTGTTCTTATTCATGAAAGTCAGCAATATCCAGTCACAGAAGAAGGACACCTGCCAAAGAACGGGGGAGGGAGGGGGGGGGCAGAGACGATCAGTAATGGTAACAAAGTTGGAAGCTACCATTGAGGTCATCTAATCCAACCCCTCTGCTCACACAGCAGACCTGTACTAGGGATTCGAACCGCCGAGCTGCCGACCTTTCTGATCGACAAGCTCAAGCGTCTTAGCCACTGAGCTACACGAAGAGAACTGTGCCCGGACGCCCCAGGGCTGCTGCTACTCACCACTCCGATGGATGTGAGGGCTGTGGCCAGGTTGATGATGGTAGGAATGAGGCTAAACTTCCCGGCCTAAAGAAAGGAGACCCCCCAAAAAAATCTTTATGTCAGAAATTCAGTCACAAATCTCTGCAACCTGGATGCTGTTCCCATAAGGCCGACTGGCCATTTACTCCGTAACTATAAACTCGGTCAAATGAAATACCTGGGCCAGTGATGGTGAACCTTTGCGGAATGCCGAAAAGGGAACGTGTGCGTGCATGCACACCAGTGGTGGTATTCAGCAGGTTCTGACCACTTCTGGAGAACTGGTAGCGGAAATTTTGAGTAGTTCGGAGAACCGGTAGTGAAAATTCTGACTGGCCCCGCCCCCATCTATTCTCTGCCTCCTAAATCCCAGCTGATCAGGAGGAAATGGGGATTTTGCAGTATCTTTCCTTTGGAGTGAGGAGGGAATGGGGATTTTATAGTATCCTTCCCCTGGAGTGAGGAGGGAATGGTGATTTTATAATATCCTTCTCTTGGAGTGAGGAGGGAATGGGGATTTTACAGTATCCTTCCCTTGGAGTGAGGAGGGAATGGGGATTTTGCAGTATCCTTTCCCTGCCACGCCCACCAAGCCACCCCCACAGAACCAGTAGTAAAATTTTAAGAATCCCACCACTGGTGTGCATGCTTGTCTGGGGCACAACCCAGAAGAGGAACGGGCGACACCACAGCCAGAGGGCATGTGCTCTGGTAAATGAATGGATGTGGCACATAAAACTGGTTTCAAATGAGAGCGGGGGGGAAAAAACCCTATAAACCTGGCAGGACCCTTACCTGTCCGTGTACTAAGACATCAATGCGGATTCCGTAGGCTTTGATCAAGGTCCGTGTGCTTCTTCCACCTTGCTGATAATATTTTGCAAATCTGGAGAATTCAAGCAGAAGTTGTTGGTTTTCCCAGATCTGGTTGTGATACCCCGCGGCCCTCCAGAAAGAGAAGAGTTCCCTTTTGGAGCTGGGTTTCACAGGGGGGTTTCACATGATTTTACCACTGGTTCGCCGCGCACCCAAAATGTAAGCACTTATGGCTAAGTAGGATGGCATAGCCCACCCCAGGAGTGAAATGTAAAATTTTTCAGGCAAAGAGAAGCGGAATCTGGCAAACAGGCACGAAAACTTCACCATGGTTAACTTTTCCCTGGCCACAGACACACACACACACACACACACACACACACACGGAATTGGTCAGTGTCCAATTAGCAAATACTTCTCTTGTTTTGAGAACGGAGCTTCATTATAGCTTTCAGGTGGCCTTGAGCTGGAGCGATGCCTCCTCCTTGCCTGGCACGGCATAGATACCAACCCCCTCCCCCACATTCTAATTCTTCCTCCCCCCCTCCCTCCCCATTGCAAATTCATTAGGCTAAAGGTCTCCAATCTTGGCAACTTGAAGACTGGTGGACTTCAACTCCCAGCGTTGCTGGCTGAGGAACTCTGGGAGTTGAAGTCCGCGAGTCTTCCAAGTCGCCAAAATTGGAGATCCCTGCATTAGGCTGACCGGTTGCGAAGGGCGAAGCAAGCAGGAGGCCAGCCGTGGCTCTCTTACGCACCCTGACCGACCAGAGATGAAACTCGAAAGGGCTTAAGGCTCCCCACACTCCCCCCAGGGGGAAAAAGCAGTAAAAGTATTACCGGTAATTGTAGCCAGAGGAAGCCTGAGTCCATTTGGGATCCAGCCTGCGGAAAGAATATCTGGGGTTGCACTCGGAATCCGGCAGGTCAAGATTGCAATTCCAGTTAATGATCACACCGATCACACCACCCTACAGGACAAAAGCAGAGCCGTTTCAAAGGCCGTATACCGTTTCAGACAGGTGGCTTGTCTTAAAAATCTCCAGGCACGGAGCACCCACCAGTAGGAGATCCTAAGCATTTAGAACATAGAGTAATAGAGCTGGAAGACTTTGGAGGCCTTCTAGTCCAGCCCCTTCCTCAAGCAGGAGACCGTAGACCATTTCCCACCAATGGTTTATCCAATCTCTTCTTTAAACCTTCCAGTGTTGGAACATTCACAATTTCTGGTGGTAAGGTGTTCCCCTGGTTAATTGCCCTCACTGTTACGAAGACTTGAACCCAGGGATCTTCCCAACCCCTTCAACCAGCACCACATCAGACTTGGCTGAGGGTCAACTCAAAGTCATCCAAGTCGGCTTCTGGGACTAAGAACTAGCACCTGGGTTTTCCCACCTCTAGACTGGCACCTAAGCCACCGCCCTTTTCTCCCCCTGCCCACCCCACCACCACCACCACCCCCAAACCCAGTGACCTCCCTACCTAACATATCGCAGCAATGAGACCAAACGCACACAGCCAAGATAAGAGAGTTACCTTTTGAGCCAGTTCGGAAAAGTTCTCGCCTGCTTGTTCCACAATAAAGCCCAGCTTGAAGATGGGACAGTAAAGATCTGTGGTTTCGTTGAAAGTGCAGTTCCTCAGGTAGCCATCGCTGTTGTCCTGGATGTTCTCTCTAGGGCAGAGACACGGCAGGATGATTAGCCGGAAACCTAACCTAAGAGGACTTCTAGTCCAGCGCAAGCAGGAGACCCTAGACCCATGATGGCAAACCTATGGCACGTGTGCCACTTGTGGCATGCAGAGCCATATCTGTGGGCAAGCAAGCGTTACCCTAGCTCATCGCCAGTCAGCTGATTTTCAGTCAGCTGATGCATGTGCCAGCCAGCTGATTTTCAGTTAGCTGATGCATGTGCCAGTCAACTGATTTTCAGTCAGCTGATGCATGTGCCAGCCAGCTGATTTTCAGTCAGCTGATGCATGTGCCAGCCAGCTGATTTTCAGTCAGCTGATGCATGTGCCAGCCAGCTGATTTTCAGTCAGCTGATGCATGTGCCAGCCAGCTGATTTTCAGGCCTTCTGGAAGTCGGGAAACAGGCCGTTCCCAGCCTCCGGAGGGCCTCTGTGGCGGGGGAGGCAGTTTTCGCCCTCCCCAGGCTCCAAGAAAGCCTAGGGCGAAAAACGGGCCTACTGGGCCCACCGTGCCATCACATGCCAAAAGCGGGGGGAGTGTGTGTTTGTGTGTTGTGTGCACAAGCATGGGGCGCATTGAATTATGGGTGTGGACGCACACGACCCCCCCGCGTTCCCCCCGCTTTTGGCAAGCGATAGCAAAAAGGTTAGCCATCACTGCCCTAGACCAGCGGTGGCGAACCTTTTACTCACCGAGTGCCGAACAGGTCCGTGCTAATGCTAATCCTCCCCCATGCACTGCGCGCGCAATCATATCATCTGTGCATGCGTGTGGGTTTTTGCGTGCACAATGCACACACGTGAACGCCATCTGCGCATGCATGTGCGCCATCTTGTGCGCGTGCCCAAACGCACTCTTTTCCCAAAGTCTCAACATCTTTTTGCTAATGTGACCAAAATGGTACGCCAGTATTCCAGGTGTGGCCTTCGTAAGGCTTTATAAAGCGGCACTAATAATACTTCACATGATTTTAATTTTATGCCTCCGTTTATACCACCAAGGATCGTATCAGCTTTTTGGGCTGCCGCCGCGCACGGCTGGCTCCTGTTTCAGGGATTGTCCACCGGGTCCTTACTTGGAGAAGTGAAAGCGAGGGAAATGGATGCTGTTCTTGATCAGAATGGTGAACTCCGGAGCCATCATTGCCAAACTCTCACTAGGAAGTCAAAAAGAAAAAACGAAGCCACATTTAGATGGAGGCAAAGCTAGCCAGGGACCAGAAATTTTGTTCTGCCCCAGCTACGGATCCCAAAGAACGCAGCACAACACAAAGTCCATTCAAATTTTAGTTTACTAAATCAGTTTTTTACAACAATGGCTGTTAATGAACTGCATTAACAGCCGCCAAGAATTCAAAGAAGAGTAACTGAAAACTTATTATGGTTGGCAGAATGTCCAGAAGCAATTTGCAGGGAGCTGATAAGATAAGCAAGACAAGACACAAAGGTATGTGAATGAAGTTGTTCCCTGCAAATTGCTTCAGTCGGCGTTCCTCCTTAAATAGGCTAAGGGAGTGGCCAATTAGCCCCAAGCCTTACTCATCTCTGTTTTAACATCTGGACTCCATGTTCCTTATTACCTGAATGTCGCCCCATTCTCTACAGGACACCAGGCCATCACTTGGCAGGTTTTCTTGGTGACGTTGTAAGGGACGCAATGCCCCGTCTTCATTCCTGCAGAAAAACAACAAGTGCAGATTTCCCTTTTGCCTCTGCTTTTATACTCAGGGTACTGCTGTCTCCGTCCTGTCACAAGGGATGGATAAACTGGTAGCTACTGGGTGTCATGGACATGAGAAGAGTTACCCCTTACTCACCATTCCCCAGCACCTCCACCTCACCCGTGGCACATTCGTGGTCAGACGTGCAGGAGGCCCTCAGGTTCTGCAGAAGACAAGACGCAGGAGGGGAGTTAGTGGTCAGTCAAGATGCCCGATGGTCCAGTTGGCGAATCCAGAAAAAGAAACTCCTGGGACAGTATTTTACCAAGTCTCAAGAGTTTGTTGCAGCAATCAAATCCAGAAAACACACACAGGTAACTGATGCAGCAGGATTCATTAATTTCTCTTTATATACATAATAACACATGAGACATATATACAGTACCAAGAGTGGTTCTTCCAACGTGATAGGGAGTACAAGCAAACATAGGCAGAGGAGAGAACGGTTTCAGTTTCAATTCAGCAGATGGACTAGTTTTGTTTTACAGCCCAGAGCTTAATACAGACAAAGAGAACCTCCTCTATACAGGGCAGTTAAACTAAGCCTAATGTCTGCCAGCAGCCTGCGGAGCGGGCAGCAGAGTAGGACAGTGAGGAGGCTGGGGAGGAACATGGGCCAGCCCTGGAGTCTGGGGAAGGCTCAGACGAGAGCTCTGCATCGGAGACAGAGAGGTGGCCAGGGCTATCTGGAAGTTATGTGCAGACTCCGGAGCCTCCAGAGTCTGACGTCAGCGAGGTAGAGGAACAGGGGGAGCCTGTTCCCAATGTGCGCATGCACAGAGCTGCTAGAAGATAAGAACAGTTAAGACAAAAGGGGCAACTTGGGAGTAAGGCTTGGAGATGATTGGCCCCTCCCATAAGACATAAATGAGAAGCAAAGGCACGTGAGCCTTTGCAGGAAGCAACGTTTGTTCTGATCGGTTTAAATTCTGAAGCTCCGTTTTGACTCTGTGCTCCATATGGCCTTGCAAAGCTAATCAGCAATTAGGTCTTTGGCAGCGTTTCAAGGGAGATAAAGGTGGGTGCTTATCAGCCTTATCCCGAAGGACGGTGGCAGACTTCAGTCGGACTCTTTACCAACTCTTTGCGACTCATCCCGGGCTGGGAATGAACGGAATTCACAGCCGTTGAAATAAAAAGGTTTTTGGGACTAATTGCGTGCTTTTTACTGTCACAGGAAGCCTCGGTCAGAACGCCTAAACCACACCCAAGCTCCTAGCTGTCTCCAGCAAATACCGTTTCAGTTTCCAAACAGTCCCCATCGGCTGACCCAGTTGCCATGCCTATTCATTGGCTGTCCTCGTTACCATGTCTCTGCCGGTTATGAATTCTCTGACACCAAGAGTGCAAACTCTACTGAATAAACACTCAAATGGGCAGCTTCGCTCCAACTTTTCCTACCTCCGGACAGCTCCGTTGGGTCTGCGAAGGGGTCACTTCAACCCGGGTGATGATACTGAAGACGCTGCCTCCCTGCAGGGGGGAGAGAGGAGTGGGGGGGGAGGTAAAGGCACCCAACTTTGCCCTTCAAAGCCACATTTTCTCCCGGAGCAGGAGCCGTGAGATGGATTGGTTGGAAATCTAACCTTACGGCGCCATCGGCAAAAATATATTTTAAAAAAAGGTCCTCGCCCCTCCCCAAGGATCCTTTCAGATATCTGCTGATAGCATATCTCCATTGCGGTCATGGATCCAAGTTGAGGGAGGGAGAGAGAAGGGAAGAAGGAAGGAAGGGGGAGGGAAGGGAGGATTAAAGGAAGGAAGGAAGGAAGGAGAGGAAGGAATGAAGGAGGGAGAGAGGGAAAGGAAGGGAGGATTACAGGAAGGAAGGAAGGGAGAATTAGAGGAGGGAAGGGAGGATTAGAGGAAGGAAGGAAGGGGGAGAGAAGGAAGGATTAGAGAGAAAGGAATGAAGGGGAGGGAGGGAAAGGAAGGGAGAATTACAGGAAGGAAGGAAGGAAGGAAGGGAGAATTACAGGAAGGAAGAAAGAGGGAAGGAAGGATTAGAGAGGAAGGAATGAAAGGGAGGGTGGGAAAGGGGCGGATTAGAGGAAGGAAGAGGGGAGGGAAGGAAGGATTAGGAAGGAAGGAAGGGGAGGGAGAGGAAGGAAGGAAAAGAGAGGAAAAGAGAAGAAAGGAAGGATTAGAGGAAGGAAGGATTTGAGGGGAAGGAGAGAAGAAAGGAAGGATTCGAGGGGGAGGGAAGAAGGATTAGAGAGGAAGGGAGAGAAGGAAGGAAGGATTAGAGGGGAAGAAAGGGAGAAAAGGAAGATTAGAGAGGAAGGAAGGGGGAGGGAGAGAAGGAAGGATTAGAGAGGAAGGAATGAAGGGGAGGGAGGAAAAGGAAGAGAATTACAGGAAGGAAGGAAGGGAGAATTACAGGAAGGAAGGAAGAGGGAAGGAAGGATTAGAGAGGAAGGAATGAAAGGGAGGGTGGGAAAGGGGCAGATTAGAGGAAGGAAGGGGGGAGGGAGAGGAAGGAAGGAATAGAGAGGAAAAGAAGAAAGGAAGGATTAGAGGAAGGAAGGATTCGAGGGGAAGGAGAGAAGAAAGGAAGGATTCGATGGGGAGGGAAGAAGGATTAGAGAGGAAGGGAGAGAAGGAAGGAAGGATTAGAGGGGAAGAAAGGGAGAAAAGGAAGATTAGAGAGGAAGGAAGGAGGGAGAGAAGGAAGGATTAGAGAGGAAGGAAGGGGGAGGGAAGTTGCTCTCGTTGGGGGGGGGGTGTCTCACCTCTGGGGGCTTCACATATTCCTCCACATCCCACACTTTGTGCTCCGAGAAGGTGACCCCTTTGACTTTGGTAATGACGGAGCTCTCTGGGCCGGATTCACACTCCTGGTAGCCCTTCTGGTTGCTAAAAACGTACCTGTTTGGCAAAAACCAGGACATCAAAAACCTGGACAATTCCTAGACCAGCCTTAAAACAGAAACTCCCTTCCTCAATCCAAATAAATTACTCAGACCTAATCCACATATCAAAGGATAAGGTCTGCAAACATAACAGAGTTCATTAAACTAGGTGTCCCACAGGAAGTGCACATTCCACAAGAATAAACACCAACACACACAGTCACAAACATGTCGCCCTAGAATTAACGCGTAGACATTTCAAGCTCCCCCTATAAAAATCTGCTTTACCCCATTTCTCTGCGGTCTGCCTTAAAAAGCAAATTGTTTTGCTTTTAGGGATAAATATTCCTTCTTTCCTCCCAGCTCTCTGGATCTAATATTATAATATTAATATGCAATATTAAATAAATACATACACATATTCCCATGTGTTTCCTTGACTAAATCTTTTTTTTTAAGTTTGTTTATTTTTTAGACAAACACACAAACATATAATGTGTTTTCTTTGAACAGAGTATTTGGTCGATTCACAAATTTAAACATTGTTTAGTCATTTCAATTAAATTTAGAATTTCTGTATTTCCTTTTTGCCATATTTATTTCTCATCTATTTCTTTTTTTATAAAGAACCAATATTACCCTTCGTTCTCATCTCTAATCTTAACCAAATTCAGCTTTTCCCTTCTATATTATACCTCTTCCCATTGTCATCTATTTTTATATCTATCCTCAAGTTAGTTAGTTATGTAGTTAGTTATGTTAGTTACAATGGTTCAATTCTTATAAAAATAATAAACCCGCTTATTTTATTTCCTTTGATAATACAAATCCAACATTTTAGTATAAATCAGTTAGTTATGTAACTATCTTCCCCCCACCTCTAATCAATATGAGCCTGAATATTCCAATTATTTCCAATAAATGGAACTAAATTATTCGTTCCAATAAATCGAACCAATAAATAAATAAATTTCCATTATTATTTCTGGTTAAATCTTCAAGGACCCAGGTCAAGCTACACACCACAATATCTGCCCCAAAGCATCTTTGAATACGCCACCACCACCTCTCTCCCGGGAGGGTGGCAACGCTTACCAGATGAAATAAACCAGGATCAGAAGCTGGACCAGCCTGTAAATGATGCCCAAGTTAGGGTTCTTCACCACAATCACTTTGGGTGTCTCGTAACTCCAGAAGTCCCTCCAGACCTTCCCAAAGCCCATCGTGCGTCCCTTCTTTTCCTCGGAGTAGTCGGCTCAAAAACTGTGGCCGTTCTTGACGTCTTTAAGGGCGAGGAGGTGTCATCCCAACAAATGGTTTGGAGAATTGTGCCAGGCTGTAGCTTCCCAGAGAGATCATCTCCAAGCAAGGAGCTGTCCCAACTCTTCGCTTTACACGCTGGCTGGCTCGCCCAAGAGAAGGCTGCAGGATTTACAGATTCCCAAGGAATCCTTTGTCTCCGGCACAATTGGCGAGAAAGCCGAAGTTGACCCGTGGGGCAGGATCGCCCTCTGGTGCCATCCAAGAGCATCCACATCCTCTTGGTCCAGCACTCGCCCCTTCACAATCTTCGGTGGTCTTGGAGTTTGATTGTTTTCTCACAGACGTTTCATTAGCCCAGCTAGGTAACATGATCAGGGCTAGTGATGTGATGGCATGACCTAATTTGGGTAATGAAACATTTGTAAGAAAACAACCAAGTTCAGAGAGCGCCAAGGACCTCACAATCTCCTCCTCCTACTCCTCCTCCTGGAAACCCCCATTTTTATCTAGCACTGTGATGTCACCTAGTTTGGGTAATGAACTGTCTACAAAAAAACAAGCCAGCTTCCAAAAATGGAAGTGTAAAGAAATACCCTCAGACACAAAATTTACAGCTGTGCAGAGATGGAGAGACTTACCTTAGAACTCGAAGACAAAAGTGAATCAACATACGATGAAGTCTGGAATCAATTTTATAATTGGTTAGATAAGAGGAAGAATGTCAAAAACAAGGGATAATGAATGTCTGGAAATATATATTTATTTATTTATTTTATTTATTATTTCAATTTATATACCGCCCTTCTCCCCGGGAGGGGGACTCAGGGCGGTGAACAACCAAATTAAAACACATATAGTACAAATATTAAAAGAATTTAAAATTAAATTAAATTAATTGGCGTTCCAAAATAAAAGTCTCAAACCCAATTAAAATACCCAATTTAAAACCCCAGAGATTACTAGTACAAAATTTTTTAAAACCCCATTAAAATCAATCAAGCAAGGCCGGCTTGTTGGAATAAATAAGTCTTAAGGGCCTTTCGGAAAGCACGGAGATCCGGGATCAAATGAATTTCAGGAGGCAGCTCGTTCCATAGGGTGGGTGCCCCCACTGTGTGTGTGTGTGTGTGTGTGTGTGTATTTTAATATTTTTGCTGATAATTGTATAAATAAAGGGAGGCTGTTATAGATCTATTTCGAGCTTATTTGCTCTCGTCAGATAGTCATACCCTTACTGGGATTTGATATATATATATCTATTTTCTTATTTTTGTAGGTTAATGTGTGTTCTTCTTTTTAAGCCAGGTTTTTCCTACATAACTGAGATCTTTTGGAACCACTACTGAGTGAAATCACAATTCACTACATTCACTACATTATATATATAATTTTATTTTCGTAGGCTTTCATGTGCATCATTCTTTATGCCAGGCTTTTCCTACGTAAATCAAGATGTTTCACAGCCATAGTTCAGTGAAATCTCATTCACTAGTTTCTAGGCTTTCTCAAACATTAAAGCAGCATTTTGCTGTCTGTTTGGAGATTTGGGAGAGACTGAAATAGATCTATTTCTGGCTTATTTGCCTTCGTTAGCCAGCCACACCCCCTTTTCATGTATATATATATATATTGATATATACATCATATATCAAGGTATATCAACATATCAAGGTATATTGAATTTGTGAATGTAATATAGGTTTATTAAATATGTTTTTTTTTAAATCGAATGTACATCCCGCCCTTCTCCCAAAGGGACTCAGGGCGGTGAACAGCCAGAATTAAAATACAAATAATACAAAAATTAAGACAACTAAAATAAATTAAATCGTCGGCAATTACCAATTTAAAACCCCAAGTCCACAAAATTGAAAAATTCCCAATTTAAAACCCAAATCAATAAAATTAAGAAAGTCCCCATTAAAAACCATTTAAGCTAGGCCGGCTTGTTGGAATGTATAGGAATATATGCATAAGAAGTAAAATACTGTATACTTGATATATAATGAAATAGGAGAGGTGTAAATTTGTATATAGGTTAAGGAATGTATTACTTATTAGCTTGAATTTTGAGGCAAAGGTTAGGAACCAGAGACGTTGAGCAATGTCCATTGTTTTACATTTAAAACTGAAAAAAATGAAATAAAAAAAATAAATAAAAACAAGCAAGCTAAGAGAGCACCAGGGATCCCACAACCTTCCTCTTCCTCCTCCTCTTTGGAACCTCCCTTCTGTTCTACACTCGAACAGATGAGGATGTCTGTTTGCCATTTATCACCACAATCCAGACAGGCAGCCTGAATGTCTAAAAAGCTCTGTTATTGTAAGGCCCAGCCTCTCCCCCTTAACCAAGAAACTTGGCCCTTCAAAAGGAACCTTTTATTGAACAGAGGTGATAGAAGGGCGAAAGAGAAAGCAGGCTCCGAGGGGCCCTCAGAATAGAATAAAGGAAAGTAGAAACCCCCCCACTCCCAACTATCCAATGTGGAATCAGCGAATTCGCAGGTGTGAAGATATTATTGTACCAGCTGCTCTGGGAAAGTGGTAACTTTCTCACGGTCATCGTCCGCTTGGCCTTCCTCTTCCCTTCTGTTCCCGCGTCTAGGCGGGCGCTGCTCATCCCTGTTTCAAAAGCCCAAGAGCCAGCCTTGTCCGAAGACGTCTCCATGGTCATATGGCGGGCATGACTCAACGCCAAAGGCGCACGGAACGCGGTTCCCTTCCCACCAAAGGGGGTCCCTGTTTTTCTACTTGCATTTTTTGCCTGCTTTCAAACTGCTAAGTGGGCAGAAGCTGGGACAAGGAAGAGGAGCTCACCCCGTTACGTGGCGCCAGGGATTCGAACCGCTGGACTGCAGACCTTTCGATCGACAAGCGCAGTGTCTTAGCCACTCAGCCACCATCCCTGCCTTTCCCTTACGTTCCCCAAAAGGTGCGAAAACGCCAGGGTAGAAGTTATAAATCAATAAATTTCAGGATACGGGATATATAAGAAAGAAAGTAATAACTAAAGAAGTAATTTTAAAAAAAAAACACCCTTCCCCTGAAGAATGGCAGATATACGGATCTTGAGTTACCCAAATACAATTGCACAACACAGGTGAATGACACACAATGCCTGGCCTATCTTCTGCTCAGATTTATGTGACTCCCCTTCAGTGTAATTTCAGCCTGAGCGATCTAATTGAATTTCCTTCCAATTGGAATTCCAGAGAAAAATGAGAAAAAGATTGGGTCAAAATTTAGAGGGGTGGTTTCAACAGATGTAACGGAGACCCCTCTCCCTTCCCCCACTGCTCTTCTTCAGGAAATCAGCACATCAAAGTTAAATTTTATTTTATTTATATTATTTGTCAAGCATGTATAAGACACCAGATGTAAGTATAAATACGATTATGAATGCAGGAAATGGTGCCCCCCCCCCCCTTTTATGATGGTTTATGAACCCTCCCACTTCAATCCCAGGTCTAAAAACATGGGATTCTTCAAAATGACTACAAAGAGACTATTATATGTTCAAAAATGGAAGTCTGATACAATACTTTCATTTATGGCTGCCTGGAAATTTAGGACTTTGCATAATATGGGAAAAAATGCATTTAGGATTTGTGGTTTTGAGTAAAAAAAAAAGTACGCATTGTTTTATATTATATGAGATAATTTTATTATTTTTATTTCTATTTGCCGAAAAGGAGATTGGATACTTCTATTTTTCCTTCTTTCTGTACTTTCGCTTCTTTTTCTTTTTTCTTTTCTGTTTCTTAGCTCTTAAGCTTTTTGTAAAACATTTAATAAAAATTCATTTAAAAAAAAAACCCAAAACAAATCAAACATACCAGACAGGCAGTGATGAGCCAGCCCCAAGTCTATGGAGAAACTTGGGATCAAAGTCCAAAATTCTCCAGGTTAATAAAATCAGAGGCCCAAAACATGATCAAGTCAACCCAACCAGTTCAACCCAACCAGTTCAAGTTCTCCCTGCACCTCCACTTCAAATCAAAATAGAGCTGGAAGGGACCTCGGAGGTCATCTAATCCAACCCCCTGCTCAATCTCTTGTTAAAAACCACCATTGATGACCCTAAACCCACAACTTCTGGTGGCCAGCTGTTCCTCTGGTTAATCGTCCTCACTATTAGGAAGTTTCTCCTTTTAATTCCAGGTTGCTTCTCTTCCTTGATTAATTTCCCTCCATTGTTTCTTGTCCTGCCTTCTAGGTACTTTGGAAAATAAATTGAGCCCCCCTCCTCTTTGTGGCAGCCCCTCAAATATTGTCACTCCCTATCACCTAACTTTGGGGGGGGGGGAGGGGCTCCAAATCTAAGGAAATGAAGTTGAATACTGAAATTGTGATTTCATTCAGTAGTGGTTCCAAAAAATCTTGGTTATGTAGGAAAAACCTGGCTTAAAAAGAAGGCATATATATATATGTATGTGTGTGTGCAGGTGATATCTCGGGTTTCTTCCCCTGTAATTGCAAACATATCTTTGGAAGTATTGCAGCGACGTTTCGATGAAATCTCATTCATCATCATCTGGCTGATGTTCTCGGTTTGGTGCCTTTTAATTCAATTAGAACATCAGCCAGATGATGATGAATGAGATTTCATCGAAACGTCGCTGCAATACTTCCAAAGATATGTTTGCAATTACACGGGAAGAAACCCGAGATATCACCTGTACACACATATATACCCGTGAAAACTTACACAGACAAATATATATATAAAAGAAGAAACAACAGTCTTTTTACTGGAAAATTTATTTGTTTTAATAAATCAAACTCGTTATTTCACAGCTGGGTCGAGGTAAAGGGAGAGCTAGCATTGACTACATAACACAATTCTGGATTCGTAACACCGATGGAGAAAAGTTTGGATCACAGGTACAGGACAGCAAGGAAAAGAGTAAGGGAAAGAGAAGTTGGGATGGGGAACGGGAGGTGGGAGGGGGGCCAAGACCAATTCAATCCCCTCGCCCACCACCCCCTCCCCTCAAGCGTAGATTCAGAGTAACGGTACCACCGGGGCTGATGTTGTAATCGGAGAGCTTGCGCCCATCCTCCAAGGTCTGGCTGTCGTACACCAGCCAGAATTGGTCGTTTTGGATCCTTTCCTGCGCCACGATCTGGGCTCGGAATTGCGCCACCGTGTTGGATGGCAGGACGTGGTAAGTGGAGGTCCGGTTGTTGGCGTTTTTCAGCAGAACCGGGATGGACTCCTCGCTCTTCACCATCAGCAGGAGGGTGTCCCCGGTGCGCAGCCCGTAGTCCCCGAGCGGGGCGTTGTCCCGGAGGTCCAGGTGGGCGCCGTTGGAGCTCGCCAGCTTCTGCTGATAGGGGGGAACCCCGCTCTGGCGCCCCAGTTGAGTTTTGAACTCCCAAACGGTTTGGCTGGGGGCGCAAACCACGGAGTGGACCTGGCCGGTCAGAAGCTTCACGTTCAGAGTCAGCGCCTGGAAGCGGGGAAATAAAAACGCGCAACGGAGGATCCGGTTGGGAATCACAGCCCAGCAGAGGATCGCTTTAATCGGGCTGCGAAGGCGACTTTCCCACCCCAGGACGGGCCCAAAAAGGATGGGGGGACTCAGGACCCCTGCCCCGTTTGGAGAAGCCCCCCCACCGCACCGCACCGCACCGAGGATGCGATTTAGCGGAGCATCCTCCCGCCGCGGAGGCGCGCAAATCCCGCTTCTTACCATCTTCAGCCGCCGGTGCTTCGAGCTCTCTCCGTCCACCGCAAAACACACCACCACCGTCTCTGGCTCTAGCCGGCTCCGACCGCCTCCTTTTATACGTCCCGCCCGGGTTTCGAAGTTTCCAGGCGAGGCGGAGCTTCTCCGGAAAAGAAAACTGGGGGAAAAAGAAAACGAGCCAGCACTGAGATTCGGCGGGCGGAGAAAACGAAACTCGAAAGGGAAAGGGAAAGCGAAAGGAGAAAAGCGGCGCCAAGGGACTGGGCGAAAGGGCGAGCGGGGAAAGGGTTTTTTTTTCCGGGTGGGTAGACGGTGGGGAGAGGGAGAAAGGGACGCCCGATGTTTTTTAGGCGATCAGGAACAAACTGGCTTCGTTTATCGATGAACAGACTTGAAAGGGACCTTGGAGGTCATCTAGGCCGACCCCCACCCAAGCAGGAGACCCTAAACCATTTCTGACACGTGGCAGTCCGGTCTCTTCTTGAAAGCTTCCAGGGATGACGCTCCCACAATTTCTGAATAACAGAACAATAACAGATTAACAGAGTTGGAAGGGATCTTGGAGGTCATCTAGACCAACCCCCACCCAAGCAGGAGACTCTACTCCATTTCCGACAGGTGGCAGTCCGGTCTCTTCTTGAAAGCCTCCAGGGATGAAGCTCCCACAATTCCTGAATAACAGATTAACAAACTTGGAAGGGATCTTGGAGGTCATCTAGTCCAACTCTCCCCTGCCCCCACCCAAGCAGGAGACCCTACACCATTTCTGACAGGTGGCAGCCCAGTCTCTTTTTGAAAGCTTCCAGGGATGACGCTCCCACAATTTCTGAATAGTAGAACAATAACAGATTAACAGAGTTGGAAGGGATCTTGGAGGTCATCTAGACCAACCCCCACCCAAGCAGGAGATCCTACACCATTTCTGACCGGTGGCAGTCCAGTCTCTCCTTGAAAGCCTCCAGGGATGAAGCTCCCACAACTTCTGAAGGCAACTTCTGTTCCTTTGATCGATTGTTCTCACTGTCAGAAAATTTCTCCTTATTTCCAGGTTGAATCTCTCCTTGGTCAGTTTCCATTCATTCTTCCTTGTCTGGCCTTCAGGTGTTTTGGAGAATATTTATTTATTTATTTATTTATTTATTTATTTATTTATTTATTTATTTATTTATTTATTTATTTATTTATTTATTTATTTATTATTTATTTATTTATTTATTTATTATTTATTTATTTATTTATTTATTTATTTATTTTATTTTATTTTTGTGATTTATATGCCACCATTCTCCCTGAGGACTCAGGGCTGCTTACATAAAACAGTCACCAATACAAAACACGATAAATATAATTAAAATAAGATTAAAATCCACAATAACCACCATTAAAATTATAAAAACTATAGTTTTTACTGAAGCTATAGTTTGTTACTGAAGGCTGCCCTCAGCTGGCACAGGATGATGGAGTTTGGAGTGCCATCGATTTTAGAAGGAAGGGGAGCCAGGGATTGCTGCTCCAACCTCACCGCCCCCACCCCCAAAAGCTAAGTTGTTAAGTGAGACATTCATTAACTATTGGGCTGTTGGTTTGAGCTCCCAGCTTGGCAGTTTGACTGCAATTTGGCTGGCAATTTCGTCACCATTCAAGGAGACATCCTCACTGGCTTTTGAAGTGGGCTCCTCTGTCAAAACACAAAACAATTGCTTAACGCATTGTAAGCCGCACTGTGTCTTTTAAAAAAATAAAATAAATAAATACTGTTGGTTTTTTTTAATGTGTTGCAAAAGAGCATGGATGTGGTTTTCTCGTAGCATCATGTAGAAGATGCTGAAAGGCAAGGACTTTGTCTCAGTAGCAACAGCCAGCCAATCAGTCAGAAACCAAACGATGACTCAGAAGTATCTGAATAAACAACATTCATACTAATTTGTTCGGATACTTGTGAGTCACGGTTTCGGATTCCTTGATTGCCTGCCTGTTGTTACTGATACGTAAATTAGCAGACGGCTCAGAAACAACAGGCGGCCAATCAAACGATCTGAAACCAGAATATGACTCACAAGTATCCCATGACTCACAACAATAACAAATAACATTCATACTAATTTGCATCTCTTAAAAAATGGTATTTAAAGACCGGTGTTCCGACAGACGAGTACCATTCAAAACACACGGACGGCAGCTCCTCGAAAGGTGATGCAACGTTGGCAACCAAATTGCCATGCTCGGAGCTCAAGCCAACGGCACCCCACTCAGGCTACTAAGGTTCAAACACGTTGCATTTGTTCAGTGTGTTTTGCACCCCCCCCCCCCATTTTATGACCTTTCCTGCCCTGTTGTTAAGTGAATCGTCGGAGGTGTTCAGATAGCAAGATGGTGGTTTCACTGGATTTCCCATCGATTTTGCTTGTTAGGAAGTCCCAACAGGGGATCACGGGACATTGCAACTGTCATAAATGTGAGTCAGTTGCCAAGTTTGATCAGATGACCACTGGTGATGCTGGAATGGTCACTAAGTGTGAAAAATGGCCGTAAGTCACTTGTTTCCGGTGCCGTTGCAACTTTGAAACGTCACTAAATGAACTGTTATAAGAAGAGGACTCCCAATATGTCTAAAGGACCACCTTTCTCTGCCTATCTCAAATCAGTGACGCTGGGTGGCAAACAATCATAAAAACAATTAAAAAGTTAATGTAAAAAAGAAATTAAATATATTCAATCCTGAGGACTCTGGGATGGTCATCTTCTTGAAACATGTTGGGCCATGTTGGCTGATTGGTGGCCGATGATGATGACCAGATAACCCATTTTATACCCAAAGAAACAGCTGACCTCTGTAAAATAAGCCCTCTTCTACATCCCCACCGCTGTTGGCAGCATGAATTCTGGATCATTTAGCCGTAATAAACCCCTTGTGGCATCCGGCCCTCTCAATTCCTGGCAAATCGATGGGGAAGAAATGGAGGGAGTTTAAGTTTAATGCGATTTATATGCCACCCTATTTCCAATGGACTCAGGGCGGCTCACAACAATGACATTAATACAACATGAAATTAAAAGTCCAAATTAAAACAGTTTAAAAACAATTTAAAAACTGTTAAGAACACACACACACACACACACACACACACACACACACACACACACACACACATCAGTCCAGGCTACGAAACAGCCAGTTCTTCAAAAACCTGGAAAGAAAACCATCGCAATGTCTACCCCACCCTTAAACTCGTGCACAAATGGCTTGCAAGACGGAGGTAGTTTGAACAGTGTCAATGCTACAACAGGAAGTTTATGGAGTCGAAAACAATAAAAGCACAAATGCAACAAAAGCTGAAAATGTTTATTTAAACAAAGCACAGCCAATAATAAGAATCATTTCAACTGTAGTGCCATAGGAAGAAATATCATTTAACAAAATCAAGGAATAAGATTCCGTCAAGGAGTCAGTACATAAAGAATCAATCAATCAATCAATCAATCAATACAGGACCAAATTTTATATCCCTTCAGGAGCTGGGAGCCCTTTAACCCTTCAATCCAACAAGGCTCCTACTACCTAACAAAGATAAAAGGAAGGAGATTCAAATTGATTCATGAAGGTCCACGGCCTCTCTGTACTTCGCAGCTATATTGAGGGACTCATTCAGTCAGTCAATGACTACTTCAGCTTCAACCGCAACAATAGAAGAGCACACAATAGATACAAACTCAAGGTAAACCGATCCAAACTCAATTGCAGAAAATATGACTTCAGCAACAGAGTGGTCAATGCCTGGAATGCACTACCTGGACTCTATAGTTTCTTCCCCAAAACCCCAAAAGTTTAATCTTAAACTATCTACTGTTGACCTCACCCCATTCCTAAGAGGTCTGTAAGGGGCGTGCATAAGCGTCTAATGCTCCTTTTATTTGTATCCATCTCATGTATTCATAATCATATTTGCACTTGTATCTGTTATCGAATACATGCTTGATGAAATACATAAATAAATAAAAAAATAAGTTAATAAGACGCTTATTAATTGTCGAACTGTCAAAAAGTCGGTAGTTCAGTGGTTAGAATCCCTAGCACCGAGCAACGGGGTGAGTTCCCGTGACTTGTCCCAGCTTCTGCCAACCTAGCAGTTCGAAAGCAAGTAAAAAATGCAAGTAGAAAAATAGGGACCACCTTTGGTGGGAAGGGAACAGCGTTCCGGGCACCTTTGGCATTGAGTCATGCTGGCCACATGACCACAGAGACGTCTTCGGACAGCGCTGGCTCTTTGGCTTTGAAACGGAGATGAGCAGCGCCCCCTAGAGTCGAGAATGACTAGCACATATGTGCAAGACGAACCTTTACTTTTAAGCAGCTATATATACATGTTTGTTAAGTATGTGTACACTTTTGGGAGCAGTCCACATCATTTCATTTTTAATGTGTGCCAGTGTACCGACAGTAAAAAAAATGGCAATAAAGTTTATCTATCTATCTATTTAAAAGAGAAAAATTTTACCCAGCATGGATTTCATAAGCTCCTGGTTTTTTTTACTACGATTCCTCTCCAGGATGTGTCCAATTTTCCTGAGATACAGTAACAGCGTCATATGTTTCCTTAAAATCAGTCCCTTTACCTGTAATTTCTGGACATGAATATGTAAAATACACAACATAAACTACTGTATTTTTCGGAATATAAGGCACACTTTTTCCACCCCCAAAAGTGGGTGGAAATGTCTGTGTTATACAGTGAATGTTCCCGAAGCCCCACCCACCCACCAGCCCCCACCCCTTGGCCTCTGCCTCCCAGCAATTTGCCTCCTTGCAGCAAACAGCCTGGTCAGCTTCAGCACAGCCTGATTAGCACAAGCAGCTGATTGTCGGTTGGATTGGCCTCCCGAAGATCAGCTGTTTCAGGCTGCAGGGATTGCCATCACTTATTGCCGCCTTCGCACGCCCTTTTTTCGGCCTCTGAATCCCATTTTTTGCCTCCGCGTACTCCGTTTTCGGCCTCCGCTTGCCCCCTTTTCCAACTGTTCTGATCCCTGCTGCCTAGAACGATCCAAACGGGGCCTCTTCATCATAGAGTGCAATGGACTTCCTCCAGAAGGCACTTCCTTTGCCAGCTGGAAAAGACACAAAAATGGACCGTTGGTTATTTGCTGATGTCTGGAACTCTGCAGGAGATCTGTTCCTTTACCCTCAGCCCTGCAACTCAGAAGGGGGCAATTTGCTGTTAACAGTTGAGGCCAACTGATGATGTTACCTAGACTGAGTCATGAAAACAACCGAGCTCAGAGAGCACCAAGGACTCTACAGTGATTCTCCTCCTCTTTTCTACGACCCCACCTCCCTTCTAGTACTGATGATGCTATCCAGTTGGGTCATGAAACGTCTGGAAGAAAACAAGCCATCTCAGAGGATCCCTCATGTCAACCCTGAGCTACAAAATTCTCCTTTATTGGTACGAAATTGCTGTGGCCAACTCACTGCGGCCAAACCTCCGCAGGACAATTCAACAATTTCAGTTTAACTATTTCAAATAATTTTTTAAAATATTTTAATTTTTGCTATTCACGTTTCAGCCTTTCTCAAATAATTCTGTTCCACCATCTCTTTGATATTACAGTCTACGCAGTCCTCGACCCCAAGGGTACCCAAAGTTCCTGTTGCTAAATGACACATTTGTTAAGTGAGTTTTGTGACTTTTGTCCCGTTTTGTGACCTTCCTTGCTACATTTGTTAAGTGAGTCCCTGCAGTTGACAAATGAATAACATGCTTGTTAAGCGGATCTGGCTTTCCCCATTAACGTTGCTTGTCAGAAGGTCACAAAAAGGAGATGAAATGACCCTGGGACATTTCACACCATCATAAATACGAGTCAGTTGCCAAGCATCTGAATTTTGATCACATGACCGCGGGGATGCTGGAATGGTCACAAGTGTGAAAAACGGCCGTAAATCCCTTCTTTTCAGTGCGGTTGTAACTTTGAACTATCACCCAATGAACTGTTGTAAATCGAGGATTAATGCAGTGCAATTCTTGTGCTGTAGTAAGTTGTCCTGAACACCCTACAACTGGAGAGCTCAGTCTTGGAATTCAATCTCCCAACTCTGGACTAGAAAAGGCCTTTTCTTTTCTGGGGAGACGTCGTAAAACAAGGCCATGCCCCATTTCAAAGCCCACGGCACTTCTATTCAAATGTTTCCCCCTGATAATAGCACTTAGACTTATAGACAGCTTCACGGTGCTTTCCAGCTCTCTCTAAGCGGTTTATAAATGTCAGCCTTTTGCCTCCAACAATCTGGGTCCTCCTTTTACCCACCTCGGAAGGACGGAAGGCTGAGTCAACCTTCAACCGGTCAGGATTGAACATCTGGCAGTTGGAAGAGTCAGCCTGCAAGAGAAATTGCATTTAGACTTATATACCACTTTCCAGCCTCTCTAAGCGGTTTACAGAGTCAGCCTTTTGCCCCCAATAATCTGGGTCCTCATTTTACCCACCTCGGAAGGACGGATGGCTGAGTCAACCTTCAACCGGTCAGGATCGAACATCTGGCAGTTGGAAGAGTCAGCCTGCAAGAGAAATTGCATTTAGAATTATATATACCGCTTTCCAGCCTCTCTAAGCGGTTTACAGAGTCAGCCTATTGCCCCCAACAATCTGGGTCCTCATTTTACCCACCTCGGAAGGACAGAAGGCTGAGTCAACCTTCAACCGGTCAGGATTGAACATCTGGCAGTTGGAAGAGTCAGCCTGCAAGAGAAATTGCATTTAGACTTATATACCACTTTCCAGCCTCTCTAAGCAGTTTACAGAGTCAGCCTATGGCCCCCAACAATCTGGGTCCTCATTTTACCCACCTCGGAAGGACAGAAGGCTGAGTCAACCTTCAACCGGTCAGGATTGAACATCTGGCAGTTGGAAGAGTCAGCCTGCAAGAGAAATTGCATTTAGACTTATATACCACTTTCCAGCCTCTCTAAGCAGTTTACAGAGTCAGCCTTTTGCCCCCAACAATCTGGGTCCTCATTTTACCCACCTCGGAAGGGCAGAAGGCTGAGTCAACCTTCAACCGGTCAGGATCGAACATCTGGCAGTGGGCAGAGTCAGCCTGCAAGAGAAATTGCATTTAGACTTATATACCACTTTCCAGCTTCTCTAAGCGGTTTACAGAGTCAGCCTTTTGCCCCCAATAATCTGGGTCCTCATTTTACCCACCTCGGAAGGACGGATGGCTGAGTCAACCTTCAACCGGTCAGGATTGAACATCTGGCAGTTGGAAGAGTCAGCCTGCAAGAGAAATTGCATTTAGACTTATATACCGCTTTCCAGCTTCTCTAAGCGGTTTACAGAGTCAGCCTATTGCCCCCAACAATCTGGGTTCTCCTTTTACCCACCTCGGAAGGACGGAAGGCTGAGTCAACCTTCAAGCGGTCAGGATCGAACATCTGGCAGTGGGCAGAGTCAGCCTGCAAGAGAAATTGCATTTAGACTTATATACCACTTTCCAGCCTCTCTAAGCAGTTTACAGAGTCAGCCTATGGCCCCCAACAATCTGGGTCCTCATTTTACCCACCTCGGAAGGACAGAAGGCTGAGTCAACCTTCAACCGGTCAGGATCGAACATCTGGCAGTTGGAAGAGTCAGCCTGCAAGAGAAATTGCATTTAGACTTATATACCACTTTCCAGCCTCTCTAAGCAGTTTACAGAGTCAGCCTATGGCCCCCAACAATCTGGGTCCTCATTTTACCCACCTCGGAAGGACGGATGGCTGAGTCAACCTTCAACCGGTCAGGATCGAACATCTGGCAGTTGGAAGAGTCAGCCTGCAAGAGAAATTGCATTTAGAATTATATATACCGCTTTCCAGCCTCTCTAAGCGGTTTACAGAGTCAGCCTATTGCCCCCAACAATCTGGGTCCTCATTTTACCCACCTCGGAAGGACAGAAGGCTGAGTCAACCTTCAACCGGTCAGGATTGAACATCTGGCAGTGGGCAGAGTCAGCCTGCAATAGCAATTGTATTTAGAATTATATACCGCTTTCCAGCTTCTCTAAGCGGTTTACAGAGTCAGCCTCTTGCCCCCCACCATCTGGATGGAAGGCTGAGTCAACCTTGAGCCTGGTGAGATTCAAACTGCCAGATTGCAGGCAGCCAGCAGTCAGCAGAAGGAGCCTGCAGTATTGCACTCTAACCACTGCACCACCCAAAGAAACCCTTATCCCAAAGAAACCCAGCAAAAATGCAACTTTGCCGTTCTTTTTCCTCACCAGCACATTCCAGGGTTCAACCAAAGAACCATCTCGTTTCCGACAGCAATTCATGGAAGCGTAAGATTTTGCCTTTTCTGCAAGCCGATCCCAGCCTTTTGCCTCTCCAAGGTTTGCGGTTGGATCTGCTGGATCTAGGATCACTGGCCTGAAGTCCAATAAAGAAAGTTAGAGACATATGCGCAGGTTGGAGCAGATGAGTTTGGGCTCTGTTGAAATTCTCCGTGTCTCTTAAAAGATTTAGATTTTTAACATAAAAGAAGTAGAAATATTTCTTCACTGGAGGAGAGGCAGATCAAAGATCAATCAAATGAAATCAGAATTAACTTGGGGGTTGATCTCACCAGGACCCACTCAAAATATACCCCACGTCTTAGATTCTGGGGGGAATTGAAAGAAAACCAAGGTTGCTAAAATCCACAGGGCTCATCTGAGGCCAAAATGATGACCTGCCAACCATGATCTCATCGTGAAATATCGGCCCTTCAAGAATCTTGGAAGGCTGTTGAAACAACTCTCCAACTTGCACCTAGCATACTCAAGGCAGAGTTACTCCAGGATTCTATACCACGGTTCCCAACTTCCCTGGATTAATGAATCTCCACCAAACAGACTCTGCCCCAACTTCCGTTCAAGGATCAGCCTGATGTTCCAACATGTGGCACAAGCACCTCCATTACATCTTACAATTGGGACAAACATAGCATTTGTCATCACGCACCGTAGTGCAGAGTTACACAATTGTGTCTATGCTAGCCTATGTGGAATCTCCTCTGCCTTCAATTTTCCTAACCAACGTACGCTCACTTGCTAATAAGATGGATGAAATGCTCCTTTTAAACAGATAAAATTCTGATTTTCACAATTCAGCAGCCCTAGGCTTTGAAACCTGGTTAAATGAATCAATTGAAGATAGCAGCCTGCATATCCTAGGGTATCGGATTCAACGATCAGACAGAATTGCAGAAACAATTCTTAAAAAGAAGAGAGGAGGTTTATGCTCATATATCAACAACATCTGGTCTCAGGATATAACTATAATTATAAATTCTGTGACAAAAACTTATGAACTCTAGCTGATCATATTATGGAGTCTGAAGCCAAATACCCCGATTCACTGGCCATTATTCTGGGAGATCTCAACAAGGCAAACTTAAAGAGCGAGCTACCAAAATACATTCAGCATGTCAATTGTCCCACTAGAGGCAAGAATACTTTAGACCACACAATACTAAAAAATGCTTTACTCCAATTTGAAACTCGCTAGGAGCTGTTGTTGCAGGAGTGTCTCCATTAGGACAGATGTCATTACTGATTTTTTTTAAAAAAAATTACACTTGTTATCCAAGGTGGGAGACCTGTTTTTACGGAGCTGGTCCTGTAAATACTGCTTGATGATTTCATTGTCAAAATCGTAGTATTTTGTCCAATAGATGCGAATCTCCTTATAGTGCTCAATGAGCCAAAGCAACGTCCGGAATCCCTCTGCTGTGTCAAACTCATCCTGTCCACTTCCTTGTTCCCAGGCGTAGACAGTTAGTAGCTCAAGGGCATACTTTGGGGGAAATGGCTTCTCCTGTACCTGGGTTAAAACAGCAAAGCAGTTTCAATAAAGCTCATGGCAATATTTGAGTAATGAAGTTATATGAAAGATGATCCAACTTTGGCTGTCTTATAACTAATTAGCACCATTTTAAGGCAAAAATACTTAAGCAGACTTTATTATCTGGTCCCCTTGGTTGATTTCCCAAATGTCTATAAAAATTCAAACTCTGTGACTTGGTGACAGTAGGATGGTCTCGGTTTCCTCTCTTCCCCTCCCCCAAACAACTCCCCTCCCCCCCCCTATTTCCTGTCAGGCTGGCATCAAAGGGAGCAGGGTTGCAGTGGGAAGATGGCACTTATTCAGATGTTGAGATGTGTCTATTCATCTATTTATGTCTTCTCATTCTTCCTACTACCTATCTCCTCCCACTTATGACTATAACCTTGTTGCTTGCATCTCTACGATTTATATTGTTTTATTCATTTCCAGTATGATTTGATTGCTTATTTAGTACTCTGACTATCACTAAGTGTTGTATGTTGATTCTTGATGAATGTATCTTGTCTTTTTATGTACACTGAGAGCATATGCACCAAAGACAAATTCCCTGTATGTCCTGTCCTATCCTATCCTATCCTATCCTATCCTATCCTATCCTATCCTATCCTATCCTATCCTATCCTATCCCATCCCATCCCATCCCATCCCATCCCATCCCATCCCATCCCATCCCATCCCATCCCATCCCATCCCATTCCATTCCATTCCATATTTCTATTTCTATTTTTATTCCATTCCATCCCATCCCATCCCATTCTATTGCAACAAAAATCAGAATCATACAAGCCGTGGCATCCCTTGAGACTCTCTACAAAGGGGAAAATTGACACCTGAGGATCCATGAATAGCCAGGTTAAAAAAAAGAAATAGATCTAGAATGCTTGTTCCAGGAAGAAATGGCCAGGGGTCAAATGATCATATTTTGAACTCATTAAGCAAAGACCCAGCTCCCTTGAAGAGTCTTTGACACTGGGAATTATGGAAGGAGGAAAGCTGCTACCAAACTGGATGGAGGAGGAAGAGGAAGAGGAGGGCAGAATGTCAGGTGGCACCATATATAGCCTGCCATGAACTGGAGGGAGGGATAACAATGGGAGGGGGGATTTTGGGGGAAACTGAAAGCTGAGCCGCCTCGGGAAACCCTGGGAATTTCAGAACCGCTGGCTAAACTGAAAATTGGAAAAAGAAATCCTAGGGGCAAAAAATCAACGGTAACAATAATGAAAGTACTTTGCTGTTCCATTTTTCCATCCTGGTCTAGCCAACAGTACCTACAGCTAGATACTTTGGGATACTATATAAACATTTTTAGTGCACCCAGGGATTACCTGGGTGGGGGTCTCTCATCCAACTACTGAGTCCCCTCAACTTTGCTTTTCAATTTCAGCCCACGGCTGCTGTGCTGATATAAACTAAACTTGTTTATATAGTATCCCACAATTCTTTATAGTATCCCAATGAGATGAGGGTGGAAGTGTTTCCTACAAAAGGCTGACTCAGCAACTCTCCTAGACAGTCTGTGCAGATTCTCAAGTCAGGTCACGGTTGTTCCCAAGGTGTTTTTTGACAGGCCACTGGACTTTCTGGTTTTTCTTTCAAGACGTTTTGCTTCTCCTCCGAGAAGCTTCTTCAGCTCTGCCTGGATGGTGGGGAAAGGGAAGGATTGATACTCCTTGCAGTCTCCCTAAAAGGAGGCAAATGACCTGCTGTCTGCAAGGGGTATCAGTCCTTCCCTTCCCCACCATCCAGGCAGAGCTGAAGAAGCTTCTTGGAGGAGAAGCAAAAAGTCTTCAAAGAAAAAACATGAAAATCCAGTTGCCTCTTGAAAGAGAGTCTCCTAGACACAGTTACTCGTGGGGAAACTGAGTTCCATAAATTGGGACCCTGAATCCCTTCTCCAGGCAACAGACCTCTTTGTACCAGTATTTCACCAGGCGGATGAGGTCCTTCAGCTTGGTGGGTTTCTCCTTTATGAAATCCCTTTGCAGCTCCGTGAAGCAGGGAGAGAACTCGCCACATTTGCCTGTGAGTATCAGATCGACGTAGATCTGAGGGTCAGGCCTGGAGCGTTGATATTGGCCTGTCAAGAGAAAGTTCAACCAGGTCTCAAAAAGCCCTTTTGAAATTGTCCACCAAGCTTTGTAGACAGAGAATCTTACCCAATTTCTCCAGTGGAAAAACTGCTTCGGAAAGGCAGGTCTGGCGGGAAAGAGATCCCTCCTGGATCCTCTGCTGGGACTGCAAGGAAACTGAGGAAGCCAGCTGGATGCAACACTCACCCGCCCCTCAAAAGGACATCCCTTCCCACCCAGAAAAACCTCACCCATCTTCTCTCTGCCGTGGAAATAATGGCAGAAAGAAAAGGAACAAAGGAACAGATGGCGAGATGCTAAATTTTCCTGCTTGCTCTTCCGTTGCCAGTTCATTTCTCAGAACCACAGTGGGGCTCCGAGGACTATCTTATATAAATTACTGACATTCACTTTAGAGCAGCGGTCCCCCAACTTTTCCAGCTTGGGGGCCTGGCGTATGTGTGTGTGTGTTTTTGTGAGAGGGAGAGAGGGAGACAGGTGCATGTGCCACACAGCTCCATATGTGGCGACTGCGGTTGTGCCCACTCTCCGCTCGTGTGAGTGCAGCTTTGAGTGTGTGAGTGCTTGCCCATCTCTCCCGCGGCTCGGTTTCAAACAGGCCGCAGACCCGGGATTGGGGACCCCTCTTTTAGAGAACAAATAGGCTTCAGTGATCTCCATGGCCCTGGTGCTCCCTGCCCAACCCTAGCTGGTGGGGTGGGAGGGGGGAAAGAGGGGCTTTCCTTGCTCAGGAAGAAAACCCACCTAAGGCATCGTAGGCCGGCAGGACATCAAATTCAATGAAATCCACGGATTTTTTGGAACGTAATTTGAACTGGAGCACCCGAGGGTTGGACCACTGGGACTTCTCAAATATAAGTTCCAAACGCATGTTCTCCTTGCATTGGTTGAACCACCTTTCCGTCTCCTTGAAGATCATCTTCTGCTCCTCTTCCTTCTCTGTGTATCTTTTGAGAAGATCCAATAACAACCCCAGGTCAGCATTTGACAGATACGGCTCCCCCCGGCCTTCCTTCCGCCACCTTGCAATATCCTTGATGAGCATCTTCTGATCATTATCTTGCTCTATGTATCTTTCGAGGAGGTTACGGAATGGCATCAGGTCAGCATCTGACAGAGACAGCTCCTTCTTGCATTCCCGGAGCCACATTTTAATCTTCTGAATGATCTCCTTCGGATCCTTTTCCAGGTCTCTGTAACTTTCGAGAAGGTCCAATAACAACCCCACGTCAACACTTAACTTGTAGGGCTCCTTCTGCCATTCGTCGAGCCGCCTTTCTATCTCCTCAATGATCCCCTTCCGATGCATTTCCTGGTCTGTGTAACTTCTGAAGATGTTCAAGAACAGCACCAGGTCGGCATCTGACAAATACGGCTTCATTTGCCGATTGTTGACCCGCCTTTCAGTCTCCTCAATGGTCTTCTTCCAATTCTTTTCCTGGTCTGTGTAACTTGTGATAAGATCCCATAACAGATCCCAGTCAGGATGTGAGAAATGACATTCGTTGAGTTCCCTTGCAATCGCATGGATGAACCTCTTCCAATCGTTTTCCTGGTCAGCGTAACTTTTGAAGATGTTCGAGAACAGCTCCAGGTCGGCATCTGACAAATACGGCTGCTTTTGCCATTGGTCGATCCGCCTTGCAATCTCCTCAATGAACATCTGCCGCTCCTTTTTCTGGTCTTTGTAAATTTTGATAAGGTCCGAGAACAGCGCCTGCAAAGCACGTGAAAAACGCAGCACCACCGATATCCTGAGACACCTTTCAACCTCCTCAATGATCTTCTTCCGCTCCTTTTCCTGGTCTCTGTAACTTCTGAAGATGTTCAAGAAGAGCTCCAGGTCAGCTGTCCCGTTTTTCATGGATGTGCCTTTTCCCAGCGATCCTCCCTGAGAAAGGACAAATGGAGGGTTTCAGGTAGTGAGCCCCCTGGGTGTTTGCACCAAGGTAACGGTAAAGGTTCCCCTTGCACATACATGCTAGTCGTTCCTGACTCTAGGGGGCGGTGCTCATCTCCGTTTCAAAGCCGAAGAGCCAGCAGTGTCCGAAGACGTCTCCGTGGTCACGTGGCCGGCATGACTCAACGCCAAAGTTGCACGGAACGCTTTTACCTTCTCACCAATGGTGGTCCCTGTTTTTCTACTTGCATTTTCATACATAAATAATTTTTTTAAAAATTTGATTTATATGCCAATTATAATTTTATTGTCATTGTACGTCTATACCCATGCAACAAAATTTACTTCGAACTGCTTGGTTGGCAGAAGCTGGGACAAGTCACGGGAGCTCACCCTGTTACACGGCACTAGGGATTCGAACTGCCGAACTTTCTGATCAACAAGCTCAGTGTCTTTGCCACTGAGCCACCGCATCCCTTTGCACCAAGAGATACATATAATAAATGCAGCTGCCATCACCTGCTTGCCCTTGTGAAGAGGAGGAAGGTAGTAACTATTTGTTATGTGCCTAGCATAGAACCAAGGACTCTTTTCCTGAGATGATGCATTTTCCCCCCAGGGCCCTTGGCATCACTGGATAACCCAGCTCATCACCTCCCCAGAGTCTAATTGCTCTACTTGCATGGGAAAAATCCTAGGATCAATTGCAGGAGAGGCAGAGAAACTGCAAAAAAGGTTTTGAAGAAATCAGTGGCCAATCTCTTCTATATTGCTGTGAGACCCCCTTCTCCAAGACGGATGAGTTCAGGAAGTCACCAGGAATGGATTCTTAAACTGATCACTTAGGCTGGCATCTGTTGGGTCAACAGATGCCAGCTGCTTCTCCCTTCGGACAAAATGTGGGCCGATGAGACACTAACAGCTTTGGACATCCGAGATAGCAGGTCCATTGGGAAGCAGAGGCGCTGCTGGGGAGGATTGTCACTGCCCCCCCCTCCCCAATTCCTTCAAGCGATTTCCTGATGTTGTCCTGACCGTTAAACGTCTTGCCTCCAGAAGTTGGGAATGCTCCAACCCTGGAAGTTTTTAAGAAGGGACCGGACAAGCGTTCGTCTGACATGCCATACTAGAGTCTCCTGTCTGAGTAGGGAGTTGGATTACAACAGTGTTTCTCAACCTTGGTAGCTTGAAGATGGGTGGACTTCAACTCCCAGAATCCCCCAGCCCATCTTCAAGCTTCCAAGGTTGGGAAACACTGGACTAGATCTCAAAAGTCTCTTCCAACTCTGTTATTCTGCTAAACTAAAGTAAGAGTAGAACCGGATATATGACCTTTGGATAACTTTATATATTCATTATAAAATATATTCTAAAAGCAACCATATTCTGAAGACAAGAAATATGTGCAGCTGCAGAGAATACAAAGCCAACATGTAATTTCCTTTGACACTCTAAAGAGGCCCCCCTAACTTGTCAGAAGAAAGGAGCATCCCTAAAAGACATACGGCTGGAAGTGGTTAGGTCATGGACATCCATATGGGCTAAAACTTGTCCTTCAACAAGAAGAATTTGTACTTCAGCCAAATTACAAGAAGAATTATGAGTGTTGGATAAAGATAATGTAAAACTTTAATAATTAGGAAAATGACAATTAAAAATGACAAATGTATGTTAACCATATATGGAAAAGTTGCTGTGTTAGCAGAATCCTTTGTTTAAGAACTGTATAAAAGGTGTAGTGTAAAAGATGGACTCTTCATTCAGAACTTTCAGATACAACTCTGATTCTGAATCATTTTTGCGCAAAAATAAACCTAACTCTAGCTGCTCTTTGGGATGCCTCTTATATCCTTTCTTCCATAACAAAACTACTCCAGCAGAGCTGAAGGGGGGGATGAGCTCCACCGGTACTGCCCCCCTCTACCTCCCCACCTAATGTGGGGTCACTCAGTCCAGACAACAGAACTCCAAAAAACCTCCCCAAATCAGGACAGCTTGCCTAGTGGTGGTGGGGGGAAAAGCCCTTCCCAACTCCGTCTCCCTTCCCCGGGCAGAGCCTCCCCCGTCTCCCCAGCTCCCTGCCTGCCCATCCTCCGCTCACCTTCACCACCTTCAGCACCTTAACGCCCCTCCAGGGCGCATCCTGGAAGCAGCGTCTCTTGAGAAAGTCGCAGATGCGCTCGATCTCCTCGCCGGCCCTTCGCAGGAACGCCTGGCTGGGTTGCAGGTGCTCAGCGTGGAATTTGTCCAGGCGCCACGAAGCGACGGGGCCGAGCGAGCCCATAGCCAGAGCAGCAGCTCCGCTAAAGCCCAGCTGCCCCCCGGGCGCTCTCTTCTCACCTGCTTCGGATCACTTTCGTTTCCCTGGCAGGAAAGGGAGGTGGAGCTGGCAGCCCTTGAAGGGCTGAGGAAGGGCTGGTCATGTCGGAGTGCTACAAGGGTATCAAATCTGAGTGATAGATGATACAAACTCTATAAAATCTGAGTGCTGGATTATATAAACTTTATAGAATATCTGAGTGCTATAATGGATATAAAATTTGAGTGCTGGATTATATAAACTTTATACCCAATCTGAGTGCTAGAACATATAAACTTTATATAAAATCTGAGTGCTATAATGTATATAAAATCTGAGTGATAGATTGTATAAAATTCATGTAATATCTGAGTGCTACAATGGATATAAAATCTGAGTGTCGGATTATATAAACTTTATATAAAATCTGAGTGCTATAATGGATATAAAATCTGAGTGATAGATTGTATAAAATTCATGTAATATCTGAGTGCTACAATGGATATAAAATCTGAGTGTCGGATTATATAAACTTTATATAAAATCTGAGTGCTATAATGGATATAAAATCTGAGTGCTGGATTATATAAATTTTATAGAATATCTGAGTGCTATAATGGATATAAAATCTGAGTGCTGGATTATATAAACTTTATACCCAATCTGAGTGCTAGAACATATACACTTTATATAAAATCTGAGTGCTATAATGTATATAAAATCTGAGTGATAGATTGTATAAAATTCATGTAATATCTGAGTGCTACAATGGATATAAAATCTGAGTGTCGGATTATATAAACTTTATATAAAATCTGAGTGCTATAATGGATATAAAATCTGAGTGCTGGATTATATAAATTTTATAGAATATCTGAGGGCTATAATGGATATAAAATCTGAGTGCTGGATTATATAAACTTTATAGAATATCTGAGGGCTATAATGGATATAAAATCTGAGTGCTATAATGGATATGCAATCTGAGTGCTAGAATATATAAACTTTATATAAAATCTGAATGCTATAATATATGAAATCTGAGTGCTAAATTATATAAACTTTATATAAAATCTGAGTGCTATAATGTATATAAAATCGGAGTGATAGATTATATAAACTTTATACAAAATCTGAGTGCTATAATATATATGAAATCTGACTGCTAGATTATATAAACTTTATACCCAATCTGAGTGCTAGAACATGTAAACTTTATATAAAATCTGAATGCTATAATGTATATAAAATCTGAGTGATAGATTGTATAAAATTCATGTAATATCTGAGTGCTATAATGGATATAAAATCTGAGTGTCGGATTATATAAACTTTATATAAAATCTGAGTGCTATAATGGATATAAAATCTGAGTGCTGGATTATATAAATTTTATAGAATATCTGAGTGCTATAATGGATATAAAATCTGAGTCCTGGATTATATAAATTTTATAGAATATCTGAGTGCTATAATGGATATAAAATCTGAGTGCTAGAGTATATAAACTTTATATAAAATCTAAGTGCTATAATGTATATAAAATCTGAGTGCTAGAATATATAAACTTTATATAAAATCTGAGTGCTCTAATATATGAAATCTGAGTGCTAAATTATATAAACTATATAAAATCTGAGTGCTATAATGTATATAAAATCGGAGTGATAGATTATATAAACTTTATACAAAATCTTGAGTGCTATAATATATATAAAATCTGAGTGAGATTATATAAACTTTATGCAAAATCTGAGTGCTATAATATATATGAAATCTGAATGCTAAATTATATAAACTTTATACCCAATCTGACTGCTAGAACATATAAACTGTATATAAAATCTGAGTGCTATAATGTATACAAAATCTGAGTGATAGATTATATAAAATTCATGTAATATCTGAGTGCTATAATGGATATAAAATCTGAGTGCTTGAATATATAAACTTTATATAAAATCTGAGTGCTGTAATGTATATAAAATCTGAGTGATAGATTATATAAAATTCATGTAATATCTGAGTGCTATAATGGATATAAAATCTGAAAAGGGGTCTTGCAATCCTGGCTTGGCCTCTTCCTCCGACTTCTCCTGCAAGCCCTGGAACTGGGACCACCACCAATGTCAATGGAGGCCCCAGACCTCAGAGGGGATTTTAAGCTATTTGTTTTTGGAACCTACTCAGGCAAAATCTTTATTTTCAAGCAGGGTGGATTTGATTTAAATCAAGTCGATTTAAATCACGATTTAAATCCCTAGTAAAAAGGCTTGATTTAAATCAACTCAAGTGCTCTTGCTGTTGCCATTGCTGATTCAATTCCTACTAGTGCAGGATCTGCTAAATATCACAGCTGAAAGTCAGAGAGAAACTCGGAATTTAGTGATTTGCAAACCCAGATAGGGAATCGTACCGGAAGGCCTACGCAAAACACCTTTGGTGATCGTTGCAGGTTTCTAACCATTTTCCATAGAACTGCAAGACATTTTGATGGAAACGTCACTCAAGTGAACCAAGGGGAAAAAGAAGAACTTTAATTTTCTGGACTTTTAGCAGAAATTATTGGACAGGAAAGAAAAAACCGCAATGTTTACCCCACCCTTAAACTCGTGCACAAATGGCTTGCAAGACGGATGTAGTTTGAAGAGTGTCAGTGCTGCAACAGGAAGTTTGTGGACTCAAAAACAATAAAAGCATAAACGCAAGAAAAGCTGCAAATGTTTATTAAACAAAGCATAGCAAAAAATAATAATAATTTCAACTGCAATGTCATAGGAAGAAATATCATTTAACATCATTTTGGGCCAAAATATTTAATCATTTTAATGGGTTTTAACGTTTGTATTTGTTTATATTTTATCTTTGGCTGTTCACCGCCCTGAGTCCTTCGGGAGAAGGGTGGTTTATAAATTTGAATATAAATATAAATAAATAAATAAACAAAATCAAGCAATAAGATTCAATCATGGAATGTAAATACAAGACCAAATTTTATATCCCTTCGGGAGCTGTAGACCCTCGTCATTAACCCTTCCATCAAACAAGGCTCCCACCACCTAACCAAGATAAAAGGAAGAAGATTCAAATCAATTCATGAAAGTCCATGGTCTCTCTGTTCTTAGCATCTATTTGAGATGGACGGTGATTAATATACCTATAGCATCTCTATATGTTGGTTATGTATGTGTACACTTTTGAGAACAGGCCACAGAATTTCATGTTTAATGTGTGCCAGTGTGCCCACAATAAAAATGGCAATACAGTTTATCTATCTATCATCTATCTATCTATCTATCTATCTATCTATCTATCTATCTATCTATCTATCTATCTATCTATCATCATATCAATCAATCATCTTATCTATCATATCTATCAATCAATCATCTCCTTTCTCATCTATCTATCATATCAATCAATCATCTTATCAATCATATCTATCAATCAATCATCTCCTTTCTCATCTATCTATCTATCTATCTATCTATCTATCTATCTATCTATCTATCTATCTATCTATCTATCTATCTATCTATCTATCTATCTATCTAATCTATCAGAGAAAAATTTTAGCCAGCATCATATAATAACAGCATCGTATGTTTCTTTAAACTCAGCCTCTTTACCTGCAATTTCAGGACATGATTATGTGAAATACGCACCAACATAAAGTAATTGTGACTACAATCGGAAGTCAAATCTAAGCTGGATTTCATACTTGGATGCCACCATGGATGTCATCCCACCATGGATGTCATCCCACCCTGGATGAATGATGGCTTCTCTTCCATGTCTTGGATTCCTCAAACTAAGTTGGCATTTAACATCATGTTTTCTTTCATCCATTCCAGATTGGCCTGTGATTCCTGACTTTCCCATATATTTGAGCTCCTGAAGCAATATTAAAAGCCAAAGTGCATTGCCATTCAGCTGCTTCCACCCCACCATTTCAGATCCACACGGGGCCTCTTCATAATAGAATGCAACGGGACCATCCTTCCCTCCAAGGCACTTCCTTTGCCAGCTAGAAAAAAACACAAAAACGGATTGTTGGTTAATTGCTGATGCCTGGAACTCTGAGGGAGATCTGTTCCTTCACCCTCAGCCCTGCACCTCGGAAGGGGGTAATTGGCTGCGGCCAGCTTGCGGTTAACAATTGTGGCCAACTGATGATGTTACCTCGATGGGTTATGAAACGCCTGCCAGAAATCAACCAAGCTCAGTATCTTCCTCTTCCTCCTCTTTCCCTTTCCTTCTCCTCCTCTCTTGTCCAGTTCAAGAAAGGACCAGTCCTTTCTTGAATTGATGATGTTACTTAGTAGGGCCATGAAACGTTTGCAAGAAAACAAGTCAGCTCAGAGACTATCAAGGACTCCACAGTCTTCTTCCTCTTCCTCCTCATCCTCCTCGTCCTCCCCCTCCTGTCTACGAACCCAACTCCCTTTTAGCACTGATGATGTTACCTAGTTGGGTCATGAGACATCTGCAAGAAAACGAGCCAGTTCAGAGAAGTCCTCATTTTACCGACCTCGGAAGGATGCAAGGCTGATTCAACCTTGAGCCAGTCAGGATCGAACTACTGACAGCCTGGGAAGAGTCAGCCTGTAATAGCAATAGCACTTAAGATTTATATGCCGCTTGACACTGCCGGCAGCTGGCAGTTGCCTGAAGTAGCCTGCAGTCCTGCATTCTAACCACGGCTTCTTATCCCAGACAAATCAGAGCAAGAATGCAACTTTGCTGTTCTTTTTCCTCACCGGCACATTCCAGGGTTCAACCAAAGAACCATCTCGTTTCCGACAGCAATTCATGGAAGCGTAAGATTTCGCCTTTTCTGCAAGCCGATCCCAGCCTTTTTTCTCTCCGAAGTTTGCAGTTGGATCTGCTGGATCTAGGATCACTGGCCTGAAGTCCAAAAAAGAAAGTTAGAGTCATATGGGCAGGCTGGAGCAGATGAGTTCGGGCTCAGTTGAAATTCCCCACGTCTCTTAAGAGATTTAGATTCTTAACATGAAAGAAGAGCTGCTAACTGGAGCAAGCCAACAATTCAATGCAATTATTTAAAATCATTTAAAAAACAATTCTATAATTTTGGTCATTTCCATTTTATTTTGTCCTTTCTTTTGCATCCTTTCTTTAATGATTCTACTCCCTCATTTCTTTGATATTGATGTAATTCTTCTTCCATTTTTACTCACTTTTGTTGCCAGCAGTTTAGACATGAATGGCTGTGTGTTGAGGGGACAGCGCATTTACACTGTTATACAAGCTGTATACTCACTACTTCACATTGCAACCAAGTGTCATTTCTTCAGTGTTGTCACATGAAAAGATGCAATTTTTATTTATTTTTTAAATTTAATTTATATGCCGCCCTTCTCCGGAGACTCAGGGCGGCTTACAATGCTTTAAGGAAATACTTAAATATTTAAGAAATGTGAGAGGGTGTACTCATCTCTGTGATGTACTGTAACTACTAACTTTAGTTATTTTGTGGCTTAACTTGCTGTGTCAACCCAGCCAGTCTGATAACTTTTATTTCAGAGTATTGCACGGGATTAGAAAATGTACTTGCTTAAGCACCTACTTGGGCATTTTGTGCAAACCCAGTCAAAGGCTTATTAAAACCAAGCGTTTCCTAGTTGTTAAAAAATATTCTTCCCAGAGTAACAAAGTACTTTCCCTTAACTTCAGTATTTGGTGGAAAATCTACCATTTTACAACTACACCAATAGTAGGGCTACCATGGCCGGGTTGCAAAAATTCAGATAGATGGCACCAAAGAGTCGTGTTTCTCTCTGCTGCCTCCTAGTGGCCAGCAGGTTCATAAATGGTCTTCCTAAAGTCAGATGAAAATCAAGGTAGAACTTCAGGATTAATTTTGCAAGGAAAGAAGGGAAGCTGAGTGGGGGAACCACACATCATATTCTTTATTTCACAGCTGTTTTGCTCTCGCCACTCCAAAAAGGAAGAAACGTCGACACATAAAGCAACCAAAGTAAACAACAGCTCAACAGATGTTTGCATTTTACTCCAATATGAAACTCGATAGGAGCTGTTGTTGCAGGAGTCTCTCCATTAGGACAGATGTCATTACTGATTTTTTGGGGGGAAAAAAAACCTGCCTTGGAATTCAAGGTGGGAGACTGACCTTTTTTTACGGAGCTGGTTCTTTAAATACTACTTGATGATCTCAGTGTCAAAATCATAGTATTTTGTCCAATAGATGCGAATCTTCTTATAGTGCTCAATGAGCCAAAGCACTGTCCGGAAACCCACTGCCGTGTCAAACTGGTCCTGTCCACTTCCTTGCTCCCAGGCGTAGACGGTTAGTAGCTCAAGGGCATATTTTGGGGGGAATGATTTTTCCTGCACCTGGGTTAAAAGAGAAAAGCAGTTTCAATAAAACTCACAGGAGTATTTGAATGAAGAAGCCCAACAAAAGACAATCTATCCTTGACTATCTTATAAATAATTAGTACCATTTAAAGACAGATACACTTAAACAGATTTTATTTAAATCTATTTTAAAAGTGCTAATTATTTAGTTTTCCTCCCAAAACATAAAACAGTGGCCGAGAAACAATTGATTGTGAAGCTCTAATAATGGAAGTCAAGAAGCACCAGGAAAAAAAATGGGACGTAGATTAAATATCAAACAGACCACACAACAATAACACCAGATCCAGCAGCCAGCATCAGAATTGAAAACAGAGTTATTGAAGTGGGGAAGAGCTTCTGCTTTGTGGCATCAACCATCAACCGTAAAAGAACCAGCAGTCAAGAAATACACCAGAGACTAACACTCTGCAGATCAGCTGTGAAGGCCTTGAAAAAGATACTCAGATGTTGGGACAGTAGGGCAGACATGATGGAAGTGTTCCAGTATTTGTGTGCCTGCCACAAAGAAGAAGAGGAGTGGGTCCACTTATTCTCCAAAACACTCGAAGGCAGGACAAGAAACAACGGATGGAAACTAATCAAGGAGAGAATCAACCTGGAGTTAAGGAGAAACTTCCTGACAGTTAGAAAAATCAACCTTCGGAAGTTGTGGATGTTCATGATATGGAGTGGTATACACAACTGCAAATACAATCGAGATATGAAAAAGATGTAAAGTGATATGGTTTTTATTTGGAGATGACAGAATTGGATGAGATATTCACAGGAACAGATGAGAAAATGATTTTAAAAAAATCTATAGTTATTTACTTGGTATTAAATTAGAAGAAGAATAAGTAAAAGAAACCACAATTAGCATGGGCAAAATGTTTGGATATACAATAGAGTTAGATAAATGGCAGCAATTATGGGAAAGAAATTATAAATTAACAATGGCTACAGCATATTAAGAGAACTTGTATAAAATGTTTTACAGATGGCACATGTCACTGGAAAGTTTGGCAAAAATGTTTAAAGATAAATCAACTGAATGTTAGAATGCTCATTTTATCAATGGCTAACTAGCAGAAACAGAAGTTAGAAATCTGGAAGCATGAGAGAACGACGAATTACATGAGGAAGGTACAAACAGATAAGCAAATACTCTTGTTATTAGGTGATCATTATTAACGTTATGAATATTACTGTTATTATTACGATTCCTGTTTCTCAAAATCAACTGTATTCAGACAACACCCTTGTTTACGTAGACGATGAATTTTTTTTATATTAAATTAAAAAAAAAATTAAACTGGAGGGGGGGAAAAAAGCTAATAAGCCTGAACGCCATTTTAAAAGAGGGAAAACAAATCAAATGAAAATACAAAGTACGATGCAGGAAAAGCTGTTGCGAGGAATGCAGTTTTGATGCGTTCGTTTTGTTGGTTTTTTGTTTGTGTGTGTGTGTGTGTATTGTGCCTTTTTTTTTTTTTGGTATTGTGTATTTTAACTTTTGGAAACTTAATAAATATTACATTTTAAAAAGAAAGAAAGAAAAGAAAATACAAAGTATCTACGTTGGTTAACACATGACAAAACCCATCTCCTTTGTTTGCAACAGAATATTTCAAGACTCCCCCAACCCCACCCCACCCCACACCCCCAAGTCAGGATGGCTTGCCTAGTTTTTTCCAACCCCGCCTCCCTTCCCTGGGCAGAGCCCCTCTCTCTCTCCCCTCCCTCCCAGGCCCTTACCTGCCCATCCTCTGCTCACCTTAACTACCGTCTTCACCTTAACGCCATGCCAGGGCCCCTCCCGGAAGGGGGACGCCTTAAGAAACTCGCAGAAGGAGTCGATGGCTTGGTGCACCTTTTGCAGGAACTCCTCGCTGGGTTGCAGGTGGTCATGGTGGAACTTGTCCAGGCTCCACGATCCAACTTGGCTGAGAGATTCCATGGCCAGAGCAGCCGACTTCCAACGCAAACTTCCACTTCCCTGGCTTTCATTTCTCCTCCTTCCCTGGCAGGAAACGGAGGGTGGAGCTGGCAGCGCTTGGAGGGCCGAGAAAGGGGCTGGAAAAGGGGCTGGAGAGGAAGGGAAGGGCGGCTGGAGGAGGCGCCTTCCCGCTGATCTGCTCCGAGGAACAGAGATGGGTTTCCGCAGGTTCTAACCAGTTCTGGAGAACCAAACCGGTAGCAGAAATCTTGAGGAGTTCGTAATAAGAGCCTCAGATAGCTCAACAGGCTAAACAGCAACATTCAGCTGTCTGCAATGATTGCAAGTTCGAGGCTCAAGGTTGACTCAGCCTTCCATCCTTTCTAAGGTAGGTCAATTGAGGACCCAGTTTGTGGGGGCAATAAGCTGACTTTGTATTAAAAAATATACAAAAGTATGAAGGCTGTTGCTTAACGCATTGGAAGCCGCCCTGAGTCTCCGGAGAAGGGCGGCATAGAAATCAAATTTTAATTTTTTTAAAAAAAAAACAACCCCCCCCCTACTCATTAATGGTCACGCTTTAACTGTCAATTTATCAAGCCCCATTGTTTCGTAGCGGAGCTATTCAGCTCAGTATAAATATAAAGCATCTTCTTGAGGCGAGCAGTTCCACTGGTTAATGGTTCTGGCTGTCAGGACATGGTTTCTAAGCCTGTATAAAAGCCTAAATGCTCCAATAAAAATCTGAGTGCTGGGTTTAATGTGGGGATAATACAGCTACATGAACATTGAAGGGCCCTCTATCTCTCCTGATCATAAGAAAGAAATACGCTTGTTTGGAGATGTCACCAAGTCAGTTAAATTCCAGTTTTGTTAATCCATAACTTCTGAGAGACCAAGCTGTCACAGTCGGAAGGAAAATCATATTTATTTATTATTTATTTATTATTTCAACTTATATATCGCCCTTCTCCCAGGGATGGGGGGGTGGTGGTGGGGAATTCAAGGCGGTGAACAGCCAAACTTAAAACACATATAGTACAAAAGTTCAGGAAAACTAAAATAAATGAAATCATCGGCATTAGCAATTGAAAATCCCAAATCTACAAATCGAAGAATTCCCAATTTAAAACGCAAAATCAATAAAATCAAGAATTTAAAAACCCCATTAAAACCAATGAAACTAGGCCAGCTTGTTGAAATAAGTGAGTCTTCAGGGCCTTTCGGAAAGCGCGGAGGTCCGGGATCGATCGTATTCCAGGAGGTAGCTCATTCCACAGGGCGGGTGCCCCCACAGAGACCGCCAGGGGGAGGGGGCTGGCGGCCCCTTCCCCCTGGGGGCCGCCAGCCGATATGAAGCAAGAGTTACTTATTACCCAAAGCGGCTATTAACCTACCCCTCAGCAATCACAAAATTAATTAGCTAAGATGATCTTATGTACTAGAAATTAATGTAGGAACTTAGTAAGATAGAAAACTGATGAACGTATCAATCATCACCTAACAAATATATGTTAACCATATATGGAAAGCTGCTGTACTCATATCAAATCCTTTGCCATGTTAAGGTATAAAAGCCATTGAATCAGAGCTCTTCTTGGTTCAGAATTGCAGATACAAATCTGATTCTGAAACGGCGCAATAATCTGTCTCCGGCTGACGTTTCGCTTCTCATCCAAGAAGCTTCTTCAGAGCTGGTTTTTCTTTGGAAGATGTTTCACCCCAACATTTCAGATCCACACGGGGCCTCTTCATAATAGAGTGCACCAGCTTTCCTCCTGAGGCACCTCCTTTGCCGGCTGAAAAAGACACAAAAACGGACCGTTGGTTATTTGCTGATGTCTGGAGCTCTGCGGCAGGGGTGAAATCTATTCACCTTCGCCAGCGGTTTGGAAGTGCACGCTCCACGCTTGGGCCCTCTGCGCATGGGCAAAGGATGAAAAAAAGGTTACTCCCTGGTTAAAACCAGGAAGTAATGACATCTGGGCTGGTGGGCGGAGTCTCAGCCCAGATGTCAGCCCAAATGCTACGGGTTCAGCTGAATCCGTAGCATTTCAACCCTGCTCTGCAGGAGATCTGTTCCTTTACCCTCAGCCCCGCAACGCGGATGGGGGTAATTTGCTACGGCCGACTTGCGGTTAACAGTTGTGGCCAACTGATGATGTTACCTAGATGGGTCATGAAACGCCTGCCAGAAATCAACCCAGCTCAGAGAGCATCGAGGCTCTCTCATATCATTCTCCTTTATTGATACCAAATTGCTGGGGCCGAGTGACCATGGCTAACCCTCCGCAGGACAATTCAACCATTCAGTTGAATTATTTCAAACAATTTTTAAAAATATTTTAATGGTTGCTATTCACGTTTCATCCTTTCTCGAATGATTCCGTTCCACCATTTCTTTGATTATTACACGCGGTCCTCAGCGTACGGCCACGAGGGAGCCCCAGATTTCTGTGGTTCAGTGATACATTGGTTAAGTGTGTTTCGTCCCGTTTTATGACCTTTCCTGCCAAAGTTGTTAAGTGAGTCCCTGCAGTTGACAAATGAGTAACACGCTTGTTAAGCGAATCTGGCTTTCCCGTTGACGTTGCTTGTCGGATGGTCACAAAAAGGGATCACGGGACACTTCACACCGTCATAAATACGAGTCAGTTGCCAAGCATCTAGATTGTGTCACGTGACCCTGGGGATACTGCCATGGTCACAAGTTTGAAAAATGGCTGTAAATCACTTTTTTTCAGTGCGGTTGTAACTTTGGAAATGTCACCCAATGAACCGTTGTAAATCAAGGACTCGGGCAGTGTAATTCTCGTGCTGTAGTGAGTTGTCCTGAACGCCCTACAACTGGAGAGCTCAGTCTTGGAATTCAACCCCCCAACTCTTCTTCTTCCTCTCTGGGGAGACACCATAAAACAGAGGTCTTCAAACTTGGCAGCTTTAAGATTTGTGGACTTCAACTCCCAGAATTCTCCAGCCAGCTGGCTGGAGAATTCTGGGAGTTGAAGTCCACAAGTCTTAAAGCTGCCAAGTTTGAAGACCTCTGCCATAAAACAAGGCCCTGCCCCATTTCAAAGCCCACGGCAATTCTGTTCAAATGTTTCCCCCTGATAATAGCACTTAGACTTATAGACAGCTTCACGGTGCTTTCCATCCCTCTCTAAGCGGTTTATAAATGTCAGCCTTTTGCCCCCAACAATCTGGGTCCTCATTTTACTGACCATGGAAGGACGGAAGGATGAGTCAACCTTGTACCGGTCAGGATCGAACATCTGGTAGTGGGCAGAGTTAACCTGCAATAGCAATAGCACTTAGACTTATATACCGCTTTACAGCCCTCTCTGAGAGGTTTACAGAATCAACATCTTGCTCCCAACAATCTGGGTTCTCATTTTACTGACCTCGAAAGGACGAAAGGCTGATTCAACTTTGAGCCGGTCAGGATCGAACTTCTGGCAGCAGGGAGAGTCAGTCTGCAACAGCAATAGATTTATATGCCGCTTCATAGTGCTTTTACAGCCCTCTCTAAGTGGTTTACAGAGGAAGGAAGGAAGGAAGGAAGGAAGGAAGGAAGGAAGGAAGGAAGGAAGGAAGGAAGGAAGGAAGGAAGGAAGGAAGGGCAATAGCACAACATATACCACTTTACAGTGCTTTCCAGGCCTCTCTAAGCGGTTTTACAGAGTCAGCCTATTGCCCCCAACAATCTGGGTCCTCATTTTACCCACCTCGGAAGGACGGACGGCTGAGTCAACCTTGAGCCGGTCAGGATTGAACTCCTGGCAGCCAGCAGTCAGCAGAAGTAGCCTGCAGTACTGCATTCTAACCACTGCACCACCACAGCTTCCTTATCCCAAAGAAACCCAGCAAAAATGCAACTTTGCCGTTCTTTTTCCTCACCGGCACATTCCAGGGTTTAACCAAAGAACCATCTCGTTTCCGACAGCAATTCATGGAAGCGTAAGATTTTGCCTTTTCTGCAAGCCGATCCCAGCCTTTTGCCTCTCCGAAGTTTGCGGTTGGATCTGCTGGATCTAGGATCACTGGCCTGAAGTCCAAAAAAGAAAGTTAGAGTCATATGGGCAGGCTGGAGCAGATGAGTTCGGGCTCAGTTGAAATTCCCCATGTCTCTTAAGAGATTTAGATTCTTAACATGAAAGCAGTGGAAATATTTCTTCACTGGAGGAGAGGCAAATTAAACATCAATCAAATGAAATGAGAATAAATTTGGGGGCTGATCACACCAGGACCCACTCAAGAAATACCCCACGTCTTAGATTCTGGGGGGAATTGAAAGAAAACCGAGGTTGCTAAAATCCACAGGGCTCATCTGAGGCCAAAATGATGACCTGCCAACCATGATCTCATCGTGAAATATTGGCCCTTCAAGAATCTTGGAAGGCTGTTGAAACAACTCTCCAACTTGCACCTAGCATACTCAGGGCAGGGTTACTCCGTGTTTCTTTACCACGGTTCTCAACTTCCTGGATTAAGGAATCTCCACCAAAAAGACTCTGCCCCAACTTCCGTTCAAGGATCAGCCTGATGTTCCAACATGTGGCACAAGCACCTCCATTACATCTTACAATTGGGACAATCTCCAAGATCCCTTTCAACTCTTCTGTTCTGTTCTGTTCTGTTCTGTTCTGTTCTGCTCTGCTCTGCTCTGCTCTGCTCTGCTCTACACTACTCTACTTACCCTACCCTGCCCTACCCTACCCTACCCTACCCTACCCTACCCTACCCTACCCTACCCTACCCTACCCTACCCTACCCTACCCTACTCTACTCTATTCTATTCTATTCTATTCTATTCTATTCTATTCTATTCTATTCTATTCTATTCTATTCTATTCTATTCTATTCTATTCTATTCTATTCTATTGATGAAATAAATAAAGTAAAATAAAATAAAATTTTACAACTACACTAATAGTAGGGCTACCATGGCCGGGTTGCAAAAATTCAGATAGATGGCACCAAAGAGTCGTGTTTCTCTCTGCTGCCTCCTAGTGGCCAACAGGTTCCTAAATGGTCTTCCTAGGTCAGATGAAAGTCAAGCTAGAACTTCAGGATTAATTTTGCAAGGAAAAAAGGGGAAGACGAATGGGGGACCACACTTCATATTCTTTGATTCACAGCTATTTTGCTCTCGCCACTCCAAAAAGAAACAAACATTGATGTATAAGACAGCCAAAGGAAGCAACAGCTCAAGAGGTGTTTGCATTTTACTCCAATTTGAAACTCGCTAGGAGCTGCTGTTGCAGGAGTTTCTCCACTAGGACAGATGTCATTACTGATTTTTTGGGAAAAAAAACCTGCCTTGGAATTCAAGGTGGGAGACTGACCTTTTTTTACGGAGCTGGTCCTGTAAATGGCGGTTGATGATCTCATTGTCAAAATCGTAGTATTTTGTCCAATAGATGCGAATCTCCTTATAGTGCTCAATGAGCCAAAGCACTGTCCGGAATCCCTCTGCCATGTCAAACTTCGTGTGTCCACCTCTTTGCTCCCAGGCATAGACAGTTAGTAGCTCAAGGGCATACTTTGGGGGGAATGGCTTCTCCTGCACCTGGGTTAAAACAGAAAAGCAGTTTCAATAAAACTCACGGCAGTATTTAAATGATGAAGCTATATGAAAGATGATCCATCTTTGTCTATCTTATAATTAATTAGCACCATTTTAAGGCAAATATACTTAGACTTTATTAGACTTTATTATCTGGTCCCCTTGGTTGATTTCCCAAATGTCTATAAAAATTCAGACTCTGTGGCTTGGTGACAGTTCCAGGGTTTTGGCACTCCTTCTGCTCCCAGGCCAGGTGGCCTCGGGTCCCTCTTCTGATGTCCCAAGTCAGCAGTAGGATGGTCTCAGTTTCCTCTCTTTCCCCTCCCCCCGTATTTCATGTCAAAGGGAGCAGGGTTGCAGTGGGAAGATGGCAGCTCCGACATACTCAGATGTTGGGATGTGTATGTTCATCTATTCATGTGTCTCCTCAAGGATTTATTCTCCTTGCAAACAGCTGGTCATTTGCATTCTTTTACAGAGTGATTGAGGCCACCCGAGGACCGCTGGTTTGAAAGAGGGGTCAAAGAGGCCATCAGTGTCAAAATTGAACAGCTCTCTCTCAATAGAAGGGGAGGGATAGGACCTCATCTGTCTCCAAACTACAACAAAGTCCTTTCAGCAGTTCCAGTTGAGGACACAGAGAAACCTCCAAGTGGCCTCAATGACCCTCCAAAAGGAGGCAAAGGACCAGCTGTCTGCAAGGAGTATCAATCCTTCCCTTCTCCACCATCCATTCAGAGCTGAAGAAGCTTCTTGGAGGAGAAGCAAAAAGTCTTCAAAGAAAAAACATGAAAATCCAGTTGCCTCTTGAAAGAGAGTCTCCTAGACAATGTTACTCGTGGGGAAACTGAGTTCCATAAATTGGGACCCTGAATCCCTTCTCCAGGTAACAAACCTTTTTGTACCAGTATTTCACCAGGCGGATGAGGCTCTTCAGCTTGGTGGGTCGGTCCACGATGAAATCCCTTTGCAGCTCCGTGAAGCAGGGAGAAAACTCGCCACATCTGCGTGTGTGTATCAGATCGACGTATATCTGAGGGTCAGGCTTGGAGCCGTCATATTGGCCTGTCAAGAGAAAGTTCAACCAGGTCTCAAAAGCCCTTTTGAAATAATTCTCCACCAAGCTTTGTGGACAGAGAATCTTACCCAGTTTCTCCAGTGGAAAAACTGCTTCGGAAAGGCAGGTCTAACAGGAAAGAGATCCCTCCTGGATCCTCTGCTGGGACTGCAGGGAAACTGAGGAAGCCAGCTGGGTGCAACACTCACCCCCCCCCTCAAAAGGACATCCCTTCCCACCCAGAAAAACCTCACCCATCTTCTCTCTGCCGTGGAAATAATGGCAGAAAGAAAAGGAACAGAAGAACAGATGGCGAGATGCTGAAATTTCCTATTTGCTCTTCAGTTGCCAGTTCATTTCTCAGAACCGCAGTGGGGCTCTGAGGACTTTCTGAATTGCTTACATACAACTAAGTTACTGACATTCACTTCAGAGCAGCGGTCCCCCAACTTTTCCAGCTTGGGTGGGGGCCTGACCTGGTGTGTGTGTGTGTGTGTGTGTGTGTGTGTGAGAGAGAGAGAGAGAGAGAGAGAAAGGGAGGGGAGCTTTGCGCATGTGGGTGCTTGCTTGCCTGTCTCTCCCGTAGCTCGGTTTCAAACAGCCTCAGACCCAGGATTGGGGACCCCTCTTTTAGAGAACAAACAGGCTCTGGTGGTCTCCATGGCTCTGATGCTCCCTGCCCAACTCTAGCTGGTGGGGGGGGGAAGGGGGCTTTCCTTGCTCAGGAAGAAAACCCACCTAGGGCATCGTAGGCTGGCAGGATATCAAATTCAATGAAATCCACGGATTTTTTGGAACGTAATTTGAATTGGAGCACCCGAGGGTTGGACCACTGGGACTTCTCAAATATAAATTCCAAACACAAATTCTTCTTGCATTGTTTGAACCACTTTTCCGTCTCCTTGAAGATCATCTCCTGCTCCTCTTCCTTGTATCTTTTGAGAAGGTCCAATAACAACTCCAGGGCAGCATTTGACAGATACAGCCCCCCACCACCTTCCTTCCACCTCCTTGCAATCTCCATCTGCTCTTCGCTGTCTCTGTATCTTTTGAGAAGGTCCAATAAGAACCCCAGGTCAGCATCTGACAAATATGGGTTCCCCTGGTCATCTTTCTGCCACTTTGCAATCTCCTCAATAGTCATCATCCGGTCCTCTTTCTTGTGTCTGTATCTTTTGTAAAGGTTGAATAAAAACTGCAGGTCAGCAGTTGAGAAACATGGCTCCAGCCAGCCTTTGTTCCTCCACCATTTGATCTCCTTAATAATCTTCATCCGGTCATTTTCCATCTTTAAGTATCTATTGAAGAAGTAATTTAACTGCGCCAGGTCAGCATCTGACAAATACAGCTCCTTCTGGTATTCCTGGTGCCACCTTCTAATTTTCTGAGTGATCTCCTCCGGATCCTTTTCCAGGTCTCTGTAAGTTTCAAGAAGGTCCAATAACAACCCCACATCAACAGTTAACTTGTAGGGCTTCTTCTGCCATTCCTCGAGCCGTCTTTGGATCTCCTCAATGATTCCCTTCCGATCCTTTTCCTGGTCTGTGTAACTTTTGAAGGTGTTCAAGAACAGCACCAGGTCGGCATCTGACCCATTTTTCATGGATGTGCCTTTTCCCAGCGATCCTCCCTGAGAAAGGAAGAAGGGAGGGTTTCAGGTAGGGAGTCCCCTGGGTGTTTCCACCAAGAGACACACACGCATCATCATCGTCACCTTTATTGTCACTGCCCAACATATGCACAATGAGATTGGTGGACCTCCCTCAGTGCCCACCCCTCCCAACACAATACAACTCACAGTGAAGACAGAAAATCCCTAACCCGATAAACCCTATTAAGAAAACACCCAGTCCTATTGCACCCGTGTGAACACGTTACACGTTGCACCGGCCTTGCAAGTCCATCCTACTACGTAGTTACAATGTTATTTGGCATTCTGGAGCCTGGCAGCCCACGGATAAAAACTGTTCTTTCAGCCTGTTTGTGTGGCTGCCTATGCTTCTATATCTTCGTCCCGATGGTGGGAGGATAAAGAAGGGCTGACCAGGGTGAGTGTCGTCCCTGAGGATTTTCCTCACTCTTCTAAGGCAGCGAGCCCTAGCGATCTTGTCTAGTGGTATCAGGGCACAGCCGACGATGTTTTGTGTGTTCTGTTAGTGTGATTCTATTCTATTCTATTCTATTCTATTCTATTCTATTCTATTCTATTCTATTCTATTCTATTCTATTCTATTCTATTCTATTCTATTCTATTCTATTCTTCTTCCTTCTTCCTTCTATTCTACTCTACTCTACTCTACTCTACTCTACTCTACTCTACTCTACTCTACTCTACTCTACTCTACTCTACTCTACTCTACTCTATTCTTCCTTCCTTCCTTCCTTCTATTCTATTCTATTCTATTCTATTCTATTCTATTCTATTCTATTCTATTCTATTCTATTCTATTCTATTCTATTCTATTCTATTCTATTCTATTCTATTCTATTCTTCCTTCCTTCCTTCCTTCCTTCCTTCCTTCCTTCCTTCCTTCCTTCCTTCCTTCCTTCCTTCCTTCCTTCCTTCCTTCCTTCCTTCCTTCCTCTATTCTATTCTATTCTATTCTATTCTATTCTATTCTATTCTATTCTATTCTATTCTATTCTATTCTATTCTATTCTATTCTATTCTATTCTATTCTACATGTAGTCAAACATGGTACATATTTGCATCCCATAATATCAAATCCCATAATATAAAAAAATACAAAATATCTACATTGGTTAACAAATTATAAAACCCATCTCCTTTGTTTGCCCCTCCAACAACAGAATACTTCAAGACTCCCCCAAACCTGTCTCCAAGTCAGGATAGCTTGCCTAGTCATGGAGTGAAAAGTTCTTCCCCAAACCGTCTCCCTTCCCTGGGCAGAGCCTCTCTCTCGCCCCCTCCCCAGCTCCCTCCCAGGCCCCTACCTGCCCATCCTCTGCTCACCTTCACCACCTTCAGCACCTTAATATCTCTCCTGAGCCCACCCTTGAAGCAGGACGCCTTAAGAAACTCGCAGATGGAGTTGATGGCTTGGCCCGCCTTTTCCAGAAACTCCTTGTTGGGTTGCAGGTGGTCATTGTGGAACTTGTCCAGGTCCAACGATCCGTCTTGGCTGAGAAATTCCATGGCCAGAGCAGCCGACTTCCAACGCAACTCTCCGCTAAAGCCCAGCTGCTCCCTGGCTTTCGTTTCTCCTCCTTCGGACCAGTTTCGTTTCCCTGGCAGGAAACAGAGGGTGGAGCTGGCAGCGCTTGGAGGGCCGAGAAAGGGCTGGAAAAGGGGGGCTGGAGAGGAAGGGAAGGGCGGCTGGAGGAGGCCACTGATCTGCTCCGAGGAACAGAGATGGGTTTCGGCAGGTTCTAACCAGTTCTGCAGAACCGGTAGCAGAAATTTTGAGGAGTTCTGAGAACTGGTAGTAAAAATTCTGACTGGCCCTGCCTCCATCTATTATTCTTTGCCTCCTGAGTCCCCAGCTGATCTGGAGGAAATGGGGATTTTGCAGCATCCTTCCCCTGAAGGGAGATGGGAATCGAGATTTTACAGTATCCTTCTCCTGCCACGCCCACCAAGCCACACCCACAGAACCAGTAGTAAAAAATTTTGAAACCCCACCACTGCCGAGGAAGATCGGCTAAAGGAAATTACAGATGATCCGAGTTGGAAGGGACCTTGTAGGTCATTTAATCCACCCCCTCACAAGCAGGAGACTCTACACTATTATTGACAAATGGCAGTATATATCTTGGGATGCTTTATATATATATATATATATATATATATATATAAAAGTGAAATACCATCATCACGAAATCTCCAGAACCGCAAAGCCTACAAACTTGAAATTTGGCACGTGTGTCCCTCTTGGCTTCTAGGTGCTCGCTAAGAAAGGATTTTTTGAAATGACCATCAGATCATTAATATTTCATTTATTATTATTAACACGCTTTGATCAGTGGTGGGTTCTTACCGGTTCGCTCTGGATTTTGTGAACCGGTAGTAGCGGCAATGCAGAGGTGGGTTTCAGCAGGTTCTGACCGGTTCTGGAGAACCAGTAGCGGAAATTTTGAGTAGTTCAGAGAACCGGTAGTAAAAATTCTGACTGGCCTCGCCCCCATCTATTCTCTGCCTCCCAAGCCCCAGCTGATCGGGAGGAAATGGGGATATTGCAGTAACCTTCCCCTGGAGTGGGGTGGGAATGGTGATTTTACAGTATCTTTCCCTTGCCACGCCCACAAAACCACACCCACAGAACTGGTAGTAAAAAAATTTGAAACCCACCACTGCAGCAGCGGGAGGCTCCGCCCACCTGTTCGGACATCATCACGGACGCTCTGCGCATGCACGCTCCTGTTGTGAACCGGCAGCGAAGGTAAGTGGACCCCACCCCTGGCTCTAGCTAAGGAGTTAGACGTTCTACTCCCCCTCCCCACCTGAAAAGAACTCTGTTCCAACTGCCACTTGGGCATGGGCGTGGCCAGCACGTGACTCATCCGCCCTGCGGGCTGGGAGTTTAGACCTTCTATCCCCCAGAAGGGGATAAGTTAGGAGAGGCTTCTATGGGGCAAGCCAGAGGGAGAGAAGGGGAGAGGAGAGGCCGATCGTAACTACTCATTAATGTTTACGCTTTAACTGTCAATTTATCAAGCCCGATCACATAGTTTCATAGCAGAGCTATTCAGCTAGTATAAATATAAAGCAACTTCTTGAGGCGAGCAGTTCCATTGGTTAATGGTTCTGGCTGTCAGGACATGGTTCCTGAGCCTGTATAAAAGCCTAAACGCTCCAATAAAAATCTGAGTGCTGGGTTACATAAACTGGATTATATAAATGTTATATCATCTAGGGCACTCAGATTTTATTAGAGCGTTTACGCTTTTATACAGGCTCAGGAACCATGTCCTGACAGGGAGGAGCATTAACCAGCGGAACTACTCGCCTCCAGAAGTTGTGGGAGTTCTGAACGGTTCTGAGCCCCCATGGCCTGGTGGGGTGGGGGTGGGGCGCAGGTTGGGGACCCCTGGACTGGAAGGCTTCCAAGGTATTATCAATATCTAGATCTCCAGAAAGGGTCTTATCAATACATACAGAATTATTAAAGTGATAGAATGTGAGATTCAGGAAAGGGGATATTTTTGTAAATCTTAATAAAACTTTTCAATAAGGAGAGAAAAAAAAACATCACTTGCCTACTTCCCCTTTCCTAGAACAGATAAACCCCAAAACAATCTCATTTTGGTATTTTTCCAGAACATGAGTTTCCGCAAAAAAAATAATTTCATGATACATATTTCCTGCAAAATCAGCATTTCAGAAAATCCTTATTATGTTCTTTTTGTTCAGTTATATAATTATATGTATATAATATACAAGATCAAATAAGGCACGTAAAATGGTGTAACTCAGGTTATACTTTTACAGGAATAATTCTTATATTTCTCACATTTAATGAATGTGTGATTAATTAAAAAGACGGCCTGCGCAAAACAAAATACACCGAGTTTGTTTTTATAAGTGTTGGCAGAAATATCCATCTGGGTTCAGTTTCAAGTGGGGAGAAAGACACTGGAAACATGGAGGCTTGTCGGAAAGATGGTTTATTGGGGACAGGACCTCGTGGGTTTGAGGTCCTGGGCAGCTGAACACGTGAAGTTTAGAAGGGTGAGCTGTTGTAAGTCGAGGACTACCTGTAGTGTATAAAATTGTATAAATAAAAAAGGAATTTTACTAGCTGTTCCTTGCTTCGGCAGACTGGGTTGCCAAAGCATGAGTGACCACTAGATGGCAGCAGTGAGATACAAATGCTTCTAATGCTTATTCTGAATTACTGCTATCTTTATATAGAGAGGAAGGAGAGATTGGCTTGAAAGATACAGACAGATACAGATTAACAGAGTTGCGAGGGACCTTGGAGGTCATCTAGTCCAACCCTACACCATTTCTGATAGATGGCAGTGCAATCTCTTCTTGAAAGCCTCCAGGGATGAAGCTCCCACAACTTCCGAAGGCAACTTCTGTTCCTTTGATCGATTGTTCTCACGGTCAGGAAATTTCCCCTTTATTTCCAGGTTGAGTCTCTCGTTGTTCAGTTGTTGGCTGCTTTGTTTTGCTCAAGCAGGTGACCCAATACCATTTCAGACCAGTGGCCGTCCAGTTTCTTCTCAAAAACCTCCAGTGATGAAGCAGCCACAACTTCTGGTGGCAAGCTGTTCCACTGACATTCAATATCTCAGGGTTTGCCATAAAGAAGAGGCAGTCAAGCTATTCTCCAAAGCCCCTGAGGGCAGGACAAGAAGCAGTGAGTGGAAACTCATCAAGGAGAGAAGCAACCTAAAACTAAGGAGAAATTCCCAAACAGTGAGAACAATTAATCGGTGGAACTCCTTGCCTCCAGAAGTTGTGAATGCTCCAGCACTGGAAGTTTTTAAGAAGAGGTTGGATAACCATTTTGTCTGAAGTGGCGTAGGGTTTCCTGCCTAAGCAGGGGGTTGGACTAGAAGACCTCCAAGGTCCCTTCCAACTCTGTTCTTCTCTTCTGTAGAATATTATTTGCATTTGGTTCCCTCCCACAGCCATGAATTTACTTCCGTCTTGGACAGAGCAATGAGGGTCAGATTCCAATTTCAGTGTTCCGAGATTCTCCCGTCTAGTTTTGAGTGACAGGACACCGAAGAGACCTTTATGACATCCTCAGGTGATGCTGAGGACCACAACACCAAAGCCATGTCACATCTAAGGCCTGAACTCTGGACTTGGCGCTGCCACTGATGATTGTTTTCCTGCCACTTCAGCCCCGCAGCTCGCTTTAATCGCCGTTCATGAGTGATAAGCACAAGATAAGGGCTCGTGCGAGCTTCCTTGGGCTTTTGCAGGACATCTGGAAGTAACCTCCTGCCTGCTGGGCATTCCTTGTCCATTGAGGCGGAGGTCAAGGCCACCAATCCTGGCCCCCAAAGGGACAGAGATGCCTTGGTAAGGCCATCCTTGGACTACGGCATCCCGTTTTGGTCACCGTATTATAAAAAAGATGTGGAGACTCTGGGAAGAGCGCAGAGAAGAGTCAACAAAGAGGATTAGGGGACAGGAGGCTAAAACATACGAAGAACGGTTGCAGGAATCCGGTCTCTCTAGTTTAATAATAAAGGGACGCGGTGGCTCAGCGGCTAAGACGCTGAGCTTGTCGATCAAAAGGTCGGCAGTTCAGTGGTTCGAATCCCTAGTGCCGCGTAACAGGGTGAGCTCCCGTGATTTGTCCCAGCTTCCTCTGGAGTGGGGAGGGAATGGGGATTTTGCAGTATCCTTCCCCTGGAGTGGGGGGGGAGGGAATGGGGATTTTGCAGTACCCTTCCCCTGGAGTGGGGAGGGAATGGAGATTTTGCAGTATCCTTCTGGAGTGGGGAGGGAATGGGCATTTTGCAGTACCCTTCTGGAGTGGGGAGGGAATGGGCATTTTGCAGTATCCTTCCCCTGGAGTGGGGGGGGAATGGAGATTTTGCAGTATCCTTCCCCTGGAGTGGGGAGGGAATGGGGATTTTGCAGTACCCTTGCCCTGGAGTGGGGAGGGAATGGAGATTTTGCAGTATCCTTCCCCTGGAGTGGGGAGGGAATGGAGATTTTGCAGCATCCTTCTCCTGCCATGCCCATCAAGCCACATTATGCCCACCAAGCCACGCCCACAGAACCGGTAGTAAAAAAAATTGAATTTTTTTACCACTGGTTGTGAGCCCTGATTCATTGTTTATTATTGGGGGGGGGAATATCCGGCTGTAGTTTATTCATGATTAACCAAACCATGGATTAAGGCACTGTGGGAAAACAGCATCAGTGAAGTAAATTCCTATTGTGGAAGAATTATAAAGATAATGCTTCAGAGATAATCCACCTTCCCGCCCACACAGATTTTGGGCTCTTTGGCATGGGAAGAATTAATCTGCTTCTTCTCAATTATCCAAAGAGCGCAGAGAATTTTATACAGTACAAGCTGGATACTCGTCTAAAACCTTAAGTCTTGCTGGAGACATGTGCCACTAAAATCTGAAATCGCATAAGCCGAATAATTCTCCCAACATCAAGAGCCGGTTGTTTTCAGCTTACAAGGAAATGCTGAGAGGGATATTTGGAGTAAAGACCCCGCAAATATTTCCTCGAAGAAAGGAGTTCAAATAGAGTTTTTTTTACGAAAGTCTCCAGCTTCTTGGAAGCTTCTTGGATGAGAAGGAAAACTTCTTCAAAGAAAAAAAAACAATAACCAAAAAGTCCAGTTGTCTCTTGGAAAAAGCACCTTTGGGAGAACCGTGATTCGATGATGGAGAATCTTCATAAATATTTAAATAAAGGTTATTTGTTTGATTTAGGCCTAGGGCATAATGGGTGTACCCAGCCAGTGCAGCTTATAATGGCTCAACCTTAGGCACAAACATCTCCATCATCGCTTGTTAAGCAAATGATGATAAAAACAGTTTATCGGTTGCTGCCTATAATAATAATATTTGAGAGGCTGCCACTGTTCAGTGCAGAAAAGAGCAACTCAGGGAATTAAAAAGCCTGGGGACTAAAACATATGAAGAACGGTTGCAGGAACTGGGTATGTCTAGTTTAATGAAAAGGAGGACTAGGGGAGACATGATAGCAGTCTTCCAGTATCTCAGGGGCTGCCCCAAAGAAGAGGGAGTCAAGCTATTCTCCAGAGCACCTGAGGGCAGGAGAAGAAGGGAACTAATCAAGGGGAGAAGCAACTTAGAACTAAGGAGAAATTTCCTGACAGTTAGAACAATGAATCAGTGGAACAACTTGCCTCCAGAAGCTGTGAATGCTCCAACACTGGAAGTTTTTAAGATGATGTTGGATAACAATTTATCTGAAGTGATGTAGGGTTTCCTGCCTAAGCAGGGGGTTGGACTAGAAGACCTCCAAGGTCCCTTCCGGCTCTATTCTGATGAATTGTTTGATTTTCTCCTTCGTTCGTTTCCCTCCATCGTTTCATGTCCTGCCCTTCAGGTGCTTTAGAAAATAAATTGACCCCCTCTTCTTTGTGGGAGCCCTGCAAACACTGGAAGACTGCTCTCATGTGCCCCCCAGTCCTTCTTTTCTCTCGATTAACCGTAGCCCGTTCCTGCAGCCGTTCTTCATACGTTTTAACCTCCAGGCCTTTCGTCATCTGAGTTGCTGTTCTTCGCACTTTTCCCCCCAAAGTCTCAGCATCTTTTTTTGCATCTTTTCCAACTGGCAGAGAAGAAAGTGGCACATAAGCCCCTCTCTTCCCCGCCCCACCCTGATTTTCCCCAGAGCGTTCAACTTCCCCAAGTAAAATGCTTTGCAGCCCTCTAAACCCCTCTTAAGTGGCAGAGGAAGAAAAAAAAAAAAGGAAGCCTCTTTAGCTTTTGCCACTTAACACAATTGGACAAAAGAGATGAATGTACTTCATTAGCCGCCCACCCCCACCCCCTGGGCAGCTGCTGACCCCTCCCCACTCCTTGCAACTCCATAGGTCAGCCTGGGTGGTACCACTCTAGCATGACCGACCCTCGCCTTGTCACGAGCCAGGAGAGATGTGATTGTGGGGCACCCTGTAAGGGGATTAAACCTGACCCCACCACCCTTCACCCACCCCCCCAGTTGTCCCGGGGCTGAGTAAGAGATCCCGCTGCCTGCTTATCCTCGTGGCCTCTCCTGCAAGGAGCCCTTTGTTAGGGCTTATCAGCGGTCTCAATAAAGGAGAATATTTGTAGCTCAGAGTTGGGCTGAGGGGGTCCTTGGTGGTCTCTGAGCTTGGTGGTTGTCTTGCAAACGTCTTTTGACCCAACTAGTTAACATCATCAGTGCTAGAAGGGAGTGCGGTTTGCGGAGAGGAGGAGAAGGAAAGGGAAAGTGGAGGTGGAGATGGAGGAAGAAGAGGAGGAGGAAGATGATCACTGTGGACTTCTTGGTGCTCTCTGAGCTGGCTTGTTTTCTTGCAAACGTCTCTTGACCCAACTAGTTAACATCATCAGTGCTAGAAGGGAGTGGGGTTTGCAGGGAGGAGGAGGTGGAGGAGGAGCAAGACGACTGAGCGGTCCCTGGTGCTCTCTGAGCTTGCTCATTTTTTCTTGCAGACATCTCTTGACCCAACTAAGTAATATCATCAGTGCTAGAAGGGAATGGGATTTGCGGAGAGGAGGGAGAAGGAAAGGGAAAGTGGAGGTGGAGGAGGAAGAGGAGGAGGAAGATGATCACTGTGGACTCCTTGGTGCTCTCTGAGCTGGCTTGTTTTCTTCCAGACATCTCATGACCCAACTACTTAACATCATCAGTGCTGGTGCTGCCGATGTTAACCTAGTTTGGGTCATGAAACCTCTGCAAGAAAAGAATCAAGCTCAGAGACCACCAAGGACATCTCTTATCAACCGTGTCTCAAACCTCTTCCCCCTTTCTCGGGGCGAGTTCCGGTCTTCCGACGGCACAGCTTTGAAAAGGGGGACCCTCTCCTAATGCCCCTCCGTTTGTCATTGGGTAAAGCCCCCACCTCCCCATGTCATAGTGAGAGCTTTCAAAGGTCTTGGATAAGATGTCCCTTCTCCCCCCCACATCATCCAGATTGGGGGAGGGGGGTTACTCAATTTGGCCAACTTTAAAGAGGTCCCAAAGGTGGGTTTTTAAGAGGCCACTGGACTTTCTGGTTTTTCTTCGAAGACGTTTTGCTTCTCATCCAAGAAGCTTCTTCAGAGCTGGTTTTTCTTCGAAGACGTTTTACTTCTCGTTTAAGAAGCTTCTTCAGTGCTGGTTTTTCTTCGAAGACGTTTTTGCTTCTCATCCAAGAAGCTTCTTCAGAGCTGGTTTTTCTTCGAAGACGTTTTACTTCTCGTTTAAGAAGCTTCTTCAGTGCTGGTTTTTCTTCGAAGACGTTTTTGCTTCTCATCCAAGAAGCTTCTTCAGAGCTGGTTTTTCTTTGAAGATGTTTTACTTCTCGTTTAAGAAGCTTCTTTAGTGCTGGTTTTTCTTCGAAGACGTTTTACTTCTCGTTTAAGAAGCTTCTTCAGTGCTGGTTTTTCTTCGAAGACGTTTTACTTCTCGTTTAAGAAGCTTCTTCAGAGCTGGTTTTTCTTTGAAGATGTTCAGTGCTGGTTTTTCTTCGAAGATGTTTTACTTCTCGTTTAAGAAGCTTCTTCAGAGCTGGTTTTTCTTCGAAGACGTTTTGCTTCTCGTTTAAGAAGCTTCTTCAGAGCTGGTTTTTCTTTGAAGATGTTTTACTTCTCGTTTAAGAAGCTTCTTTTTGCACCTTCGGGACAACGGTGACCTGGCTGACTGAGAATCTCCGTAGACCTTTAAGGAGGAGCCTCCTCAATAAAACAAGAGTTGCAGCTCACTCAAGGTAACAAACTGGATGCACCAGGAAGGAACTCCTGAGCTGCCCCCTCCCCACCCCGTCCCCTTGGGAAAACTGCCTGGAAGCCAAGAGAAAGAGCTGGGAATACAAGTCCCAAGTTCGAAACTATTCTGTGCCTTCTTTTTCTTGAATCTTCAGTGATATCTGCATAGTCTAATATGTTTTAAATTATCTCTCCTTCTGTAGGTGTTTCCTCGTTTTTCCAGTATTTTGCAGTAACAAGAGTTGGAAGGCACCTTAAGGGGTCATCTAGTCCAGCCCGCTGCTCACCCAGGAGACCTATATTTATTTTTATTATTTATTTTTATTAATTTGATTTATATGCCGCCCTTCTCCGGAGACTCAGGGCGGCTTACAATGCATTAGGGATATTATTAGGGATTCGAACCCCCAAACTGCCGATCTTTCTGATCGACACGTTCAGCATCTTAGCCACTGAGCCACCTAGCCAGGCTTATAGTAAGTAAGTAAGTAAATAAATAAAAAAGTAAAAAAAAACAAAACACCATTACTGTTTGAGAATCACCCAAGGTTTCCAGAGTCGCTTCTAGCCAAACGCAATCCTTTCGGTGCTGATACATTATCAGCTGTTATCTTCCCAAAACGCCACGTAATCAGCTCGCTGAACACAGAGCAACGTTTTCTCTTCAAACAGCTGCAAAATCTGAGTCCATAACATGAAAACAAAACCAACAGTGAATAAACACAACAGCCTCCCGGCCCAGAGGAGATACATCCTGGTTTGTCTGCATAGCATTACCTCGACAAGCCCACATAAACCAGATTTGCACACCTCTGCTTTGGTCTCTTAAACAGGGCACTGTGTTCCTAAGCCCGGAGATTCCAATCTTCTGGAGAACGCTCTGAGCCACTGGGTGTTGCTGGACTTACAACTCCCTTACTCTCTCTTTTTTAAAATTATTTTTTATTTTATTATTTTAATCAACGTAAGTGCTTAGTGAACATTTCATTGTCTGAGTTATTTTACTTGTACAGTCCAATATTAATAACAATACTATTATTACTACTACTACTAGTAGTAGCAGTAGTAACAGTGATACCTGTTGTCATCGGGGCACTTGGTACCATGTCCAAGAATTTTACCCAGTACAAGAAATTGCAACTTCCTGCAATAACACCAGAGGAACTGCAAAAAATTGCGCTACTCGGAACATCATATATTTTAAGAAGATGCTTGGTCGACACCTGTGATGCTGGCAGCAACCCGTATCAACCATCAGCACCAGTCAATCGTATTTGTGACACATTTTTCAATGTTCAGTTGAGTGAGTTTCATGTTGAATGAATAAAAGAGATAGTAGTAATAGTAATAGTAATAATTAATTAATTAAATTATTATTTAATAATAAAAGAAGAAGAGTAAAAGGAGTAAAAGGAAGAAGAGTAAGAAGAGAAGTCAAAGTAAAAGGAAGAAGAGGAGGAGGAGAGTAAAAGGAAGAAGAAGAGGAAGAGGAAGAGTAAAAGGAAGAAGAGTAAGAAGAGAAGGAAAAGGAAGAAGAAGAGGAGGAGGAGAAGAGTAAAAGGAAGAAGAGTAAGAAGAACAGTAAAAGGAGTAAAAGGAAGAAGAGTAAGAAGAAGAGCAAAAGGAGTAAAAGGAAGAAGAGCAAGAAGAGAAGTCAAAGTAAAAGAAAGAAGAGGAGGAGAAGAGTAAAAGGAAGAAGAAGAGGAAGAGGAAGAGTAAAAGGAAGAAGAGTAAAAAGTAAAAGGAAAAGGAAGAAGAAGAGAAGGAGGAGAAGAAGAGTAAAAGGAAGAAAAGTAAGAAGAGGAGTAAAAGTAAAAGGGAGAAGAGGAGAAGGAGAAGAAGAAATAATAAATTATAAGCTGAAGCTGCTCTAACAAAAGAAAACGATTCCAGTGTCTGGCACCAAAAATCCTGCTTTGGGCCTGAGGAAAGTTTTCAGAAGACAGAAGATGTTTGGCATGCAAAAGCTAGGGAAGCCTGCTTTGAAAACTCTTCCAGCTTCTTTCCCGCCCAGCTTTCCTTTTAAATTTAGCACAGCTTCTGCAGCACACCAAGTAACAGATCAAGGCTGATAATCTGGGCGTCTTCCTGAGAAGAAGCCTCCGGGGAGACACCACCAGATGAGATAAAAAAAACGATTACACGACTTATTTGGCATTGATATCTTATGGCCAATGTCTCTCCAGGCTCAACAGAAGGGAAGCTCTTAAAATTGATCCTGGGTTTCCCCCCCCCCCCAAAAAACAGGCCAAAAAAGCCTCAAAAACAGGCTGGAAAAAGCCTCAAAAATGGGCTGAAAAAAGCCTCAAAAATGGGTAAAAAAAAAGCCTAAAAATGGGCCCCAAAGCCTTGAAAACGGGCTGAAAAAGCCCTCAAAATGAGCCCCAAAAAGCCTGAAAAACAAGCTGAAAAAAGCCTCAAAAACGGGCTGAAAAAAGCCTCAAAAACGGGCCGAAAAAAGCCTAGAGAATGGGCCGAAAAAACCCCCCAAAACAGGCCCAAAACCCCCAAAAAACGGGCCGAAAAAAGCCCCCAAAACAGGCCAAAAAACCTCTCAAAAACAGGCTGAAAAAAGCCTCAAAAATGGGCCAAAAAAAGCCTAAAAAATGAACCCAAAAGCCTTAAAATGGGCCGAAAAAAGCCCCCAAAACAGGCCAAAAAAAGCCCCCAAAACAGGCCAAAAAAGCCTCAAAAATGGGCTGAAAAAGCCTCAAAAATGGGCCAAAAAACCCCTCAAAAACGGGCCAAAAAAAGCCCCCAAAACAGGCCAAAAAAGCCTCAAAAACGGGCTGAAAAAAGCCTCAAGAACGGCCTGAAAAAAGCCTAAAAAATGGACCCCAAAGCCTTGAAAACGGGCCGAAAAAAGCCCCCAAAAGAGGCCAAAAAAAGCCTCAAAAACAGGCCAAAAAAAGGCCTCATAAACAGGCTGAAAAAACGGCCTGAAAACAGGGTGTGCGGAGGCCAAAAAAAAAAAAAAATGGCTGGCCGGTGGGCAGGGCTTTAGCAATATTCGGTCTATAAGTCGCACAGACATTTTCGCTCTCTTTTGGGAGACAAAAAAAAATTGCGCCATATAGTCCGAAAAATACGGTAAATAAAAAAATTAATTATTATTATTTAGTTCTGCAACCTGGCAAAGGATAATATGTGGAGATATTATCACCCCTGAGCATCGCAGCTAACAATGGTGTGCCTCTGGAAACTACCTAACGCAACATCTTACAACAGCTTAAATTAATTACGGCGTATTTACGGATCAGTGTGTGCTTCTGTGGGATTAAGATAAACCGAGACAGAGAAACTGAGATAGCAACACCAGCAGCTTAATTGCAAGCATCAAAGAGCCTTGAAATCAAACATCTGACCAAGTCTTGAAGTGGGGTGGGGGGGGACATGATAGCAGTATTCCAGAATTTGAGGGTCTGCCATAAAGAAGAGGTGTGTGTGTGTGTCAATTTATTTCCCAAAGCACCAGAAAGCCAGAAACAACGGATGAAAACTAATCAAGGAGAGAAGCAACGTAGAAGACAGGAAAAACTTTCTAACAGTGAAGACGATTAACTTGGCTCCAGAAGTTGTGGGCGCTTCATCACTGGAGATTTTTAAGAAGAAGTTGGATAGTCATTTTTCTAGAATGGTATAAGGTCTCCTGCTTGAGTAAGGGGTTGGACTAGCTCTATTGTGATTGATTGATGGATTGTTCTCATTTTCGTTGCAGGATTGTTGTGACAGCCATGACAAGCGGCATCTAAATCAGCGTTTAGGATGGGTTTGCAGAACATCAAAAGACAAACTTTGGTTGCGTCAGCAGAAATATAATATATTGGTTCCACGAAGCTGTTACGCCACCTTATTTCTCCAGGCTCTGCTTCACAAGCAACCTCCTTTCGGACGGATTCTAAGAAATGGGAGCATCTCCGTCCAGGAAGATCAGATGAAGATGGTGCCTTTCATTCTAGGAAGAGAAGTGGGAAGATGCTGGACACAATCCTGAGAAGGAGGGATGGGCCTGCAGAGGGGTCAAAAAAGTCAAAAAAGAAGCGGCCGTACGAATTCCTCCCGCCTGTGGAAAAGAAAATGGGCTTAGACAGGTAGATTTCGACTTACGACCGCAACCGAGCCCCACGTTTCCATTGTTAAGTGAGACGTTTGTGAAGCAGAGTTTTGCCCCATTTTACGACCTTCCTCGCCTCCGTTGTTAAGGGAATCACTGCCGTTGATAAATTAATACGTTCACATAACTGGTTGCAAAACAACAGTAACCAGGGACCTTAGAGGTCATCTAGTCCAACCCCCTGCTTAGGTAGGAAACCCTACACCACTTCAGACAAAGGGTTATCCAACATCTTTTTAAAAACTTCCAGTGTTGGAGCATTTACAACTTCTGGAGGCAAATTGTTCCACTGGTTAATTGTTCTCAATCCTGTACTAGGGATTCGAACCGCCGAACTTCTGACCTTTCTCAGTGTCTTCGCCACTGAGCCAAGTGAAGCTGGCTTCCCCGGCTTGCGAAATGGTCTCAAAAGGAGATTACATGACCCCAAGACATAGCAATGGTCATAAATATTTGTTCTGTTCTGTTCTTTTTTTAAAAAAATAAATTTTATTAATTTTCTATTAATTATATTTCCTAGCGCTTAATAATCATCGTGTTGACTGGGTATTTAATTTGCTTAGCAATAGAGATTCCATTCTTACTCTCCACCCCTTTTTTTCCAACCACTGGTAAAATAAGTTCCAAGTTTGATAATATCCTGGGTCTTCTTTCTGTTTGATTTTCAATTTGGTTAGTCTGTCCATCTCTGCACAATCTTAATAGCTTCTTAATGATCTCTTCGTCTCGCGGTGTTTCTTCCATCTTTCCAATATTGTGCGAAGATTTATTTTTTTTTAATTTGATTTATATGCTGCCCTTCTCTGAAGACTCAGGGCGGCTTACAATGTGTTAAGCAATAACATAATAATCCTCGCTGCTGTTAAAACACATCATACTAAATACATATTTCTCTTATCAATTTTTTCTGATATCATCCCTAATTAAAAACAGTTCAGGTTTAAAATTGACAGGTTTCCCCTATTATCTTTTCTAACCATCTGTGTGTATTTTTGCCCAATTTTTTTTTCTTTTTAGCACAAGTCCACCACATGTGATAAAATGTGCCTGTTTTCTGGTTACATTTCCAACATTGGCTAGATCTATTTTTAAATATTTTAGCTAACCTAAAGGTAAAAGGTGAAGGTTCCCCTCGCACATCTGTGCTAGTCGTTCCGGACTCTAGGGGGCGGTGCTCCTCTCCGTTTCAAAGCCGAAGAGCCAGCGCTGTCCGAAGACGTCTCCGTGGTCATGTGGCCGGCATGACTCAACGCCAAAGGTGCACGGAACGCTGTTCCCTTCCTATCAAAGGTGGTCCCTATTTTTCTACTTGCATTTTTTACCTGCTTTCGAACTGCTAGGTTGGCAGAAGCTGGGACAAGTCACGGGAGCTCAACCCGTTACGCGGCACTAGGGATTCGAACCGCCGAACTGCCGACCTTTTGATTGACAAGCTCAGCGTCTTAGCCGCTGATTCACCACGTCCCGTTAGCTAACCTAGCAGGTGATAAATGGCCATCTATAAAACATTTTATATAAATGTTCTTTATAAGAGATTGCTATTGTTAATCTATAGTTCCTTTCCCATAAATTTTGCTGTTCTGTTCTGTTCTGTTCTGTTCTGTTCTGTTCTGTTCTGTTCTGAAGCAGTGGAGATTTTTGTCCTTGGCTTCACAGAGACCCACTTCGATTCCCAGACAGGTGTTTTCCTGGCAAAGGGATTCCCACATTGACCTAATCATCAGATGCCTCTTAGCCAATCCACAAGCTCCCTCTTGGCTTCTTGCCTCCTTTTGACCTCCCCAACCCGGCTGGCCAGGTTTTGCCTTACCTGGGCGGGATCCTTTCTCAGACGTCCCATGGGGTGATGGGTGAGTCATCCCAGCCTTTGGGAGCGGCAGGAAATGTAGAAAAGGTACCGACAGAAGAGAAGCAGAGGCTCTGTGCCAGCAACTTAAGACGACTTTTCAAACCAGTCTCCAATCCTACACACACGCATACACACAAGGTGCTCCTCTACGGGTAGTACTCGACTTACAACCACAACTGAAGCCAGAGTTTGTGCTACGAAGTGAGAAATTTGTGACGTGGGCTCTGCGTCTTGTTTGACGATTTTCCTTCCCATGCTTGTTAAGCGAACCACTGCAATTGAGTGTGTGTGTATGTGTGTGTATATGTGTGTGTATATGTGTGTGTGTGTGTGTGTGTGTGTGTACACAGGTGATATCTCAGGTTTCTTCCCGTGTAATTGCAAACGTATCTTTAGAAGTATTGCAGTTTGCCCATAGGCACCAAACCGAGAACATCAGCCAGAAGATGATGAATGAGATTTCATTGAAACGTCGCTGCAATACTTCTAAAGATATGTTTGCAATTACATGGGAAGAAACACGAGATATCACCTGTACACACACACACACACACACATATACAGAATATACTATAATTACCGTGCGTATGTAAATCTTAGAAGTCGAAAGATTATGATTATGTATACCTCCATAGTATTATTATTGTTATTAGTATTGGGTATAAAATACATCGACCCAGACAATACACTGTTCACTAAGAATGAATAGAATAGAATAGAATAGAATAGAATAGAATAGAATAGAATAGAATAGAATAGAATAGAATAGAATAGAATAATAGAACAGAACAGAACAGAACAGAACAGAATTCTTTATTGGCCAAGTGTGATTGGACACACAAGGAATTTGTCTTGGTGCATACGCTCTCGGTGTACATAAAAAGAAAAGATACATTAAGCACTTTTGAATGATAAAGAAAAAAACTTTAGATAGAGAGATAGAGAGATAGATAGATGATAGATAGATAGATAGATAGATAGATAGATAGATAGATAGATAGATAGATAGATAGATAGATAGAGATAGATGATAGATAGATAGATAGATAGATAGATAGATAGATAGATAGATAGATAGATAGATAGATAGATGAAAGAAAGAAAGAAAGAAAGAAAGAAAGAAAGAAAGAAAGAAAGAAAGAAAGAAAGAAAGCCTGACTAGGTGGCTCAGTGGCTAAGATACTGAGCTTGTCAAATTTGAATCCCTAGTACAGGTCTTCTGCATGACCCAGTGGTTTGAATTAGATGACCTCTAAGGTCCCTTCCCTTGTGTTACTGTAGAAAGAAAGAAAGAAAGAAAGAAAGAAAGAAAGAAAGAAAGAAAGAAAGAAAGAAAGAAAGAAAGAAAGAAAGAAAGAAAGAAAGAAAGAAAGAGAAAGCCCAGGTGCTTTTTTTAAAAAGCACCTGGAAGGGGGGGTCTCCTTGCAGTCTTCCTCGCCAGGAAAGAGCCCCACGCAGAGAGACCCTCCACCCCCCACCCATCCGCCCCAGCCACGACCGGTTGGGGAGGTGGGGTCGAGAGACACCGTCGAGGCTGAGCCGGCAGGTAAGAATCCCGGGGCTGAAAAGGAGCGTGGGAACCCGAGGGGGCGTGGCTCCGCGGGTGGTGTTGCCGACGCCGTCCAATCCCAGGCTGGCTGGCGGACGCGCCCCCCTCCCCGGGTTTTAAAAAAAAGAAAAAGCCGCCTCTCACTCACTCACTCTCCATTCATTCATTTCTTTGCCGGTGCGCGCTGGTCATGATTTCCTTTGCGCGCTTGGCGCTGCTGATCCTGGGCTTGGCGCTGCCTTGCGCCCGCGGCTCCTGGACCGAAGCCAACACGGCCTGCCTCACCAGGGCCACCGGGGGCCGCTCCCGGCTCCTGAGCTTCCTCTGGCTGCGCCCCGACGGCTCCCCCTCCACGGTCCTGGTCCAGAGCCTTTGGGATCTGCGCAGCGGGCAGCTGCTGGAGTGCGCCCTGCGGACCGAGCCCGACTTGACCCGCCGCTACCTGGAGCTCTGCGCCCCCGGAGGGCTCCGCGATCCCTTGGTCCGCGCTTCCTGGGAGCCTGGGCTGCGCAGAGAGCTGGACGCTTTGGATGCGCGCAAGGGAGCCTGCAAAGGAGCCCCGGCCAGCCTCGGAGCTGCAGCGGGAAAACGGGAAGGGCAAGCGAGGCCGCGGAGCCGGCGGGGTTTGACTATGCCCGGCACCCTTTGGTGCGGAGCCGGGCACACGGCTGAGAAGCCCTCGGAGCTGGGTAAGGGGGAAGGGAAGGGTCGGTGGGGCGCGCGATCCTCGGCGGGTTTTGCAAGTCCCAAGGGAAAGAAACGGTCCCACTGCGGGCCAAATTCCCCCGAGGCCCCCCACCCCAGTTCTTGGTGCCTTTAAAAATAAAATTTTAAAAAAATCTGGGTGCTTTATTGGTTCTTTTTGCGCACCCACGCGCGGAGGAAAAAGAGAAAGAGAGAGAGAGAGAGAGAGAAATCCCAGGCGAGACATTGGTATGAGTCAGCAGACGGTCGGTGGAACTCCTTGCCACTAGAGTCAGATGCTGCAGTGGGAAGCCGGTGGGTGGTTTTGAGAAGTAGTCGTGATTTAAAGAGAGAAATAAATCTGAGGTTGGTTGCCAGGCGGGGCGAGAGGATGCAGGAACTCCACTTCTGATGAGAAGCTTCTAGAGGATTTTTTGGATGGAGGTGGGAGGAGGCAGGCGGTCAGGCACTCCCGCTGAATCAATAAACCAACATCCTAGAAACAAGCTTTGTTCAGCTTGAGTTTATTTACAAATAACTCAAAGTGGCAAACAAGCCCGCTTCTCTATTTTTCCCTGGAATAACACTGCTGTGAGTTAGGCCTGGCTGAGAGAGGGGGAGCTGATTCATGCTGCTGCATGAACGATCAGCTGCTGCGGTGTAGAGGCAGAGCTCTCCCTCACAGTCAAGAGATTTGTGAGTTCGATCCTAGGTAGAGGCAGATGTAGGGATTCCTGCTTGGCCAAGGGGTTGGACTAGATGACCGGCGAGGGTCCCTTCCAACTGTGTTAATCTGTTCATGTCTAAGGCGGGACCAGAACTCCTAATTACCAGCCTGATTCCTTAACCACTGCACCAACTCGCTCAAGGTGGCATCAGCTGGAGGGCGGCTCGCACCAGCTGCACACACTTGTCGGAAAAGCTGGGCGGCTCATCCTTGAAGGATGCCCATGCTTGGCGCTTCGCTTTGAAAAGAGCCCCTCGCCCGTCTGCCCTTCAGGCTTTGCCGATGCCAATGCAGCTGCAGGAGGAAGTGAGAGAGAGAGAGAGAGAGAGAAGAAAAGTTGGATCAGCCGTTCCTTGTGGGCAGAGCAGGAAGGAAGAGTTGGCCGTTGGACGGGTTTCCCAAAAACAAACAAACAAGAGGAGCCATAGCAGACAGGAAAGTGAGAGAGAATCTGAATCAGAATAGAATCTGGAAAGGGACCTTGGAGGTCATCTAGTCCAACCCCCTGCTCAAGCACCTCTACCATTTCAGACAGATGGCTATCCAGTCTCTTCTTAAAAACTTCCAGTATTGTAGCATTCATAACCTCTGGAGGCAAGTTGTTCCACGGATTAATTGTTCTCACTGTCAGGAATTTCCTCCTTAGTTCTAAGTTGCTTCTCTCCTTGATTAGTTTCCACCCATTGCTTCTTGACCTGCCCTCAGGTGCTCTGGAGAATAGCTTGACTGCCTCTTCTTTGGGGCAGCCCCTGAGATATTGGAAGACTGCTATCATGTCACCACTAGTCCTTCTTTTCATTAAACTAGACACACCCAGTTCCTGCAACCGTTCTTCGTACGTTTTAGCCTCCAAGCAAATTTGATCATCTTAATTGCTCTTCTCTGCGCGTTTTCCAAAATCTCAATATATATATATATATATATATTTTGCAATGTGGGGGACCAAAACTGGATGCAGTATTCCGGGTGTGGCCTTATCCTTTTTTGCATCTTTTGTGAGATGTCCTGCCGTTTTTTGGGAAGAGCACAGCACAACTCTCATCCTGGCGATGCAGCCGCTGATGTCCCCATCCTCGAAGCCCAACTCTGCATAGGGTTTCCCACCTGGGCACGGGATTGGACTAGAAGACCTCCAAGGTCCCTTCCAACTCTGACATTCTCTTATTAGGAGCCTGGATAGCTCAGCAGACTAATGCATTGTAATTTAACTCCAGCTGTCTGCAGTTAGTAAGTTTGAATCTCCCCAGGCTCAAGGTTGACTCAGCCTTCCATCCTTTCTAAGGTAGGTAAATTGAGGACCCAGTTTTATTTATTTATTTATATTAGATTTGTATACCGCCCTTCTCCTTGCGGACTCAGGGCGGTGAACAGCCAGAAATAAAAAGCAAGCTACAGAAAAGTTAAAATTTTAAAAACAACTAATATGAATTTGGCCGATAGTTAAAACAATTCAATTTAAAATTAATATCAGAAACTCTAAAAATTCTAAAAAAATATTACAGGGATCAGGTCAAGCTGGCAACCTGAAAAAAGTATGTTTTTAAGGCCCGACAAAAAGTCCGGAGGTCAGAGATCGTTCACAACATTTATTGCGAGGTCAATAAATATACAAATAAAATAAAATATACAAAAGTATGAAGGCTCTTGCTTAACGCATTGTAAGCTGCCCTGAGTCTCCAGAGAAGGGCGGCATATAAATCAAAAGTTAAATTAATTAAAATTCTCTAGCTTTGTTCAGAGACGGCTCCGGGTGAAATTCCCAGTGGCCCGTTTTTTTTCGTCTAATCCCACTTCCTTCTTTTTTCGCAGGGGTTTTCCAGGGCCCGGATGTGTGTTGTCGTGAGCATGACAATTGCGATGCCCACATCACTGCTCTAGGGTTCAAATACGGCATGCGTAACTATCGGCTGCACACCATTTCTCACTGCGGCTGCGATAACCGGTGAGTACAGGCTCCTGTGACGCTGTGGGGTTTGATCTCGGCTTGTCCTACCTGGCACCTTCCCGATCCGTTGAACTCAACAATGCCCTCGTTCGGACTTTCTGGTTTTTTTCTTTGAAGATGTTTCTCTTCTCATCTGGCCAGATGGTGGGGAAATAGAAGGATCGATTCTTCTGATTCAGAGTCCCTTGGGAGTTGGGCGGCAAAATAAATAAATAAATAAATGATTCTCCTTGTACACAGCTGGTCATTTGCATCCTTTTCAGAGAGTCGTTGAGGCCACTTGGAGAGGTTTATCCTCAAGGTCACCTGAGTGGTGCAAATGGTTCCTGTAGTCAGTTATTTTTTCTCTGGAAATCCATTCCTACTGCCACACCATTCGAACGGTCTGGTGGTTTGAACGAGGGGCCAAAGAGGCCATCTTTGCCCTCTCTCAACTGGCGGGGGGGAGGGCTATGGCATCATCCATCTCCAGTCTACAACATGGCCTGGAGGACTGAGAATCTCTACAGATTTTCACCTTCCCATCCCTCTCTTGCATTGTTGAGCCCTGCCGGTGGGGGGGGGGGATGCTGGGAGGTGTAGTCCAAAGCACCCGGAGACTGGCAGATGGGAAATGCCAGCCCTTCAAGCAAGGAACTGTCGAACGAAATGTTCTTCCTTCTGGCTCTCCACAGATTCAAAGATTGCTTGAAGAACCTCAACGACACCATCTCCAACTTCATCGGGACCAGTTTCTTCAACCTGCTGGAAGTTCCGTGTTTCGACCTGAAAGAGAGCGAGGACTGCCTTGAATGGCACTGGTGGGGTGGGTGAGTAAGATGTTGTGGCCCCGTCCTCTGAGCCTATCCCTTTGGAGGAAGGAAGCTCTGAGCAGGAGGAAGAGGAGCCAGCCAGATCTCCCAGCCCCCCCCCCTGGCACCGTCTCAGGTGCCAGCTGAAAGAGAGCCAAGTAGTGGGGAAACAGGTGTCTCAGATGAGAGTGAGGGAGAGACGTCATTCCTGGATGCACGCCAAAGAAGGCGAGACAAAAGAGTATTGCAGCTGCGGCATATGAGGAAATAGTCCTGAGTCACTGATTGGAGTCATGGGATCAGTGAGTCACTGGACCACACCCAGAAGCCTGTCTATATAAGACAGGCCAGTGAGTCACGAAGTTCGTGACGAACAAAGCTAAACAAACGGAGCAACCTCGTAGTCTTGGAAGCTAGATGAACGGCAAAGCTACGTAGGTGATTTTCTTGTTTGTGTAAACCAATAAAGTCCTTGGCAGACGGTGTGCATATCGCTGCCAAGGTTGAGATAAGAACTGCGGAGTGTGCCAAGTGATTCTTAACCCTCGGCTGGCTGTGTTTTTGTGGGTCTCTGAAGGGGGGGGACAGATCATAAGACAGACGGGTGAGGAAATGAACCGAGAAAAGAGACTCCTTGACTTATGACCTCCGTGGAGCCCAACCCCTTACGTCACCAAGCGAGACTCAAAACCGAATTCTGTTCAAAAAGAGATTTTCTCAAATGTTAATTGCAATTTTCAAGAAGGGTTTTTTTTGTGTGTGTGTGGTTACCGATGCTTTTCCTTCTATTTTCTTTTCCTTTTCTTTTCTCCTTTTCGCCTTAATTAAAGAACCACCCCAATTAAAAGGGGCGCCCAAGAATCACATGCCATTTCTAATTCGGTAAAGGAATGGAATTTTAAGACAATTCATTAGGAACCCTGCAAGCAGAGCTTATGATTCCTTGCAAATTCCTAAACTTTGTCAATTCTCAAAATTCTTTTTTTTCCCTTCTCCTAATCAGTTCAAACACTTCTAAGATTATAAAATGTGCAAGCAATCCTCAATGTATGACCGCAATTGAGTCCGAAATTTAGGTTGCTAAGTGAAAAATTTCTTAAGGGAGTTTTGTCCCGTTTTACGACTTCCCTTGCAACGTCAGTTAAGCGAATCATTGCGGCTATTAAGTTAGTAGCACGGTTCTTAAGTGAAATTGGCTTCCGAGCGGATTTTGTTTGCGTCAGAAGGTCGTAAAACGGGATCACGTGTGACACACACACCCCGGGACACTGTGACCGTCATAAATAGGAACTGGTTGCCAAGCAGCTGGGAAAAAAAATGGCTTTTAAAAGTGAGCCGAGGTGGCGCAGTGGTTAGAGTGCAGTACTGCAGCTATTTCAGCTGACTGCTAGTTCAGCAGATCAGCAGATCAAATCTCACCAGGCTCAAGGTGGACTCAGCCTTCCATCCTTCCGAGGTGGGTAAAATGGGGACCTAGATTGTTGGGGGCAATAAGCTATTTAAGTATACTGTCTTTGGTGTAAGACGCTCAGAGTCCTCAGAGAGTGGGCGGCATAGAAATATGACTAATTAATTAATAAATAAATAAATAATTGGCCACGCCCACCCAGTCACATTACCCTACCACCACCAAGCCACGCCCACAGAACCGGTAGTGGGGAAATTTTATATTTCCCCACTGGCTATATCTATCTATGTATTGGGTTTCATTTCCCGAAAAATGAACTTAACCCAATATTTCCCAAAACCTTCATGAGGTCTGGAAACCTGGACTTTCCAATTCCCGAATTTCCCAGCCGACAGGGCCCTTGGTAAGAATTTGGGAAGCCCGTCTCTCTCCGTGAGTTGGAGAACGCGCCTGTAAATCCATCCAGATGGTTCTAGATTTTTTTTCTTTCCTCAAAGGTACAGGTCGTAACACACCCAATTGTCCTTGACAATTCTCTTGTTTTCTTCACCTCCTGTGGCCAGCCGATTTGTTCTTCCTCCCGGGGTGGTTTTACGCCCTCTCAAAACCTGTTAAGTCTTGCTGAAAGGACAACCGAGTTATTTATTTATTTTATTTATTTATTTTTATTGGTTTGATTTATATGCCACCCTTTTTTTGGAGACTCAGGGTGGCTTACAATGCGTTAAGCAATAGCCTTCATCCTTTTGTATATACCTGCTTAGTAGGGCTTTTGCCCTACTGAGTTACACAACATACGATTTGAAAGCTGCCCACCCACAATATACTTCCGGGTCTTGTATAAAACCTGCCTCCGCGATTAATTTTGGTCTCGGCGCATTGTGCAACAGATGAATTGCATAACCCAGGTTAAAGGTGTGGTGGAAATGCAAAGACTGAGCAGGGCACCTGGTTTTTTGTCTCTTTCGCTCTCCTGTGCTAGGTGTAAGAAGTATGGCATGATGCCCATAGCTTATTTGGTAGATCCAAGTCCATATCAGCCCATTGGGAACGCCGATGTGACCACATCACCTTTCCACTCTAGAAGGCATCGAAAATTCGGCTCGAAAGACGGAAAAATACGGAGAAAGAAGGTGAAAAAAACGAGCTCCGAAACCCGGGATCCCATCATCCCACTCACCCCAATCTCCAAGGTGAATCAAGCCACTCACCTCCCGGGAAGAAGCTCTCCAGGTGAGGAGACTGTGCCAAAGTCACAAACTACATTGGAGCCTGGTCCCATCAAGGTGGATGGTGAGATTCTCGCCGCACGTCACCCGGTTGTCCTTCCTGTGGAAGAAGCCTCCTCCAACAAGACATGGCAGAGACGTGTAGGACACGGCCAGGTTTCCAAGCCAAGATTAGGTGAGCCAAGCCGCGGTATTATTCCTTTTGGGGCCACTCAAATGTAGGAGAACGTACGAAGGAGCGGGTAAAATATTTGCTCGTCATCGCCGAGATTGACAAGTGGGGCCCTTTTCAAAGTTTTGCCAAAAAAAAGGAAACTTTAGTGTTTTTCAACCTCATAGCTTGGCTTCATGGATAGGCTAGATCTGTGATGGCGAACCTATGGTACATGTGCCCAAAGTGGCATGTTGGAGCCATGTTGCCTGGCACCCGCGGCGTCGCACCGTTCCTCTTCCAGGTTACTGGTGAGCGTGTGCACACGATGATCAGCTGGCCTTCGTGCATGCGGCACTGCCGGAAACTGAAAAAGCTGGCCTTCCGTTTTCCGGCGGGAGCATGCATGCCGATCAGCTGATCGTCGCATGCTTGTGCACAGCAGTCGCCGGAAGACATGCTGGCTGATTTGCATGCACGCGCCGGAAACCGCAACTACCTTATCTGGCGCGTGCATGCCTCCTGGGCAGCCCTGGTTCCTGGTCGCGGCCCCGAGGAGCGTGCGTGAAGTGCTCCCTTTTGGGGATTTGGTGTCCCGCGTTCATGCGCCCGCTCTCAGTGCTGAAAAGATTCGCCACCACTAGGTAGATGTTTCGAGTTAGACAAGGACCTGGGAGACCTGTGTTCAAATCCAGCCTCTGCTGTGGGGGCTTGGTGATTTTTTAATTTAATTTAATTTTTTATTTTTTGCCCTGAAAAAGCTTCCCTTGGCCATGCCAACTGGGAATTCCCAAAAGGGCAAGGAGTGAAGCTCAGCCTGAAATCTGGTGAGAAGATTCCAGGATTAAAAGCCCAAAAATAAATAAATAAATAATAGATGATAGATAGATAGATGATAGATAGATAGAGATAGAGATAGATAGATAGATAGATAAGAGATAGATTGATATAGATAGATATAGATAGAGAGATAGATAGATAGAGATAGATGATAGATAGATAGATAGATAGATAGATAGATAGATAGATAGATAGATAGATAGATAGATAGATAGATAGATAGATAGATAGATAGATGATAGATATAGATAGATGATAGATAGAGATAGAGATAGATAGATAGAGATAGAGATAGATAGATAAGAGATAGAGATAGAGAGAGAGAGAGAGAGATACATAGATAGATAGAGACAGAGATAGATAGAGATAGAGATAGAGATAGAGATAGATAGATAGATAAGAGATAGAGATAGATAGATAGATAGATAGATAGAGATAGAGATAGATAGTGAGAGAGAGAGAGAGAGAGAGAGAGAGAGATACATAGATAGATAGAGACAGAGATAGATAGATAGAGATAGAGATAGAGATAGATAGGTAGAGATAGATAGATAGAGATAGATAGATAGATAGAGATAGAGATAGATAGTGAGAGAGAGAGAGAGAGAGAGAGAGGGGGGGGGGAGGGAGAGGGAGAGGGAGAGGGAGAGGGATTGGAAGAAAAAGGGAGTTGATATTCCCAATGGGTAAACCAGATGCCCATATAGTAAACCACTCCCCAAAAAAGGGGGGAGTGGGTGGGTGGGCTTGCATTGCGGATTCCCTGCTCCTGACCGCCCGCCTGCCCCCCGTTGAGCCATCCATGGCCATGGTGGGAAGAGTTTGGCGAGCGGCTTCTGTGCCTTGATTCTCCAACCGAACTGAGCCTCTTTTTGTCTCTCCAGGCCTGTCGCGGAGATGCCGCTGCTACCAACGGCTGGACCAGTGCCCCTTCCAGATTGGGCCCAACGAGTTCAAGTACCAGCTCCACAACTCAGATGATCGCACGCTTTTCCACTGTAACTGTACCCGCAGGTAAGCATCGCTACCTCTCTAGAAGTGGTGAGTGCTCTTATCACTGGAGGCTTTCTCAGAAGAGACCGGACAACCATTGGTCTGGAACGGTGTAGGGTCTCCTGCTTGAGAGGTCGAGGGTTGGACTAGAGGACCTCCAAGGTCCCTTCCAACTATGTTATTCTGTTATTCTAAAAATGTTTTAGGGCCGTGATGGCGAACCTATCGTCACCGAGGTGGAGCCATATCTGCGGGCACATGAGCGTCGCCCTAGGTCAGCTCCAGCTGATTTTCGGGCCTTCTGGGCCCACCGGAAGTCGGGAAATGGGCCATTTCTGGCCTCTGGAGGGCTTCTGGGGATGGGGGAGGCCATTTTTGCCCTCCCCAGGCTCCAAGAAAGCCCCTGGAGCCTGGGGAGGGCAAAAAACAGGCCTACCAGGCTCACTGGTAATCTTTTTGCCGTCACATGCCAAAAGTCGCGGAGACATGGGTGGGGGCATTGAATTATGTGTGCGACCCCCCCACACACACTTGCCCCTGCTTTTGGCACGTGACGGCAAAAAGGTTAGTCATCACTGTTATAGGGTCTCCTCCCTGGGCAGGTTTTTTTTAAAATTAGATTTATATGCCGCCCTTCTCCGGAGACTCAGGGCGGCTTACAATGCGTTAAGCAATAGCCTTCATACTTTTGTATATTTATACAAAGTCAGTTTATTGCCCCCACAAACTGGGTCCTCAATTGACCTACCTTAGAAAGGATGGAAGGCTGAGTCAACCTTGGGCCTCGAACTTGCAATAATTGCAGACAGCTGAATGTTAATAACAGGCTATTTAGTCTGTTGAGCTATCCAGGTTATCCAGGCTCCTATCCAGGTTTGGACTAGAAGTCCTCCAATTTCCCTTCCAGCTCTGTTATTCTGAGGAGCAATAAGGCCATTTCGATTGAAAGATCAGCATGAGAACTGAATCCTTCCCCCCTCTTTCGCCCCCCTCCCCAAAATGTCAGGCCGTCATTTGCCCCCAGCATGATCTCTGCATGGAAAATGCGATACTGGTTTGACACCTGACACCTCATCCCAAATTCACACAATGGCTTCTTGGAATACCAGCTGTGAGTTTCCCAACCTCATTCGAAGCACCGTACGCCACTCCAACATGAGACTTGTAGTCCTGCCGATTTATGGGGGCAAGTGGAGGTGGGGGTGGGGAGGACGATGACACCAGGCTAATGGAGATTGGTAGGGGGTCTTTCCTTGCCTTGCCTTTGTGAGGTTGAAAATTAGATTCGGGGTTTTTTTCTCGGCCTGTAGTGTTTGAGGGCATTGTTGTGGCCCACCAGTGGCCGGCAGATTCTGACAGTGAGGAGGTTGGGGAGGAACATGGGCCAGTCCTGGATTCTGGGGAAGGTTCAGACGAGGGCTCTGCGTCGGAGGCAGAGAGGGGGCCAGGGCCATCTGGGAGTTCACTGCTGCCTCCGGAGTCTCCGCAGTCGGACATCCGCGAGGCAGAAGAACAGCGGGAGCCTGTTCCCAGTGTGCTCAGGTGTAGAGCTGCCAGGAACAATTAAGGAAACAGGGTCGACTTGGGAGTAAGGCTTGGAGATGATTGGCCCCTCCCATTAAGACATATAAAAGAGAAGCGAATGGGACGTGAGTTTTTGCAGGAAACAATTTGTTCATCTGGCCGATTCAAGAGTTGAAACTTCTGTTTGTGACTCTGGGCCAAGTTTGGCCTTGTCCTGTGTCTGGAAATTGGCTCTTCGGCAGCGTTCCACGTGAGATAGGTGGTAATCTTCCTCTGAAAGACTGTTGATCAAGCCTCGCGGACTGTAAATGAAAGTAATTTACAGCCGTATGAATTAAGAGCTTTGCCGGAACTAAATTTGTGCTGTTTAATTTCTAAGGAAACCTAGGTCAGAAAAGGCATCGGGTGCATTGTGGCTTTCCATTTGGCTGCCATGCTCCCCCCCCTCACAAGAAGATTTGATGCGAGTTTTATTCCTTTCCTGACCCACAGGTTGGCCCGGTTCCTGCGCAGGGCGAAGGGCCCCAACGAAGTGGAGGAGGAAGTCCTGTCTCACTATATCGCCCCTTCCTGTTTTGTCCTGGAGACCCTCCCAGGCTGCAGGATGGGAGACGAAAGCTGGCCCAAGTAAGTGGAAGGGAGGGAATGGGGGAGTCTCCTATCCGCGCGTGCTACGCTCTTGCTCTTTCCTTGCAACCAGTATGTAGGACGAGAAGTATCTCGTCCTATCCTCTATGGTGGCCAAAGATCGGGAGGAGGTAAAGCTGGATCCCCCTTTTTTCTGACTAACGCATTTTATTGCAAGACAGCTCACTTAAGGCCTGGAGACTAAAACATGAAGGATTTGGGCTGCAGGATTTGGGCTTGGCTAGTCTAGAGAAAAGAAGGACTGGGGGGGGGGGGAGAGATGATAGTTCCAGTATTTGAGAGGCTGCCCCAAAGAAGAGGGGGTCAAATTATTCTCCAAAGCACCTGAAGGCAGGAGAAGAAACAACAATGGATTAAGGAGAGAAGCAATCAGGAATTAGGGAGAAACTTCCTAACAGTGAGGATGATTAACCCATGGAACAGCTGGCCACCAGAAGTTATGGGTGCTTCATCACTGGAGGTTTTGAAGAAGAGACTGGATAGCCGTCTGTCTGAAATGGTATAGGGCCTTAATGGCAAACCCATGGCATGCAGAGCCATATCTGTGGGCACCCGAGTATTGCCTAACTCAGCTCCAGAGCGCATGTGCGCGCCAGCTAACTAATTTTCGGGCCTTCCGGGCCCACCGGAAGTCAGGAAACAGGCTGTTTCCGGCTTCCGGTGGGGGTGGGGAAGGCTGTTTTCACCCTCCCCAAGCTCCTAGAAAGCCCCTGGAGCCTGGGGAGGGTGAAAAAACTGGCCTATTGGGCGCAGGATGTCATCGCGTGCCAAAAAGGTTAGCCGTCACTGGACTAGATGACCTCCAAGGTCCCTTTCCAGATTCTATTCTGATTCGGATTTCTCTCTCACTTTCCTGCTATGGCTGCTCTTGTTTGTCTGTTCCTGGGAAACCCGTCCAACGGCCAGCTCTTCCTTCCTGCTCTGCCCACAAGGAACGGCTGATCCAACTTTTCTTCTTTCTCTCTCTCTCTCTTACTTCCTCCTGCAGCTGCATTGGCATCGGCAAAGCCATCCTGGCTCCGGCTCGCCACCTCACCAACCGGCTGACGGGCAAACGAGCGAGGGGCTCTTTCAAAGTGAAGCGCCAAGAAGGGGCATCCCTGGAGGGAGCCACCCAGCTGTTTGACAAGTGCGTGCGGCTGGTGCGAGCCGCCACCCTCCGACCGATGCCACGCTGAGCCGCGGCACACATGACAGAGGGCCAAGCCTAGGAAGTGGACAAATGAAACCGAGCTGTTTCTCCCTCCCCATGTGCGTTCCCTGCCTTTTGGCCGGAAGCGGGTGCCCAGTGTGGACGACACAACTGCTGGAATTGGACAATGCCAGCTGGCCACCACTTGGTGTAAGGGATTGGCTTCAGCAGACCCCGGACTCTCAAAACTCTGGGGCACAGGGGCTGTGGAGGTGACTGATGGTATTGAGCCCAAATGAAAGGGACAGAGAGAGAGGTTGACGCCACAACCAGAGGTGATGTCCAGGTGATGTCCCTCACCTCTCAAAGCGGACGGCCTGACCAAGACCCCTCTTGCTGTGAGGGGCCGGGGTTTTCCACCCCACCCTTCCCCACCCATGTTCCTCTTGCAAGGCGGGCAGCAATGTAATGTATTTGGGGAAGGGAGGATGTCGTGGGGCCGTGAACAATGTCGCAATAATATGTTTTCTAAACATGGCTTGAGGTCTTCTTGGTTTGGGGGGAAGCGGTGGTGAAATCCAACTTTTTTTTACTGCCGGTTCTGTGGGCGTGGCTTGGTGGGCGTGGCAGAGGAAGGATACTGCAAAATCCCCATTCCCTCCCCACCGTGGGGAGTTCAGTTCTCCAAACCACTCAAAATTTCTGCTACCAGTTCTCCGAACTGCTCAAAATTTCCGCTACCGGTTCTTCAGAACATGTCAGAACCTGCTGGATTTCACCGCTAGGGGGAAGGAAGGACACGGAGAAGTAGATGAGGAGGGGGCGTCCCCTCTTCTCAGCCGCCCACTGTGCCCCAGCGCTGTGAGGGCAAACCCAGCCTCCTGCAGCATTTGTAAGATGATTTATTGGGGAGTAAGAGAGAGGTAGGACAGATTGTCTCAACTCTGAACTCGTCCCGGGGAAGGTCCCCAATCTGGAGAGAGACCAGCCCTCCCATTTCCCAGTCCGTCCCCCCCGCCTCCCCCTAGCCAGAGTTCTACATTCCAAGTTGCCCTCCGTCTTCAGAGCCTTGGCTTGAAACAATCCCCTGGGCAGGCTGAGATTTTGCAGGGGGTCTCCATCACCATGAGCCTGGCTGGGCCTTCAGTGCTTACAACATGGAGGCCTCTGGAAATGGCCTCTTCCTTCTCCTTTCCTTCTTACTGTGCCCCACTCGCCCCGTCTTCAAGCTGGGAGCTTCTGAGCTCATCGGCCAACCGCCAGGAAGCTTCGGGCTGCTCCAGATGAAGGGGAGGCAGAGGGGCTTCTATCCTCCGGCTGGTCCTCCCTATGACAGGCCAAAACAGTGTTAAGGGGGATCCAGTTTGGGGTGCCGATCTTGGTGTTTAGGGGGAGAAAGAGCTATCCCCAAGGAGGACGAGGGGTGAGAGCAGCACAGGAGGGACAGGCCGTTGGTTGGGCTCCGATGCAGACACGGGGCAATTGTCAAGCTGATGGGATGGGGTGGCCCCAGGGCAGCTCCTTGTCTGGGTCTGTGCCCCATCGGGACTGCTGCATTGAGGATGTGCAAGGCAGGCCAAGAGAGGAGTGGGCAAAGGGCATTGTCACGCACGCTACGCAGGATAGTTGTCTGGTGGGCTCTGCTGCCTTAGTGTCTGGTATCACAGTTGTGGCTACCGTGGGGTGCCCCCTCTTGTGAGGAAGTACTAAAGAGGGCCGCGAGCCCTGCTGTGGGGCTGGTGGGGCTCATCCTTCGTCCAGGCAAATTCGGGTCAGAGCTGTCACGTCGGGAGCCCATGACTCGGTCCACTGTCTCCAAACGCACAGCGGGCAGCAAGCCCAGATTTCTCGGATCGGCCCGGGAAAGCGGAGTCTCCTCGAAGCGCCAGCTTGTCCGAGCCTGGGAGGTGGTAGAGGAGGAGGAGGAAGAGGAGGAGGAAGAGGAGGTCTCGGCGTTGTGTGCCATCTCCCGCGACTTGGAGCGATGCCGTGGGCTGTCCTTGGAAAACTGGATGCTGGGAATGTCCGCCTTCAGAATGGTGCTGTGGCGGCGTCCCTGGGGTGAGGGGCTACGGCTGGCCCCTTGGTCACGGCTGGAGGAGCGCAAGAGCAGGCCCTGGAACTTAGCCAGGCTGGGACTCCGGCTACGGTGACGGTGCATCTTGCCGGGGCTAGGGCTGCGGGATTTGGGGCCGAGGAGCACCAGCGTGCTGTCGTCGTCCTCTTCAGAGGTGCTGTTGGTGCTGTCCGTGGCGCTGCTGACTTGCTCCAAGGTGGGCAAGGAAATCTAGGCCAGGAAATTGAGGGGAGGGGGAGAAGGAAAGTCAGTTTTTCTCAAATCACAAGCACTGTTCATACATCATCTTGGACTCTTGGAATAGAGTCGCTCTGTTTACACAATGTATCGATCAGTGGTGGGTTGCTACCGGTTCACCCCGGTTCCGACGAAATGGGAGTACCCGGTGTCCTGCCCTTCAGATGCTCACCTGGAAGGGATCTGTCACCCCCACCATGCAGCTGCTGTTGTTGCTGTAGTAGCCAAGGATGTAATCCCCCCTTCCTTTAGGCAGGGACTCTTCGGGAAAGGTTAGCTAGAGGTGGAAGAGAGAAAAAGGGTTGGGGAGTTGGAAGCCCAGCAGAAGATTATCCACAAACCAACCAACCAACCATTCTAATAATTCTAATTCTAATAATTCTTATTTCTGTTCTATTCTGTTCCATTCCACTCCATATTTTCTATTCTATATTCTATATTCTATATTGTGTATTCTGTATCCTGTATCCTGTATCTTGTATCCTATACTCTATTCTATTCTTTGTTGTTAGTTGTAAAGTCGTGTCCGACCCATCGCGACCCCCATGGACCACATTCCTCCAGGCCTTCCTGTCCTCCACCGTCCTCTGGAGTCCATTGAAGCTCACGCCGACTGCTTCAGTGACTCCATCCAACCACCTTGTTCTCTGCCGTCCCCTTCTTCTTTTGCCCTCCATCATTCCCAGCATTCGGCTCTTCTCCAGCGAGTCCTTCCTTCTCATTAGGTGGCCAAAGTATTTGAGCTTCATCTTCAGGATCTGGCCTTCTAAACAGCAGTCAGGGTTGATTTATTCTATTATTATTATTCTATTATTGTTGTTGTTGTTGTTGTTATTTCTATTCTATTCTATTCTATTCTATTCTATTCTATTCTATTCTATTCTATTCTATTCTATTCTATTCTATTCTATTCTATTCTATTCTATTCTATTCTTCTGTTAATTTCTATCCCATCTTCCCTCTGGTCATTTCGTTCTCATAACGCCAACTCTGTGAGGTTGGACAGAGACAAGACAAGTGGCTTGGTCACTCTGTGAACTCCGGGTCCTGAAAAAACTCAGATCTGGGATTTCCCAGCACCAGATCTCCAGATCTGCATTTCAATCCCCAATGAAATTGCTCACTGGAGAAGGACATGTCCGCACCACGCAAATATAACCATCGAGTCAGCCCTTCGCCTTAGATGTCGCCTTTTCCTGAGACCAAACCCTTTGGCCTGGCAGAGAGGAAGCTCCATTTGCTCCCGTTATGTTTACCTGGTAGAGGTGGCTCTCCGTGTCTTCCTGCTTGGCCCATACATAGGCTATGTAGTCCTTGCAGTGCCGGAAACCTACCTAAGGGGGCAGAAATCACAAGACGTTTCCACAGTGCCCCCTTGTGGCTGCTGAGATACTCAGGTCATTCTGTTTATCGGCTCACTGCTGGGAAGAGTTCACACTGCCTTTTCGGATGCCAACCGTCTCGCCCGACCAACCCTTCTCACCCGATAGAGGGCGATCCAATCCCAGGAACTGCGGTGGAAAGCTGAAGAAGTTCTGTAGTGGACCACGGCTTGCTCCGGCTTCGTCCACTCGTCGGCCACTTGGAGCTCCACCAGGGGCACATCGGCTCGGGAACCAAACTGCCAGAAGAGTTAGGATCAACAAAGAGGATAAGGGGACTGGAGGCTAAAACATAGGAAGAACAGTTGCAGGAACTGGGGATGTCTAGTTTAATGAAAAGAAGGACTAGGGGAGACATGATAGCAGTCTTCCAGTATCTCAGGGGCTGCCCCAAAGAAGAGGGAGTCAAGCTATTGGGTTTACTAATTTATCAAAACTTAAGTTCTTGGTCGCTTCTCTCCTTGATCAGTTTCCATCCATTGTTCCTTGTCTTGCCTTTTGGTGCTTTGGAGAATAATTTGATCCCCTCTTCTTTGTGGCAGACCCTCAAATCCTGGAAGACTGCTATCATGTCCCCCATCCCCAGCCCTTCTTTTCTCTATCCTCAATTCTGGCCGAAGTGGTTGTACGAAAAAAAAAATGCCTTTAAAAGAGGTTGCAGAAAAAAATGCTTTTAGAAGCCTCTGACGATCAGGCAACTCAGCTGGGATCGTCAGAGGCTTTTAAAAGAAAAAAAGCCTCTGCCGATCAGGCAACTCAGCTTGGATCGTCAGAGGCTCTTAAAAGCATTTTTTCTACAATCTCTGAAGAGGTTGTAGAAAAAATGCTTTTAAAAACTAAAAAAAAAAAAAGTGCAGGGATTTTTGCTACCGGTTCTCCGAACCACCTGCCTCCATCGCTACCAGATTGGGCGATCCGGTCTGAACCGGGAGCATTTCACCCCTGCTGTGCACTCACCTGTACTGAAAAAATGGAGACCACAGGCTTGTGGTCACTCACAGTGTACTCCATATGGCTGCAATAGCAGAGCTGGGTCACAGTCAGGTTTCCACCGCTGGATCTCCCAGAATGCACTGGGTGGGCCCCACTTTTGATCTTCCATAGGATCCGGTCCGTCCAAGCTGGTTTCCGTTTCTTAGCACTGCGGGGGCACAACACAAAGGACAGGAAGTGAGGCCCTAAATGGAGGCTGGGATAACATGCACAGTGTGTATTCTGTAAATCAGGGGCCCCTAACCTCTGGGGCACCAGGGACTGGTTCTGTGGGGGGAGGTTTTTCCGTGGACCAGAGGGTCGCATGATTTTGCATGCTGCCTGCAACCCGTGGATGGAGCTTCCCTTGTTTGTGTGGCTCGGTTTCTGGCACACAAAGGCTCTTTGGCTCTTTGCAGGAAAGCAGCGTTGCTAAATCTGTTTCCAGTCGGCATCTCTTGTTCGTTTCTGAACTTTGTGGGGCTTTGCCAAGAACAGGGTGCCAAAGAAGATTTGTGATAAGCCCGAAGGACTTTTTCTGAAGGACTTATTTTGGAATTAATTTGGACTAAGCTGGGAATGGAGTAATTCCCAGCTGTTATAATAAACTAGCTTTGTTTAAGATTAAATTGTATCTTTTAATGACCAAGCGAGCCTAGGTCACAACATTCCCAACCCTCCAATTGTCCTCCGTACCTGGTGTCATACATGTTAGTTCCCACGTCGAATTTAAAGGTCGGAGGGAAATTAAGGAAGCCCTCTTGGAATCCCTTCAGGATGGGCCATGTGGTTTTCGCAATGTTAAGCTGCAGAGGAGAGAAATCAGGAGGACAAAGCTGGAGGATTAGGGTTCCTTCAGGATAAGAAGCAACTGGGTTCCTTCAGGATAAGGCAGGATAAGAAGCAACGGATGGGAACTAATCAAGGAGAGAAACAATTAAGGAGAAACTTCCTAACAGCAAGGACAATTAACCAGTGGAACAGCTGGCCTCCAGAAGTTGTGGGTGCTCTAACACTGGAAATTTTCAAGAAGAGGCTGGATAATCACCTGTCTGAAATGGTATAGGGTCTCCTGCTTGGGCCTGGACTCCGAGCTCTATTTCCAGCTCTATTGTGATGGATTGACCTCACCAGGAGAATGTGTCGATCATACAGGCTGCTGTATCCCATTCGCCTCTCCCAATCCTCACCCCTGCACACACAGGTATGTCTCACCTGGTCCTTCTCCCAGAGCTGATGGAGGATGCTGTTGTCGATGGCATATTTGACGTAGCGGATGTCCAGCGTCTCAATGCGAAAGTTGAGATCCCCAAACCAGAAGATGAGGCTGCAGGGGAGACAAAGGGAAGGCGGAGGAAGTAATGGGGAATCTTTAACAATAAAAGTTCAGGAGACTGTTAGATATATGATCTTCCTTTCCATTTGCAAAGCCAGCTCATAGAATAGAATAGAATAGAATAGAATAGAATAGAATAGAATAGAATAGAATAGAATAGAATAGAATAGAATAGAATAGAATAGAATAGAATAGAATAGGAGAAGGAGAAGGAGAAGGAGAAGGAGAAGGAGAAGGAGAAGGAGAAGGAGAAGGAGAAGGAGAAGGAGAAGGAGAAGGAGAAGGAGGAGAAGGAGAAGGAGAAGGAGAGAAAGAAAAGGTAGTAGAAGAATGAGAGAAGTAGAAGCAAAAGGAATAGAATAGAAGAAGAGAAGAGAAGAGAAGAGAAGAGAAGAGAAGAGAAGAGAAGAGAAGAGAAGAGAAGAGAAGAGAAGAGAAGAGAAGAGAAGAGAAGAATAGAATAGAATAGAATAGAATAGAATAGAATAGAATAGAATAGAATAGAAAATAGAATAGAATAGAATAGAATAGAATAGAATAGAATAGAATAGAATAGAATAGAATAGAATAGAATAAGGAGAAGGAGAAGGAGAAGGAGGAGAGAAAGAAAAGGTAGTAGAAGAATGAGAGAAGTAGAAGCAAAAGGAATAATAGAATAGAATAGAATAGAATAGAATAGAATAGAATAGAATAGAATAGAATAGAATAGAATAGAATAGAATAGAATAGAATAGAATAGAATAAACAGAGGTGGAAGGGACCTTGGAGATCTTCTAGTCCAACCCCCTGCTTAGGCAGGAAACCCTCCACCACTTCAGACAAATGGTTATCCAACCTCTTCTTAAAAACTTCCAGTGTTGGCGCATTCACAACTTCTAGTGGCAAGTTGTTCCACTGATTCATTGTTCTAACTGTCAGGAAATTCCTCGGTTAGAACCAGCCAGTCCTTGGAACAACCGGTTCAGAGAACCAGATTAAATTAATTCCTGGTTCGCCTGAAATGGTGCGAACCGGCTGAATTCCACCCCTGATTTTAAGTACCATTTATCTCATGTTTCTAAACACTGGATTCCACCTGTTTTGTGTTGGCCTTGGTGCGGAATGCAGGACTGGGTGGGGCCAAATTCCATCCATCCTTGATCGTGTCGTCCCCAAAATGGACCTTCTGAACAGACAAGGCTTCTCCCCAGAGAGAGTGGAACTGGCCAAAGGACCTACCCTCTTCTCCTGCCCTCCTGGGCTCTCTTCGCCCAGCCTGGAAGGACGCAAGCGCTGGTACTCACTCGTGGTCAAGGATGCCGTTAGCCGAGGGCCCCTCGAACTGCTGCAGGTGGAGGATGGTAGTGAAGTCCTCCTTCCGCTGCTCTGCCTTCTCCATGTGTGCCGGCAGGTGGCAGTTCAAGAAGCAGACCATGTGCCCAAAGATGGAGAGCCGGACACTCACTCCTCCCTTGTTACCCTGAAGGAGGAAGGCAGAGAAGCAATGGGCCGGAGGGCCGGAGGAGGCAGAGTAAATAAGAAGAGAAGGGAAGGGAAGGGAAGGGAAGGGAAGGGAAGGGAAGGGAAGGGAAGGGAAGAGAAGAGAAGAGAAGAGAAGAGAAGAGAAGAGAAGAGAAGAGAAGAGAAGAGAAGAGAAGAGAAGAGAAGAGAAGAGAAGAGAAGAGAAGAGAAGAGAAGAGAAGAGAAGAGAAGAGAAGAATAAGTAGAATGGAATGGAATAGGAATGCAGGACAGGACAGGACAGGACAGGACAGGACAGAAGAGAACAGAATGGAATGGAATGGAATAAAATAGAGGAATGGAATGGAATGAGAGTGGAATAGCATAGCATAGCATAGCATAGCATAGCATAGCATAGCATAGCATAGCATAGCATAGCATAGCATAGCATAGCATAGAATTGAATAGAATTGAATAGAATAGAATAGAATACGAGAAGGAGAAGGAGAAGGAGAAGGAGAAGGAGAAGGAGAAGGAGAAGGAGAAGGAGAAGAAGGAGAAGGAGAAGGAGAAGGAGAAGAAGGAGAAGGAGAAGGAGAAGGAGAAGGAAAAGGAAAAGGAAAAGGAGAGAAAGAAAAGATAGTAGAAGAATGAGAGAAGTAGAAGCAAAAGGAATAGCATAGCATAGCATAGCATAGCATAGCATAGCATAGCATAGCATAGCATAGCATAGCATAGCATAGCATAGCATAGAATAGAATAGAATAGAATAGAATAGAATAGAATAGAATAGAATAGAATAGAATAATAAGTAGAATGGAATGGAATGGAATGGACTAGACTAGACTAGACTAGAATAAGAACAGAACAGAACAGAACAGAACAGAACAGAACAGAACAGAACAGAACAGAACAGAACAGAACAGAATAACAGAGGTGGAAGGGACCTTGGAGGTCTTCTAGTCCAACCCCCTGCTTAGGCAGGAAACCCTATATTATTTCAGACAAGGGACTCTTCTTAAAAAGTCTCCAGGGATATCAACCCCGCAACGACAGAGGCTGTCTTGGCGGCGACTCCCTTACCCAGTAACCGCCGAGTCCCGTCCGGGTGCAGTCCGTCTGAATGTCCTGCAGGAAAGGCAGGTGGTAGTACTTGGCAAAGACAAACAGGATGACTCCTTGCATCCGTACCGTGCTCACCTGAAACACCAAAAAGTAGTTAAGAGAAAGGAAGGCACCGAGTTCTAATTCTGAGCCTTTGCAGTTGCAAATAAATGGAGGGCTCCTTTGGGGAAACCCCTGCTAGATCCACGTTCTCAACTAGAATAGAACAGAACTGAAAGGGACCATGGAGGTCTTCCTTTAGCCTGGTTTAGCTCTGCAGACTAAAGCACCGCTGTGGTCATAAGATGAGGATTACCTGTATTTCTGACTGGTAACTGATCTGGGACAGATCTGTTCTACTTTAAGGGCAGTGACTTCTGCACATGCTCAGAATCTTGGGTTCCGGAGCAGATCAGAAGGAGGACCCGCTTCCATTTGCAGAAATTCTGTGTTCAACGCAAAATGTCCTTTGAAAAAACTGTACCGCTTTGGAGAAGCAGCAGCTGGTGTACTCGGTGAACAGTTCCCTGCCAAACTATTTATATTTCTAATTAAAGCAAAAAAAATACATAAATAAATAAAAGGCAGAGGCCCCTCCTCCCTCTTTAAATACATTTGACAAATGGAAGCTTCGGCAGGCAGAATCAGGGGTTGCGGGCAAAATTAATTCACTCTGATTTTAATTAGAGCTTTTTCCGATTCACACGTCGCTTGGTGTGAAATGCTACCAATGTGCAAAAATCTGTCCTTTTTCCTGGATTGTGGTTCACGGATAAAAAAAGGAGAAAAATGGAACCCTAAAAATACATTTAAAGAAAACAGCTCACCAAAATACACGATTAGTAGAAGATTTTTGGGGAAAGGGCACTTAGGGGCAAGAGTGGGCCAACAAATATATATATCTTAGTCTCCCTTTAGTCTCCCAATAGACACCAAAATGTTGGTTTGATGTCTGAAAAAGCCTAGAAACTAGTGAATGCGATTTCACAGAGCTATGGCTGTATAAAGTTCTTGATTTATGTAGAAAAAACCCAGCTGAGAGAAAAATACACATAAAGGCCTACGAAAAGACAAGAAAATAAATATTTGACCCTCATGGGGAAGAGATATGAGATGAGGGTGTGGCTAACTGATGAGGACTAATTAGTCTGAAATAGATTTATCTTAGTCTCCCTTTAGTCTCTCAATAGACAGCAAAATGTTGGTTTGATGTCTGAAAAAGCCTAAAAACTAGTGAATGGGATTTCACAGAGCTATGGCTGTATAAAGATCTTGATTTACATAGGAAAAAACCCGGCTGAGAGAAAAATACACATGAAAGCCTACGAAAAGACAAGAAAATAAATATTTGACCCTTATGGGGAGGAGACATGAGATGAGGGTGTGGCTAACTGATGAGGACTAATTAGTCCAAAATAGATCTTAGTCTCCTTTTAGTCTCCCAATAGACAGCAAAATGCTGATTTTATGTCTGAAAAAGCCTACAAACTAGTGAATAGGATTTCACTGAGCTATGGCTGTATAAAGATCTTGATTTATGTAGAAAAAACCGGCTGAAAGAAAAATACACATAAAGGCCTACGATATATATATCTTCTCAAGTTTTCACGGGTGTGTGTATGTAAAAAGTTAAAATCTCGGATGTTTTCCCGCGTCATTAAAAGTCTGTTAATTGAAATACTTAAAATCCTGTTTTAAGTATTTCAATTAACAGACTTTTAATGACGCGGGAAAACACAATATATATATAGTGTTTTTCTATCGAGGGACCTATATATATGGGGGGAAAACATATTCAAAAGGTTAAAGAGTTTGAATTTTAAAAAGCAGACTTGCTAAGAAATGAACAAAAATAAAAATACGGTTGAGAAAGATGAGAAAACAATGTATTGAGTTTAAACCAGAAATGTTTCTGTTGGGGATCTTGCCTGAAACTTATAACGAAGAAAATATATATTTAATTATTCATGTATTAACAGCAGCCAGGATTCTATTTGCACACTATTGGCAAAGTGAAGAGATTCCTACCGAAAAGAAGGTGATTAGGGAAATATTAGAATGTGCAGAAATGAATAGACTAACACTAGCAGTTAAAAGAGAAAGATCAAGCTGATTATTATATGATATGGGAAGCATTTTACCAGTGGTTAGAAGAATAAAAAAGGAAATTGGAAATAAAGGAAGAAGACAAGAAGAAGAATAGAAAATGCATTAAGCTAGAGATAAGAATAAAATGGCAATTGTTAACGTATGATGAGAATAACCATGTTTAATGTTATTATCGTATTTCTATTAGAAGATATGTTATGAAGGAAATGAAGAGTTAAAAAGATAAAGGTTCCCCTCGCACATATGTGCTAGTCGTTCCCGACTCTAGGGGGCGGTGCTCATCTCCGTTTCAAAGCCGAGGAGCTAGCGTCCAAAGACATCTCTGTGGTCACGTGGCCAGCATGATTCAACGCCAAAGGCGCATGGAATGCTGTTCCCTTCCCACCAAAGATGGTCCTGATTTTTCTACTTGCATTTTTTACCTGCTTTCGAACTGCTATGTTGGCAGAAGCTGGGACAAGTCACGGGAGCTCATCCAGTTATGCAGCCCCAGGGATTCGAACCACTGAACTGCCGACAAGCTCAGCGTCTTAGCCACTGAGTCACCCCGTCCCTGAAGAGTTACACAAGGTATAATTGTTCAATGTATATAATTTGTGGAAGGATGTTGCACAGGGATATTTGTACCCACTGCTTAAGGAGAGATGAAATGTTTATATATATATATATATATTTTAACTGGAAAATAAATTTTAAAAAACTTAAAAAAGAAAGAAAGAAATGAACGAAAGAGAAAGGGAAGGCTGATAGGCTGCCATTTTTCTCTCCCCATCAAAGCAGGATGTGGGAAGGGGTTTGTTTTCCTGGAAGATTCTCTTCTGTGTGAAATATACGGAGGTAGGAAAAGCTGCATCACAACCTACTTCCCAGTCTCCTATTTACCAAGAAGTATTATTATGTTTTTAAATGACATTCCCCACCCCGCCACCCCAATTCTGTCAACTTTTCTCCACAATTTTACACCCCCGAATTCCTTGGATGTAGGCAGGATGGCAGGAAATGCTCGACTTACGATCAAAACGTCTGCTGCTGAGGGAGACATCGGATACCGCAAAATCCCCATTCCCTCCTTACTCCTGGGGGAAGGATACTGCAAAATCCCCATTCCCTCCCTACTCCTGGGGGAAGGAGACTGCAAAATCCCCATTTCCACCCCATTCCTGGGGGAAGGATACTGAAAAATCCCCATTCCCTCCCCATTCTGGAGGTGGTATTTGCCGGTTCTCCGAACTACTCAAAATTTCTACTGCCGGTTCTCCAGAACCGGTCAGAACCTGCTGGATTTCACCCCTGGATTTCACTAAATGAACCACTGTAAATTGAAGACTACCTGTATTAGCCAGCATGGCCGTTGTTGAACATTCTGGACATTGAAATCCACATCCAAGCTTCTCCCAACTCCCATAATCCTGATCCCGCATTAACCAGGCCACCCAAATCTCCAAAACAACTCACACAAGGACAGAATCACAAAATCTGGGGAAGCTCCCCATTGCCAGCCCCATCGAGAACTGTACAAGAACTATTTCAGGAAAGCCCCCAATGTTTATTTTTTATGCCAAGCAGATTTTAAATTCCTTTTTTTGCGTTGCCAGATAACGCAAATGTGATCGGCTGGGCTGTGATCTTGACCACAATTCCATTTCCCTTTTTATTCGCAGGAAAGCACACACACAATTGCACCCGCACACAATCAAAACACCCTTGAGAGAAAAGGCAGCAGCTACGGGTTGCATTCACACAATATTCTGTCGTCCCCCCCCCCCAAAAAAAACAAATCCCAAGCGTTCGTTGGCAGAAAAGGAAGCTGGGAAAATGTTCACCTTGGTCAGTGACACACGCGTGTGCGTTGGTATGTAACGGTGCATTGTGCAAAGGCTCCACCCACCCGTCAGCTCCAATGTTGTGGCTCTTTTTTTCAAAGGGAGGAAGGAAAACTGGGACTCGGTCCCAAAACGCCCGGGGCATAGCAATGTGCCGTTCGACAAACTTGGCTGAATCAATGAAAAAACTGAGCGGCAGCCTTGCTCAGTTTATTTTCGGCCGCTCGGAGCGTGTGGTCTGAATATTATTTGATCAATTAATTTAGGAGTCGGTGTTGCGCAAACCCAGGAAAGGGGCTGATCCAGTAAACCCGGTTACGTCTATTTACTGGGCTCCTCTGTGTTTATGCTGAGTTTATTCCGGCAAGTAGGGGCAGGGGTGGGCTTCAAATATTTTACCAAGGGGTTCTCTATCCAGTTGCTGGGTTGGCGTGGCCACAGTGAGTGTGGCCTAGTTGGCCTCCTGTATCATAACGGGGACATTTTTGCCCTCCCCAGGCTCCAGAGGCTTTTCTCAAGCCTCCGGGAGGGTGAAAACAGCCTCCCCAGAGGCCCTCTGGAGGCCGGAAACGGGCCTATTTCCCGCCTTCCTGAAACTTCCAGTAGGCCCATTTTTCACCCTCCCTGAGCCTCCGTGCACGCCCTGCACTTATCTGCATGCAAAACGGGCCGCATGGAAACTCCTGAGAGGGGCCGGGTGGGCCGGGCGGTGCCAGCCAGGCGTGGAATTTGAGGGTTCTCCGAACGGCACAGAACCTTAGCTAGAGGTTCTCCCGAACCCCTGCGAACCTCTGGCACAAAAGTAGGGCATCTTTTTTCAGATGGTGGGAATTCACTTCGGCTTCCGATATATTCTCGCGCCCCTTACGAAAGTCAATAATTCTAGGCATAGGACTATGCACGTATAACTATCGTTTTGAAACTTCTAAACCCACATTTTCACACACACCCCTGGAATATTGTCTCGCACTCCCCCCTTGCCCCAGGGGGGACAGGCACCCCTTAGTTGGGAACACCTCCTTTATGATATGTGGACGTCAACTCCCAGAACTCCCCAGCTAGCACGGTTGAAATCCACACGTGGTAAAAGCAGCCACGGTGGAGAAACTCCGTTTTAGAGGCTCGCTTAGAAGAGCAGGTGGCTTCTGCTTCGGCCACGTGAGTTGAATCCATAGATCCCCTTGAGCTTCATTCATTTCACGGCTGGAGTGGAGTCGGCTTAGCTGGCAGGCATTCAGCGTCACGTGACCGGGTTATGACGTGCGGGAGGACGGTTGCAGGGAAAATTAAATGCCTTAAGCCTTCTAAGCCTTTGATGAAAAGAAGGGGTGACAGGATAGCAGTGTTCCACTATCTCAGGGGCTGCCCCGAAGAAGAGGGAGTCAAGCTATTCTCCAAAGCAGCTTCTGAAGGCAGGACAAGAAGCGATGGGTGGAAACTCATCAAGGAGAGAAGCAAGTTAGAACTAAGGAGGAATTTCCTGATAGTGAGAACAATGAATCAGTGGAACAACTGGCCTCCAGAAGTTGTGAATGCTCCAACACTGGAAGTTTTAAAGAAGAGATTGGACAACCATTTGTCTGAAATGGTATAGGTTCTCCAGCCTAAGCAGAGGGTTGGACTAGAAGACCTCCAAGACCCCTTCCTACTCTGTTATTCTATTCTGAATTCTTCTCTTCTCTTCTCTTCTCTTCTCTTCTCTTCTCTTCTCTTCTCTTCTCTTCTCTTCCCTTCCCTTCCCTTCCCTTCCCTTCCCTTCCCTTCCCTTCTCTTCTATTTTCTCTTTTCTTTTCTTTTTCTCTCTTCTCTTCTATTTTCTCTTCTCTTCTCTTCTCTTCTCTTCTCTTCTCTTCTCTTCTCTTCTCTTCTCTTCTCTTCTCTTCCCTTCCCTTCCCTTCTCTTCCCTTCCCTTCCCTTCTCTTCCCTTCCCTTCCCTTCCCGTCCCTTCCCGTCTCTTCCCTTCTCTTCTCTTCTCTTCTCTTCTCTTCTCTTTTCTCTTTTCTTTTCTTTTCCTCTCTTCTCTTCTATTTTCTCTTCTCTTCTCTTCTCTTCTCTTCTCTTCTCTTCTCTTCTCTTCTCTTCTCCTCTCCTCTCCTCTCCTCTCCTCTCCTCTCCTCTCCTCTCCTCTCCTCTCCTCTTCTTTTCCCTTTGCCCTTAAAACTGCTCAAAGAGGGATCTCACCTGGGGATGGGGGATGGGGTGTGTGTGTGTAAGAAATCACTCCCTGAAATTCTCCCCCAAATGCCACAATAATCCAAATTTTGGCCCAACACACACCAAAGGGATCTAACGCTGCCTAACAGTTGCCCTGCATTGTTTTGTCAGTCGCTCTGCAAATTCCCTTCGGATTTTCCTCAAAGCTTACGATGGGGTCTCCAACCCCTGGTCTGCGGCCCATTACAAGGAATGGAGCCATTCCGAACCGGACCGTGGAAGTGGAAAGCAAGCACAGGTGCCCACTCATGCGAGCAGCACCCGAGCACATGCACTCAGGCGCCATTGGCACGAACGATGGGTGCAGGTGCCCACTGCTCGCGCAAATGCAGCTGCGCGTGCTTGCCCATATTTACTCACACAGAACCATCCCCTCTCGCCCTCCTTCCCCGCCGGTCCACGAAGCCGGAAAGATTGGGGGAACAATGGCTTACCAGGACGAAATTAAAAGGGCTCAGCACCTCCATGAAAAGTTCACTCCACTGGTCGGTGAAGAGTGCATCTTTCAGGCGTTTGTTGATCATGGAATTCACCTCCTGCAACCTGCAAAAGGGCGCAAAATCATCAGCTTTCCCTCTGGGCCCTCCAACCCAGAGGCTGCCCCCCACCCCAAGGGTCTTCTCCCAAGGCCAACTCAGCTTCTGCCCCCAGAGATGCTGCCTGACAATGCCTGAAAACCTTACAAAGAGGGGGGGGGGAAACATTCTCCAAGCATGTTCCCTCTAAGCAGGGCCACAACTCTTCGCCGTTCTGAGTGTATCCAAAAGAAAATTGCAGGTGAGTTTCTATTCTGTTTGAAAATTGCAGGTGAGTTTCTATTCTGTTTGAAAATTGCAGGTGAGTTTCTATTCTGTTTGAAAGTCCCAAAGGTGATTTTTTTTCCCCCCAAGAGGCAACTGGATATTCTGGTTTTTCTTTGAAGATGTTTTGCTTCTCCTCCAAGAAACTTCTTCAGCTCTGCCTGGATGGTGGGGAACGGAAGGAAATATATTCTTTGCAGACAATATGAGCCTGAGTAGCGTAGGGGGGTAATGCCTCCTACAAAGGCAGCATTTAAGATCCCGCTGCTGCTATTACTTGCAAGTTCAATCCTAGCCAGGCTCAAGGTCGACTCAGCCTTCCATCCTTTATAAGGTGGGTAAATTGAGGACCCAGTTTGTTGGGGGCAATAAGCTGACTTTGTATAAATATAAATATTCGAAAGTATGAAGGCTATTGCTTAACGCACTGTAAGCCGACTTGAGTCTCCGGAGAAGGGCGGCATATAAATCAAATTTTAAAAAAAACTGGTCATTTGCATTTCTTTTAGACAGTCATCGAGGCCACCTGGACACAGATGGCCACACCTCACCGATAAACCTCCCAGTGGCCTCAACGTCTCTCTAAAAGAATTCAAATGACCAGCTATCTGCAAGGAATATAAATCCTTCCATTCTACCCACCATCCCGTAAGAAGCTTCTCGGAGAAGAAGCGAATGGTCTTTAAAGAAAAACCAGAAATAATAATTTATTATTAATAATTATGCTTAACAATAATTTGCAAGGACCGCTTGCTGCCAGGTGTAGATTCACAGACGAAGCAAATCCATTTTTATTGCCAGCAGCCAGAAAGGATTCTCCTGAATTGATCCAGCCTTCCCTCATCCCCTCTTGGAAAGCATCGCCTCTGGTGCCTTCCAGCTTCCATAAACAGCCCGCAGAAGGATTGCCATCTCTCCCACACATTCATCTTCTCTCTGGCACGGAAGGTGCCAACTGAATACGGCCTGAGCAGCACGCTGGTCAGCATTGAGGGAAAGGATTCCTTCAAAGGAACCAGAAATGTGATCCGTTTCACGGTGGACTATTCGGTAAATCACACAATTCCTTTTTTTTTTGCAAAGGAAAAAAGGCAGGTTGGGAAAAGAGAGAGACGCCTTCTGCCATTTTTCTCTGCAGAATTGGCTCGTTGCTGCCAGAGTAGCGATCCCGCCACAAAACCCTGAATGGATTTCTTTGCAAGGCCTTCCAAATCCAACCGGAAGGCCTCGCTGGAAGTTTCCACCCGATCTGGTTGCCTGGGAACCAGTGAAAATGGTGTGTGTGTGTGTGTGTGTTCCTGCCTTGAGAAATGCCAGCCGGTTGTATTCTGGGACCTCCGCCATTGCTCCTTCCTCTCGGATGATGAATTGGGTTCCCTAAACCTCCAAAAAGCTGGCCATCCTCTTAGCTCTCCGTCCAACTCCTCCTTTGACTTAGGACAGTTTGTTTAGTGACCATCCAAAGTTACAATGGCACTGAAAAAAGTGACTTACCCTGTTTTCCCGAAAATAACACCTATCCCAAAAATAAGCCCTAGCATGTATTTATGTGTGCGCCTAATATAAACTCTACCCCCGAAATAAGCCCTGCTTAAGAGCCAGCATCCGCCCATTCCATCTGCTTGCTCGCGGTACCACAGCCACAAGGCGGGGTGGTAGAGCTCTCAACATAACTTGCACCAGCTTACTTCAGGGCCCCCACAGCCAGGCCGTCCATGCCTCGAAACCTGTCTCCCGGCAGCAGCACGGAGCTACTGGCCCACTTCTGCTTTTTCGTGGCCGCAACAGAGCAGGAGGCTGAGTGGTTTGTTGGTGCCGTGGCCACGAGGCGAGGGGGCCTTGAGGTGACCTGGTGTGGGATGCATGGGGCAGCTCCGGATTCACTTAACAACCGGGTTACTGTGTATACACGTACAATGACAATAAAGTTGTTGTTGTTGTTGTTGTTATTATTATCAACCGCAGTGATTTAGTGAATAGCCTTGGGCACCCTCTGGGGTTCCGGGGTTGGCTTCCATGGTTCTTTCCTGCTCATAAAAGGATCCACAAATGTCCCAGGAAACACATCTTCCCTTCACCTTACCCAATAGCGATCATGTCGCTGTCACAGGAGTCCCCGGGGTTGAGGTGCAGGAGGGAGGTGACGTCGCTTGGCGGCATGGCGGTGCCGACGTTCCACGTGACAACCGTGATACTGCGGAGAAAGGAAAAAAACCAACCACATTACCGCAACATTTGTTAGACCTGATGTGGGGGGTCTTCGACAACCCGCCATGGCCAATTCCTGCTCTTCTGCTATTCTGTTTATTCTGTTAAACGCACCACACGGCCACAGTCAACTCGCCATGAGACAAGAGGAGTTACACACTCATATCGAAGAAACGGGTGGGATGGAATCGTTAAAGAAAGGATGCCAGAGGAGGGACCGACTATAAATGGAAATGACACAAATTAAAGTTATTTTAAATAATGAAACTGAATTCTTGAATTGTCCGATAGTTGACCCATGGCAAGTTGGCCATGTTGAATTGATTGAGTTGGCCAATTGGCTGTGATGAGTTGCCCATGAGTTGACCTCTCTCTTGAAGGAAGAGGCCCCTTCTAAGGATCCTTGGGAAAAGCCATTTGGAGAAGCTCTACCAAGAAGTCTGGCCCTTTCATTGCACCATCCCATCATCCCCGGCTAATCTTTCACTGGTGGGTCAGAGGGAGCGGCTTCATACCTGAATATTAATTCCATTTAAGTTCCTGGTCCATCTGAGGGGGCCTTCTCATCTCACACCTGGTGAGGTGGGATGGACCAAGAGAGAGTGGTTGGCCCACCCACCCAAGAAGCTTCTGCAGTTGAGGGTGGGTTTGAATCAGGACTGCCCTCCGATCAGCTCACCCCATCGGCACCCCGGCCTCAGCTCCACCTCTGTCTCCATCACTTCCTATCCAGATGTTTCAAGGCCAGCGTCGTGTAATTCCCTTGGCTAAACTGCGTGTCAACTCGCAAAGCATCCCTGGCCTGCTCTCGAGTTGCCATAGGCGATGGGGATGGGAAAACTGGCGAAGCAGCACAGCACACACACACACACACAAAAAGCACATTCCAGACATATCTCTCTCAAGGCTGTCTCCCAGGGTTACCCACAGCAGCCCCGAAGGGAGTGATCTCTACAATCTGGGAAATTGCTCCATTGACAAATGTGACTGATGACACACCCTGGGGGGAGGGGGGAAAACAGAGTCAAGTCTGGGCTGTAAATTGCCTGGGGTCAGAGTTGGCTTCACTTGGGAACATGCCCACATGAAGCTCCTAATAAATAACTGGATTTCTTTTGAAGCTTGGCTCGAGGCTCACGATTTAATTAGGGCATCTGCCGGAACCCTGACTGGGCCAGGATGCCAGGAGGACCCCATCCTTCCCTCTCCCCGCAATTGTGTATCACAACCACTGCCTTAAAACCCTCTTGGGATGCGTCTCTCTCGTTCATTGCTAAAGAAACGAACTTGACAGCAGTAAAAATATCTCCTGTGAAAATAGCTTGCAGAGGGGCGGGGGGAGAAGCTACGCTCTCCCTGACGGCATTAATGGGGTTTGGAAATACGAATGTCAGGAGCTCTATTTATAAATGGAAACGGGGCAGTTGGGGGAGTGAACACTAGGCAATGTGGCTTGGCTGCCAGCAACTACCCACGTTTGCATCTTGAACAGCAAGTCAAAGAGGACGCCGAGCAAGGAGGAAGAAGGGTGCTTGAGGAGACACGCTGCTTTCTCCACCGCTCCAAAGCCTTACGTGGGGGATGTGGGGCGGGTTGGAGTTACGCAAAGGATCTCTAGCCACTTGTGGGATCGAATGACAGAGGCAGGAACTGACCAGCAGGTGAAGAGAAGGTGAGGAAGGGTCTCCTACTTGAGCAGAGGGGTCAGACTAGATGACCTACAAGACCCCTCCCAACTCTGTTATTCTATATTCTATCGAGCCACAGTTCTCCGGAAGAAACAACACATCTTGGCACCTTAAAAAGAACCACTGCCCATCTTAATCATCATCTTCTTTTACAGACCCCATCATCCCTTATCGGTTGGAGTCTGGGCAACTGAATGGAGAGGAGTGTTTACTGGCCGGATGCCTTTCGTGTTGCCAGTACGGAGTTATATTCAGCAGATATATTCTCAGTGTGCCCAGAGAGAGCAATATCTGCCTCTACCAAGGATCGAACTCACAGCCTCCTGATCGTGAGGCGAGAGCTCCACCCAGTGGTGTTATTCAGGCGGTTCTATCCGGTTCGGGCGAAACGGTAGCGGCGGCTGTGGGAGGCTCCCCCCCCCCATCTGGATGTCATCACGTCCTGTTTTTGACGGTCCTGCGCATGTGCGGAGGCGGTACTCACATTTGCAAACTGGTAGCAAAGGGGAGAAAAAAAAGCAGAAATTCAAAATGTAGGTTTTTCTTAAGGGCTTGTTAAAACGACACTTGGGAGAGATAGCCGAATTCTCCGGCAAGGGATCACAAAAATCCAGAATTGTTTGGCTTGTGATGTTTCTGCTGTCTGTCAGACCAAGTCACCCATGTACATCACCTCCGACAAGAAACAGTCTGGGCAATATGGCTTCTGAGTTTCCCAATCTGGAGGGAGCAGCTTGAATGAAAATAGTGATCTCACTCACATCATCAGAAGAATTATTTTCTGTGAGTTTTGTCGAATTTTTCGGCTTTTCTTGCCCAGCTGTTAAGTGAATGACTGAAGCCGATAAGATAGTAATCTGGTCGTTAAGCGAATCTGGCTTCCCCAATGACTTTGCTTGTCAGAAGGTCGCCAAAGTGACAACCCTGGAACACTGCAGTTGTCATATATATGAGTCGGTTTCCAAGTGTCTGAATTTTGATCAAGTGGTCGCAAGTGTGAAACACGGTTGTCAGTCACATTTTTCAGGGGAGTGGTGCGGTGGCCTAGAGGCGGAGCTCTCGCCTTACAATCGGGAGGCTGTGAGTTCGATCCTAGCTAGGAGCAGATATTTCTCTATATATCTGCTGAATATAACTCCGTACTGGCGACAGGAAGGGCATTCGGCCAGTAAACACTCAGCTCCATTCAGCTGCCCAGGCTCCACCCTTCAAGGGATTATGGGGTCATTAAAAGAAGATGACGCGTCACATTTTCAGTGCCAAATTGCAACTACGAACGATCACTAAATGGTTGTAAGTCACAAGTGTATAAAATGTTGCTCTACGCAAATGATGTCAACACTCTTGCAATAATGCAGAGGGAGGTTTTTTCGGCAGGTGCTGCTCGAGGACATCGGATGGCCAAGCGGACATTTGTCACCCTTGAGAAAAACCTCCTGGAAGGAGACATTTGGCAGCTCCTTGGCATAAGATGGAGGTGACAAATCCCGGGGCATTAGCATAATTAAATTGCACACGAGGAAGGGAGCCAGTTGGCATCCAGAAGTGAGAGATTGACTGCAGACTTAAAGGGACAAGTAAGGTAGGTTGGCAAAGGCATCAGGTGGTATGCTGGCAGTCTGGCATCAGGGATCTCTTAGACCAGGGGTGGCAAACTCAATTTCATTGAGGGGGACATCAGGGTTGTGTTTGACCTTGGAGGGGTGTTAGGAAATGGCTATTGTCTAACTAGTTGGTCAGGGAATATATAAACTATCAATACATGTTTGTCAAAAGGTATTATACTGCTTTAAGACTGTATTGCTGTATCCTGTACATTCAGGATACATTCTGTATCCTGATTGGCTAAGCTCTGTAGCCAATGTACTTAAGGGGAAGCCTGAATCATGGCTACACCATTTTATCTGCTTATTCGCTGTTACTCTCTACTTGTTCTCTCTGCATGATCACTGTTTGATCATTGCTACTTGTTGTTTTTCTACTATTTATTGAGTGTTTTAATACTGAACTTGTTCCTGTTTGAAACTCCAGAAGAACTGCTTTATTGTGTAACGACAACAACTGGTAAGAAGACTTTGTACTTGGAATATCCCTGAATTGATATTTTAACTATCGCCTTATCTGTGTATGACTTGGATTGTTATTGGACTTTGCTTTACTTTCTTCTAAAAATAAAAGACTACCACAACTCAGTGTGTTAACTGTGGTTATTCACTCTCAGCTGCTTTCATGTGCATACTCAAGGGGTACTCTGCTCAATAACCCATAACATTCGGTTATGAGCCAAGAATATCTTTAACAGGGGCCATGGGGGTGTGTGGCCAGCCCAACATCACTCGCGTCAGCACCAATGGTGGGTTACCCCCAGTTCAGACCAGTTTGCCAGTAGTAAAACCAGTAGGAGGCTCCACCCACTGCCCCAGATGTCATCATTGGCGATCTGCACATGCAGAAGCAAGGCGCACGCTTGAGCAAAGCGAGCACACATGCGCGATCCCGTTTTGAACCGGTAGTAAAGGTAAGAAGAACCCACCCCTGGTACCAACCTGTGGTGCCCTGAGCACTCTGCCAGTGAAAACAGGCTCCCGAGGTCCGTTTCGGCTGCAACGATTTTCTGCAACCCTCTGCCAGCGAATATGGACCTCTGGAGGGCCGCCCATGGCCCTCCCAAGGTCTGTTTTTGGTGGCAAAGGCACCAGGGGCCAGTCCTTTGATATTTCCAGGATGACTCCACGGGCCAGAACTAAGCACCCCATGGACCGGATCCATCCCCCGGGGCCTTGAGTTTGACACCTCTGTCCTTGACCGATATTTTTTAAATTTGGAAACTTTAGTTTTCTGGCACGAACCAGAAAGAGGAAATATCTACAGACCCCTCAACTATCCAGGATGTGAACTGTGTCAACTTCTCCCCTCAGGACGCTGCTATAGGGCATTGCATGCCGAAACAACCAGATGTAAAGATAGCATTTGCCCGCACCCCCACCCCCAACCCCCGCCCGTGCCATAAACTCTGCTGGACCCTTAATTCCCATAGCGTTGTCTTAGTGCCTTAAGGATATTTTACCTATGTAGTCGGGCTTGCATTGCTCTGACCCTTCTCACCTTTCCCATCATCTCGTTTCTCATCTTCTCTACCTTCTCGTCTTTCCTGCTACCTTCTCCAATGGCTATCTTATGGGTTATCAAGTGTCGCTTGTAACTTAATGATTGCAACTATGATTATGACCTATTTTTTGCTGTTTATAAGTACACTGTGAGTTTATGCACTGGAGACAAATTCCTTGTGTCTCCTGTCACACTTGGCCAATAAAGAATTCTATTCTATTCTATTCTATTCTATTCTATTCTATTCTATTCTATTCTATTCTATTCTATTCTATTCCATTCTATATTTTCTTTATTCTATTCTATTCTATTCTATTCTGTTCTGTTCTGTTCTGTTCTGTTCTGTTCTGTTCTGTTCTGTTCTATTCTATTCTATTCTATTCTATTCTATTCTTTTCTATTCTTCTCTATTCTGCTCTATTCTATTATTTTTACTCTATATTCCATTCTATTCTATTCTATTCTATTCTATTCTATTCTATTCTATTCTATTCTATTCTATTCTATTCTATTCCATTCCATTCCATTCCATATTTTCTTTATTCTATTCTATTCTATTCTATTCTATTCTATTCTATTCTATTCTATTCTATTCTATTCTATTCTATTCTATTCTATTCTATTCTTTATTTTCTCCACCCCTCTTCTCTCTTCTCTTCTCTTCTCTTCCTCTTCTATTTTTATTATTTCTATTTCTATTTCTATTTCTATTTCTATTTCTATTTCTATTTCTATTTCTATTTCTATTTCTATTTCTATTCTCATTTCATTTCATTTCAATCTATTCTATTCTATTCATTTCGAATTCTAATTCTAATTGTCTTCTCTATTCTATTCTATTTCTATTATTTCTATTTCTCTATTCAATTCAATTCTATTCATTTCATTTCATTCTAATTTTCATTCTAATTGTCTCTTCTCTTCTCTTCTCTTCTCTTCTCTTCTCTTCTCTTCTCTTCTCTTCTCTTCTCTTCTCTTCTCTTCTCTTCTCTTCTCTTTTTTCTCTATTCTATTCCATTCCATCCCATCCCATCCTATCCTACCCTACCCTACCCTATCCATCATCTATTTCTATTTCTATTTCTATTTCTATTTCTATTATTTCTATTTCTATTTCTATTTCTATTTCTATTTCTATTTCTATTTCTATTTCTATTTCTATTTCTATTTCTATTTCTATTTCTATTTCTATTATTTCTATTTCTATTTCTATTTCTATTTCTATTTCTATTTCTATTTCTATTTCTATTTCTATTTCTATTTCTATTTCTATTTCTATTTCTATTTCTTGTTGTGTTCTGTTCTGTTCTGTTCTTGGGATTGGAGAGCAGGCTGGATCCAAATGCAAACTGACACGTAAAAACCCAGGGCATCTCAGGCCACGCTACAAAAGGCCCACATGTTCAAAGTCATATTTACGAAATGCGAGCGCAAAGGAGTCTGTGTGGGGGGGAGGTCATGTCATGTTCAATCCATCAGACTCACAAGGATGAGGCTGAAATGGAAAAGGCTCAGTAAAAAGAAGAAAGGAAAAAAAAGAAAAGGAAAAGAGACGGAAGAGGTTCGGTCAGAAGATGGAAATAAATGCTGACCCAGATTCAGCGTACCTGAAGGGCATTCCGGACGAAGCCTTTTGTCCCTAACGGCCACGCTTTACTTGGCCTGTTTGGGGAAGGGTCCCGCCAATTTACCTTTGGGAGATACTTTAAGCCTTTTCGTCTGCCTGAATTGCTGGTGAAATTGCCATCCATCTCTCTTCTTAGGATTTAACAGAATAAGTTAGCTGGAAGGGCTCTTGGAGGCCTTCTAGTCCAGAGGTCTCCAACCTTGGCAACTTTAAGACCCAGAATTCCTCAGCCAGCTTTGCTGTCTCTGTCTACCTTATCTCTATCTATCTATCTATCTATCTATCTATCTATCTATCTATCTATCTATCTATCTATCTATCTATCTATCTATCTATCTATCTATCTATCTATCTATCTATCTATCTATCTATCTATCTATCATCTCTATCTATCTATCTATCTATCTATCTATCTATCTATCTATCTATCTATCTATCTATCTATCTATCCATCTATCTATCAATCTATCTATCAATCTCTGTCTATATCTATCTATCTATCTATCCATCTATCTATCTCTGTCTGTCTTATATCTATCCATCTATCTATCTATCCATCGATCTATCGATCTATCAATCTCTGTCTATATCATCTATCTATCTATCCATCTATCATCTATCTATTTATCTGTCTATCTATCTGTCTATCTATCTATCTATCTATCTATCTATCTATCTATCTATCTATCTATCTATCTATCATCTATCTATCTATCTATCTATCTATCTATCTATCTATCTATCTCATTATTTGTCTGTCTGTCTATCTATCTATCTCTTTATCTATCTATCTATCTATCTATCTATCTATCTATCTATCTATCTCTTTATCTGTCTATCTATCTATCTATCTTGGCAATAAGGCCAAGTGCTTATTTCAGGGTTCAAAAAAATATAAGACAGAGTCTTATTTTCGGAGTAACACGACAACATGCTATTCATTGATAAAGGAGAAAGACAGATTCATGTTTTCGGAGACTGCCTTTTACCAAAACTGTCCTTTGGGGGGGGGGGGCTCTGAAATACACAACGAAGGGATGAGTCAATCAGGGTTACCATGGAGACACCGCCCCCCCTTACCTATTTAATCCAACCATGTGGTTTATTTGCAGCAAATGTTTACTAGGGTATTTAGTGTTCACACGAGATGCTTAACCGATATGAAATAGAAGAACTGCATATGCACACCATGTATTTTCACCTGAGTTAACTTGCCTGTGGCTTAATGTATTCTATCAACTCAGGCCACAACACAACATAGAATGTAGACCCCCCATGAGCAGGTAACCAAGTTTAAAACACAGGGCTAAAAATACAAGTTTAAAATCAAGGACTACTCATATTTTAAAGTTGGTTACTTGCTGATGGGACTCTACATTCTACGTTGCGTCGTGGTCTGAGTTGACCGAATACGTTAAGCCAGAGACAAGTTAACCCAGGTGGCAAGGAATTAAATATATGATAATATAGAACAGGGATGGCTAACCTTTTTGTTGTCGCGTGCCAAAAACGGGGGGAGCACCATGCTGTCATGCCCCCTGTGCATGCATGTGTGACCTCCTTGAAAAACCATTTAGCTTCTCATCCAAGAAGCATCTTCAACTTCTGGTGGGGAACGGAACAGGGGTGGGGTTCTTACTTATCTTTACTACCAGTTTGCAACGGGACCGTGGGCGCATGCGCAGATTACCCATGATGATGTCGTGGCGGATAGGCGGAGCCTCCCGCGGGTTTTTACTACCGGTTCTTTACTACCGGTTTACGAACCGGGAGCAACCCACCACTGGAATAGAAGGAGGGGAGAAAAAAAACCACCGAGAAAATCCAGTTGCCTTTTGGAAAAGCACCTTTGGGTACCAACTTTATTCCATTTCTCAACTTTGTTCCATTTCTACTGGGTCCTGCCGCTAAAACCTCGGCTCCCCTTCCAAACTCTCCGCAGGTAACCAGCGAAACTCTCTCCGCGGAAAGAGGAGGTTTTGCCGAGAGATTTTGAGAAAAAAGTGTGCAGAGCACGCAAACAAGCCAAGTTGCAACCTTCGGGTCCTGCAAGGAACACCCCCTCGCCTCCCCACCACTTCCCTGCCAAGCCCATGAAAGTCCTCTTCCCCAAGATAAGAGCTCTCCTGCCTCCCCTTCCCCCACTCCCCCAGCCTACAAATTTGGCCATCGGGCCTAGCTCTGTTTGGAAATCAGAGCCCCACGTAGGAGGGGCAGATTCCTAGACCGGGGGTCTGCAACCTTAAATACTCAAAGAGCCATTTGGGCCCGTTTCTCACAGAAAAGAAAACACCGGGAGCCACAAAACCTGGGTGGGCGTGGGCAACTCGATGTCAATTATTTCCCCCAGTCACATGACCCCCTCCAGCCACGCCTACCCAGCCGGTCATTAGGACAGAGAACCCATTGTTAAAAAACACCAGGAACCACAAAATCCTTTTGACATCTCTCTCTCTCCCCTCCCTCCCACTCCACCCTCTCTCAGTATCTCTCTATGTCTCTCTCTCTCCCTCTCTCTCTGTATCTCTCTGTCTCTCTCTCTCCCTCTCCCTCTGTATCTCTCTATGTCTCTCTCCCGCCCTCTCTCTGTATCTCTCTATGTCTCTCTCTCTCCCTCTCTCTGTATCTCTATGTCTCTCTCTCTCTCTGTATCTCTCTATGTCTCTCTCTCTCCCTCTCTCTCTGTATCTCTCTGTCTCTCTCTCTCCCTCTCTCTCTGTATCTCTCTGTCTCTCTCCCCCCTCTCTCTCTGTAACTCTCTGTCTCTCTCTCTCCCTCTCTCTGTATCTCTCTATGTCTTTCTCTCTCCCTCTCTCTCTGTATCTCTCTATGTCTCTCTCCTTCTCTCTCTGTATCTCTCTGTCTCTCTCCCCCCCTCTCTCTGTATCTCTCTATGTCTCTCTCTCTCTCTCTGTATCTCTCTATGTCTCTCTCTCTCCCCCCCTCTCTGTTTCTCTCTCTCCCTCTCTCTCTGTATCTCCCTGCCCTGGCCACTTCTCCATCCCCCACCGTCACCCTTACCTTCTCAGGGCAGGCAAGGAGTGACTGGGAGGGGGGAGGGGCGAGAAGTGGAGCCAGCGAGTGGTGGGATCATCTGACAGAGAGCCACAGCAGAAGGCCCAAAGAGCAGGTTGTTGACCCCTGTCCTAGACCCTCATGAGGTCAGCTTGTGTGGGGACGTTACGTCTCTGGCCCATCCGTTCCCACCAGATGGCACTCAGTCCTGCAAACCTTTCCAAGGCCATCTGTTTTGAACGTTGCAAAGGGAAGTCGGAAGTATGCAAAGCAGCCCGTCGTCACCGAAACACCGTTCTCGTTCTCTCTGCGGAGTATATAAATAGTTGCCCTGTCTCTGCCTTTCTAAAGCAACCCAGGTGGCACAGAATTGGCAGCCTGAATTATGCTGGCTGCGTCCTCCACCTATCAGGTCAGCGAAAGCCTCTTCAGCTGCACCAGAAATGCATGCTTTCACCTTTAGCTTTCACCTTGGCTACCTGAGGGGAGGGGAGGGGAGGGGAAGGGGGCCAGGGGCTCCTGTCTTCTGCAAACACAACTCATTTGGTTACAACCAGGTGCAAATGCAAATGCAAATGCAAATGCAAAATAATAATAATAATAATAATATGAGTTTACTCAGTAACCCAATTAAGCTGCCGGAGTGAACACAGCCACTGCAAATGAACCTTCCCTTAACAGGTAAACGTTGCAGGCAGTAGTGAAATAAAAATTTTTTTTTTACTATTGGCCTTAGTAGAGCCAATGGTGCAGTCAAAGTGGCCTCAACCCCCACTCCCAATTTTTTTTTTAATTAGATTTATATGCCACCGTTCTCCAGAGACTCGGGGTGGCTTACAATGCGTTAAGCCATAGCCTTCATATTTTTGTATATTTTATACAAAGTCAGCTTATTGCCCCCACAAACTGGGTCCTCAATTGACCTACTTTAGAAAGGATGGAAAGCTGAGTCAACCTTGAGCCTCGAACCTGGCAATAATTGCAGACAGCTGAATCTTAATAACAGGCTATTAGCCAGTTGAGCTATCTGAGGCTCCTAATTTGATCTCCTAATTTAGGTGCCGGAAGAAACCAAGGCAACTGGATCAAAACAGAGCCGAAGTCAAGAGCCTAGGGCAGTGTTTCCCCACCTGGGGAATTCTGGGATTTGAAATCCACACAGCTTCAAGCTGCCAAGGTTGGGAAGCATTGGCATCATCTATGCCTTCCTTTAAGCCATTTCAGGGCTCTTTCGCCTGCTTTTGGGGCACTACCGTCTCCCCGCCTCCCACCCCCACTGCCCCCACCTCACCGAAACTCCTTGTCCTGCCTCGTTTGTGGCCGGCCAAATCTTTCCAGGAAGTTCTCCGTGCGGTTGGTATTGTTGCCCCGCGGGTCTTGCGACTGGGGCGACAGACGGACCCTCGAATAGGAAGTCAGTTCCTCCGACTCAGCCTTGGCAAGCATGGCTGATTTGGAAGGCCCCACCCTGCCCCCCGAGAGGTACTCGCTGGAGATGGCTTTGGAAAGAGACCCCAGCCGGTGGGATGAGCCCGGCCGGCTCAGGCAGATGTGATCGCTGGATTCGGCCTTGGGGAGGGTGTCCTTCAGTTCCACGGTAGCCAGAATCCCAGACGTCAGCGGGTCCAAGGCGCAGAGGTCAGGAAGGGTCCCCCTGCTTGGAGACTGGCTAAGTTTCATGGAGGGGGACAGATTGGAGAGAGAAGAGGAGCTGCCCGATGCAGGAGACAAGGGGCGGAGCTCTACTGGAGAACGCAAAGTTGGGGTGTTGTACCCAGATGGCCCTGAGCCCTCCGGCTGAACTCTGCTGATCTCCAAGGAAAGAGGCGGGATTGGTCTGCCGCTAGCCTGTTCTTGGGGTTCCGTCTCTGTTCTTCGGCGGGACCCATCCGGCTGCAGCCGAGCATGGAACGGTTCACCCAGAGAATCCGGCCGCTTCCCGCTCGACATGTTCCCTCCGATGTACGATACACCGCTCGATCCCTCCGGCTGATAGCGAATGGCTCCCTCCGGGACAAAGGGCACAGTGGCGGGAGGGAAGACCCCTGGGGATGCCAGCCCCACAAGGCTCCCTCGAGGGGGGATGGGTTGCGAAGAGAGCGGGGAGGGTGGTCCTGGGTGGCCCAGATCCATCTGAAAGAGAAAACAGAGGCGGCAGTTCAGATAACTAGGCAGGAAACCAGAAGTTTATTTGTTTATAAAACATATAGGGCCACTTGTCACATTCTGTGTGACAAGTGGCCCTAGCCTGAAGCCATTCAGGCTTTCCAGCAGTGGTGAAATCTGGTCAGTTCTATCTGGTTCGCACAAATCTGTAGCGCCAGCATGATGTCCTGTTTTTTACCCTCTGTGCATGCACAGAAGAGGTGTGCGCTCCTGCATGCTCCCATTCTCGAACCGGTAGTGAAGGTAAGTGGATTTCACCGCTGCTTTCCAGGTACTCACTAGCTCACCCGCCACCCACCCACCCCAAGCAAATCCTCCTGGGGTCTTTGCACCTTGCTGAAGTGTCTGACGCATGAGCAAGCAGCCCAACACTAAAATCTCGGGCAACGTTTGATCACAGCTGTGGATACTCAGGAGAGAGAAAATGTAGGTAGTTCTCGACATATGACCGTTCCTTTAGTAGCCGTTCAAAGTTGCAAACAGCACCGACAAAAAGGACTAATGATCATTTTTCACAGTTCTTAGCAGCGTCCCCAGGGTCACATGATCCAAATTCAGAGGCTTGGCAACCGGTTCATACTTACGAACATTGCTGGGCCCCAAGGCCATGTATTCCCTTTTGTGTCCTTCTGACGAGTAAAGTCAAGGCTACTAACCAGGCTACTAACTTATCAACGCAGTGGTGGGATTCTACCAGTTCGACCCGGTTCGGGCAAATTGGTAGCAGCAGTGAAAGGCTCCGTCCACCCGCCCAAACATCATGACGGACGCTCTGCGCATGTGCCCACGCGCTCAGATTTGCAAACCGGTAGTGAAGGTAAGTGAATGCCACTACTGTATCAACGGCAAGGATTTGCTTAACAAGGAAGGTCGTAACATGGGAGAAAACTCACCAAACAAATGCCTCACTTAACAACATATATTTGGGGCTCAAAATGTCATCGTAAATCAGGGACCACCCGTATCTAAATTCTCTTAGAAAAGAAGGTTTTTCTTGCTAAAAGCAACTGCAGGAACTGGTTGGCCTAGTGTGACACTTGGAATGTAGTTATTTACAATCCCCGGCTTGTTGACTAACCACGACCTCATCTCCTCCCTTGATCTGGGATCGTAAATCTTTGGCTTGACTTTGGACTGCCAGACATGGAAAATTTGCCTTACTCAGCTAAGCCTTATCTACAATTAATTGCTCTTTTCTGTTCTATTGCTGTTGGGATTTGCAAGAGAAAGTCTTCCCCTTAACACGCTGGGTACCTAGAATTATGTCCGGCTTTTGAAGAGGGGCTTAAACAGCTCGAATGGGAAGCCCTTATCTCCTAAATGTTTCACAAGGTGAAATAAAAACAGAAGTAAAATCAGGCTAGCAAAGAAGTTTAAAAACATGTCCGCCAAATGTTGGAAATGCAATCAGATACTAGGTTCCTACTACCATATGTGGTGGAAATGTACAAAGGCAAAAAAAAAATTGGACAAAACTACATACATGGTTAGAGACAATAATAAAGCAACATCGAGATTTAAAACCAGAAATGTTTTTGTTAGGTATACTGCCAGAAAAATAGGACAAAGGGAATGTATATTTAATATGACAAGTCTTGACTGCAGCGAGAATTGTATTTGCACAATATTGGAAAAATGAGGAAAGTCCTACAGGTGAAAATATAATTTTAAAAAAATACAAACTGTGCGGAAATGGGTAGCTTAGCAATAAAGATAAAGGACAAAGAATACTTTTTAACTTGGGATTCATTTGATAAAAGGTTAGATAATAAAGATAGGAATTAGAAGTTGGGAAAATCCCTTGATATATAAATAAAGAATATTGTTATTGCTGTAATTATGTATATGTATAATGACCCGGACAATACAGTATTTACTAAACACATATATGTTAAAGAAAAATGCATAAATAAAAATTGGGGTGGGAGGAAGAAAAGTAAAATCATAACTATACTTCCTCCCCCATCCAGGAATCAGACCAAACAGCCTCTTGATGTAATGGTATGTGAGAACAATCTTGGGGGGACAAGTCAATGAGAAGCAGTGAGGGACCAGTTAGATAAAAGGCCCCTTAGCCCCCAGCAGGAAGGTGGGTGGAGTAAGTGGCTCAGAAAAGACCTTCCCACATTTTTTGGAAAGGGAATGGGGAAGAAATATCTTCAGACTTCTGTTGTAATGTATCTTACCGTGTTTCCCCCAAAATAAGACCGGGTCTTATATTAATTTTTGATCCAAAAGACGCATTAGAGTTTATTTTCTTATTAGGTCTTATTTTGGGGGGGAAATATGGTATTAACCGCATCCATCTGGCTGACGATCTTAACTGGGGTTTATTTTGAGGGGTAGGGCTTATATTATGAGCATCCTGAAAAAATGGATTTATTTTCCGGTTGGGTCTTATTTTCAGAGAGACAGGGTACAATACAGTAGAATTAGCTCAGCTGATCCTGTTTTTTTTTCTGTCTCGCTTAACAACTGTTTCACTCAGCCACTGAAAGTTTGGGCTCCCTTGTGGTCATAAGTCAAGGACACAAAGAAGAGATTGAGGGGGAGGGGGCAGGTGTCAACCTATTTTCCATAGCACCGGAAGGCCAGAAAAAGAAACAACGGATGGAAACTGATCAAAGGAGAGAAGCAACCTGGAATGGAGGAGAAACTTCCTAACAGGGAGGACAATCGACCCGTGGAACAGCTTGCCACTAGAAGTTCTGGGTGCTCCATCACTGGAGGTTGGATTAGAAGACCTCCAAGGTTACTTCCAGCTCTATTCTGCTTGAAAAAGTGAGATATTTCTAACTTGGCTATTATGCTGCTCGATGCCTCACTCACACCCTCTTCTAACCATTCATTTGGAGGATGCGGGTTCAACCTGGGTTCTGGGGAGGGAGAATGCTTATGTCCCAAGACTTCAGGGGCACCATCGCTGGTCGGCTCTGGGTGATACCTGGACTCGTGCGATCTGGGCAACCCCCAGGTCTTCGTCCAAGGTGTCCCTGGCCATGGTGCCATGGCCTGGCCTCTGCGGGAGACTGCCCCTCTTGCATCCCAACAGACGTAGAACGTTGGCACTGCCTGAGATTCTCTGCCCATCCTTCAGAGACGCTGAAGCTCCCTCCGGCCTGGCAGGAGCGAGAAGCCGGGCTGGGAAGGGCCACAGAAGACTGGCGATCCAGGGTTCAGGCCTCGATGTCAGGGGATCTACGACAACTCACCACGGCGAACGCGCCACAGCGAATTCGCTGCAGCCAACTCGCAGGACGAGAATTAACACTCAAATCGAAGAAATCGTGGAATAGAATCAAAAAAAAGAAAGAATGCCAAAGGAGGGACGAAATGAAAGAGGTTGAGATTTTGGGGGAAAACGTTCAGAGAAGAGCAACTAAGATGATCAAAGGCCTGGAGAGGAAAACATACGAAGAACAGCTGCAGGAATTTGGGTTTCTGCAGGAATTGCAGAATTAGGGGCAACATGATTGATAGCCCCTAGTATTTGAGGGACTGCCCCAAAGAAGAGGAGGGGGTGTCAAATTATTCTCCAAAGCACCAGAGAGGACAGGACAAGAAGCAACGGATGGAAACTAAACAAAGAGAGAAGCAACCTAGAATTAAGGAGAAATGTCCTAACGGTGAGGACAATTAACCAGGGGAACAGCTCGCCACCAGAAATTGTGGGTCCTCCATCACTGGAGGTTTTTAAGAAGAGACTGGGCAAGCTACTTGTCTGAAATGGTATAGATTCTCCTGCTTGAGCAGCGGGGCAGTTTAGAAGCCCTCCAAGGGTCCCTTCCATCTCTATCCTATTCTAAAATTAAAATATGTTTTGCATTGTTTTAAACCATCAACATCGGAATGTTTGCCTTGTCCCGCAATGCGCTGCCCCGTGGGAATTTGACTGTGGCAAGTGGTCCCATTCCACATGCCAGCCCACCCCCACCCCCACCCCTTTAAAAAGCCAGGCTCAGAAAACCTGAGGTCAAATTCCCTGTAAAATGGGACCTGGCTCTGGGGGAGCCGAGAGCCATGGCTTGCCCTTGCTTCTGCCCGGGGCGATTTAAAAGCTGAGAAACTTCCTTTTCCTTTGGGCCACGAGCCAAGCCAGGGTCAAGTAACTTTTAATGCATAATAGATGCCAAGAGCCGAGCGAAATGATATCTCCGCCTTTCGTCAGGTGTGTTAAATCCTCTCTGAAAAGCAGGAAGTTCTCTCCGGTATTCACCCACCCTGGGTATCGATCCGTCGCCTGATCCTCCTCGGCTGCAATTTGATGCTCCCGACAACCGGAGAGGGCATTTTGGGGGGCATCTGGAAACTGGGCAGGAATTCCCGCCACCGTCTCCCCCCCAATCTCAGGTTCCCAGTCCCTGGACTCTGGGGCACCAAGTTGCCTCGGAAGGAAATCCAGGACAGACAAATGCACCGTCCTTCAAACCCATATTTTGGTAAGCCGCTTTGAGTTGCCCTGTGTGAGTCGGCAGCGGTATAAATTGTCTAAATTAAAAATAAAATAAATAACTAAAACCCTCGGACTCTCTCTTCGTCGCTCAAGAAGGTGTAAGGTTTCCCGCCTAAAGCAGGGGGTTGGACTAGATGACCTCCAAGGTCCCTTTCAACTCTTGTCATTCTGTTTTCTAAGTGAGGGCCCAAAAGGCTACCAGGCGGGCCCATTTCTGCAAAATTCTCTTCTCCTGTCACGTCTCTGTCCCCAAACCCAGAGGCGAAATGCCAGCCCCCCCTTTTTTTTCTGGGCATCTCAGCCTGAGCTTCCTCCGCATCCTATACCCCCCCCCAGAACCCCTTCCTCAATCCCTTGGAGAACAATGCCGGAGGGGCTCTCCTTCTCCCCGATGGCCTCCTGCCTCAGTTTCCCCTTCTCCAGAAGACTGCCCCAGAGCCTCCCGCAGCCCTGCCCTTCATCTCTCCTCTCTGGAAAGTGCTGACCCAAGCAGGCATTGGGCTCCCCTTCCTGGGCACCTGTGTGGAAGAAGGGCATCTAAGCGGGCAGGCATTGGGGAGGAGCATCAAAAGAATGGCCAGTCTGGATGGCCTTCGGGAGTGGGGGGGGGGGGGGGAAGAAAAACTGCTCTTTCCTTCTTTCTCACCCCAGTGGTCTCTCCCACTCTCCCCCCCCCCCCCTCATCAGAAGATAACAGCGATTTGCAAAGGGCAACAAAAGACCAGGACAGAAAAAATGTTGCGCGTGCAGTTTTGCCTGTGGGTGATTGCGCGCGTGATTTTCTTTCTTTCTTTCTTTCCCTGGGGAGGGAATGCGAGGAATCCCCCCAAATCTGGGCCAACGGGTACCAACACCACCATCACCCCCGCTCCATCCCACGACAGTCTGAGTCCGCGCGCGCGGGGGAAGGGGGGCGCAAAGGAAGCCCATCCGGGATGAGTGGGTGGGTGAGGGTCTCCTACCCCTCCAATCCATCCAGAGGATCTTCTCGGGGCGAAGGAGCGCAGGGATTCCCACGGGGATGTGGGGGACGGGGATGATGGAAGGTGGGGGTGGGGGGGGGGAAGGATAGGATCCGAGCAAGCCGCGCGCGCGCGCGTCCCCGCCACCGTCTCCAGCCCGCCGCCTACACGTGCGCCCGGGATGCGCGCTCTCCTTCCTTCTTTCCCTCCCTCCCTCCTTCTCTCTCTTTCCCCCGAGTGGGGAGGGGGGAAAAGACCCCTGCCCGCCGGTGGGCTCTTTTGATCTCCCCCCCTCCTCCTCCCCCAGCTCACCTGCGACGCCCGCATCCCTCTACCTGCGGACTCACCTTGCGCCAGCCGGCCGGCTCTCCCCCTCGGCTCCTGGGCAGCGCTTGCCTGCTTCTCCCGGCGCTCCGGCGAGGCGGCGGAGGCTCCATCCCGGGGATGCTGGGGTTGGTGGTGGCTCTGGCCGCCGCCGAGGCTCCTTTCCCCGGGCGCTGCTGGCGTCAGCCGCCGGGAGGACTTAAAAGGCACCGCAGCCTCGCTCGGCCTCCCCGCCGCCGCCACCGGCTCGGAGGAGGAGGAGGAGGAGGGACGGCTGACGTGAGTGCCGCCCGCAGCAGCAGCAGCAGCAATAGCCGGCTTCCGGAAAAGCTGGCCTTTCCTCCCCCCTCTGGGAGGCAAAGCAAGTTTCTAGTCCTCAAGGCGCGGGATGCCTGGCGGAGCGGGGAACTTGAGCGCAGCGGAGGGGAGGCATCCTTGCCTGGCTTCGCAAGAGAAATCAAGGACAAGGCAACCCGGTGTGTGTGTGGGGGGGGAGGATGGAGTGTGGGGAGGTGTACTTCCCCTCCCTGCCTGGTCCCCCGGGGAACGCGCAGCTCGTGATGCGAACCAGAGGAGAGAGAGGGGGGGAAAAGGTGCAGGTTGGCGGCCGCGGCTTCTGCTTCTGGCGCAAAGCTGGCCGTCGGGGAGTCACAGGTGGAGGCGGAGCGGCTCCGGAGAGAGAGCCAGCTTCGGGGGTCCTCTGCATCCGGGGACCCCCTCCCTCCCATCCATGACCCATCCCCACCCACGTCCCGGGAACCGGCCGCCTCCTCTGTGAAAGTCAACCGAGCTAACGAAATTCGCCCACATCTAACGGATTCTAACAGAGTTGGAAGGGACCTTGGAGGTCATCTAGTCCGACCCACTCCCTCACCCAAGCAGGAGACCCTACACCGCTTCTGACAGAGGGCAGTCCAGTCTCTTCTTGAAAATGGGTCGGGTCCAGTGATGACGCTCCCACAACTTTTGAAGGCAACTTTTGTTCCATGGGTTGATGGTTCTCACTGTCAGAAAATTCCTCTTTATTTCCAGGTTGAGTCTTTCCTTGGTCAGATTCCATCCATTATTCCTTGCCTGGCCTTCAGGTGCTTTGGAGAATAGCTTGGCCCCCCTTCCTCCTCTCTGTGGCAGCCCCTCAAATATTGGAAGATGCTCTCCTGTCTCCCCTGGTCCTTCTCTTCCCTAGACCAGCCGTGCCCAGTTCCTGCAACCGTTCTTCCTATGTTTTAGCCTCCAGTCCCCTAATCCTCTTGGTTGCTCTTCTCTGCACTCTTTCTAGAGTCTCATCTTTTTTATACGTAGTGTGGTGACCAAAACTGGATGCAGTACTCTAGGTGTGGCCTTACTGGATGCAGTACTCTAGGTGTGGCCTTACTTTATAGAGTGGTATTAGAGCAAATTCCACGCAGTGACTGACACGATTCTTGATTTTTGGCTTTGCTTGGTATCCTCAGTCCACAAAGAGCCTTGGTGGCGCAGCAGATTAAAGTGGTGTTAAAGTGGCACCAGCTGCCTGCAATTACTGCGAGTTCGAATCTCACCGGGCTCAAGGTTGACTCAGCCTTCCATCCTTCCGAGGTAGATAAAATGAGGACCCGAATTGTGGGGGCAATAAGCTGACTTTGTATATATATAAAAAAAGAACACCGCTTGGGGGAGGGGCGAAAGCCCTACTAAGCAGGTATATACAAAAGTATGAAAGCTGTTGCTTAATGCATTGTAAGCCGCCCTGAGTCTCCGGAGAAGGGCGGCATAGAAATCGAACCAATAAATAAATAAAATAAATAATAAAACACAGGAGCTGGGCGTTGTATAGCATGCACCCACGCCCACAAATAAAATCACCAAAAACTTCACACAAAGATTATTGGGTGCAAATAGGGCTCAGTTGGAAGATGGAATGGAATCGAATGAGCTGGAAGGGACCTTGGAGGTCCTCTAGTCCACCCCCCCCTGCTTAAGTAGGAAAAGAACCTATACCAAATCAAGATATGAAGGACCACGCTGGGGACCGAGCATCACGGAGCATTTTATCTTTGTGCTCATTAAGTATCAATGACAACGTGATGGCTTGTAATCTCATCATCATTTAATAAATGCAAAGCTCTTTATGTCTTTCCCCCCATGAAACAGGGATATTGAATGGGGTAATACAGTGAAACTAATTAGGAAAAAAAGAGAGATATTTTTAGAAGGCTGTTTTCTGAAGCATTTCCATCCGTTTGCATCCATAAAATGGTGCTTTAGTCCGATTTGTGATGGGTGATGGGTGAAATGGAGACTCCATGCCTGGTGCACATCACTTTTGTGGTTAGTTCAGTTTTCCCAAGGGTTTCATCTGGACTGCTTTCCCCTCTCTCTCTCTAAATTGCTTTTCTGCTGTTTTTGCCTTCCTGGCCTGGCTTTTAGGCCGTTCTCGCAGACCACAAGGTTTCAATGTGCTTTTTTTTTTTGCAATTGTTCTAATTTGCCTTTATAAACCTTTTAACTTTATTTTTTGACTGCTATTTGGGCACGTGGGAAGGAGTGGAGATCAGAGCCTGATTGAACAAGATTGAACGATCCTATGCAAAAATGAAGCACAATTTTAATATTATAAAACAGTTTAAAAATGGGGAAACAGAATATCAACAGATAGCTGAGATCTGCATGAACAAATCAGGAAAGCTAAGGCTTAAAATGAGCTAAGACTTGAAATGCCAAAAATAATTTGAAAAAAAAAATCAATATTTAAGAAACCCGGGAAAAAAAAGTCATTGGGAGGAAATGTAAGGAAGTTGAAAGCTTATGCCAGTTATATTTGCTATAAACTACAGTGGTGGCCAAAATTGTGGGAACCTTTTGGGAAAAGTGTATTTTTGAAGTTTGATGGCTAATAACACCAATGTTTTTATTTATTTTTTTCAGTTTCAAGATCATCCTATTCCACTGCTGGAATGGCCTGGGAATAGCCCAGACCTTCACCCAATTGAAATCTATGGAGCTGACTAAAGAAACTTGTTAGTCAGAAGCGACCTAGCAATAAAACCCAGTTAATAGAAGCCATCACTCAATCTTGGTTTCACATGATAACAGCTGCAGAACTAAAAGACTTGGTTCACTCCATGGGAAGACGTTGTAAGGCCATCATTCATGCTAACGGTTACCCAATGAAGGATTAACTGACATGGTGATAATTTTTGCATATCTCATTTTTTTATGGTGATCATTTATATCTCGTTTTTTCTACATGTTTCATTTTTCTTCTTTATATTGTAACTGCTATTCTAATAGCAAATCCTTCATCAAAGTTATTGCATTACATTCTTGATTAAATATTTCCATTGATAAATAATTTTACTACTCCCCATAAAAGTGGTGTTATTAAGTAGTCTTAGAAAATACATTTTTTCCCAAAAGGTTTTCACAATTTTGGCCACTACTGTTATCTGTGGTTTTGTTGCAACACTCCAGCTCCAGGAAGTATAAGTCTCATTCTTCTGTTCTTTATTTTATTTTATTTTTCCTTGGGAGCAGGTGCACAAACCCCGGATTTTGGATAAAATCCAACTTTCAGCACTTTGCAAAAAAAAAAAAACAATAACAAGATGCACAACTCTTCAGACAAATCGAACATCCATTTGGAAGCTCTGCCCCCTAGTGGTTTAACATCAAATGACAACCAGATGGCAGAAACAATTCAGATTGAATGGATCTTAAAAAATTGTTGCATGAAGAGAATAATTCGTGCCAGAATATAACACCAATCCTCTGCAGGTTAAAGCAAAAACACAGAGCAAGGAACATGCAGCTTGCTATTGTCAAGCATTGCATGTGTATGAAGTTTTTTTTTTCTAAAATGTATCAAAGGGAGATTTTCCAAAATATGACAAGTCTCTTTCATTGCCTTGGCAAATGCAAAACATTAAACAAAATCAGAATTAGAGCAAATGAATTTCCAACATTCAATTGTTTTGTGCTGCCGAATTTCATAGACACTGTACTGGGTCTTTTTTTTAAAAAAAAATGGAATGATAATATGCACACGGGTAATTAATCGGATGAGAAATCCTAACAGGGTAGAATAGGCGATCGAATCAAGAGATCTTTTGTCGATGCGGAGTGGAGAAAACATTCTAAATCTGGATTTACAGGTTTGGCATACAATTGGGCCAAAAAGGAAGTTTGAAAGCAGCAGCATAGCAAATATAGCCCTCCCTTAAGCAGGATCAGCCCCCGGTTAGCATTTGGATGGGAGGCCAGTAGTAAATCCCAGAGTTTGGCTGGATGGAAAAGTCCCCCAAATCCCAGGAATTGATAGAGAGACAAACCACTTCTGTACAGTGGCCAAAAAAAGATCAGCGGAAAAATCCCAGACACCCTCAGGAATCTCGCTTGATTCAGCGGAGTCTTTAATTCAGAATAACAGAATTGAAAGAGATCTTGGATCCTTTAGTCCAACATCCTGCTCGAGCAGCCTACAGTGTTGTAGAAAAATAGTTGTCCAATCTCTTCTTGAAAGTGATTGATGGAGCACCCACACTCACAACTTCTGGTGGCAAGCTGTTCCTCTGATTAATTGTTCTCACTGTCAGGAAATTCCTCCTTAGTTCTAAGTTGCTTCTCTCCTTGATGAGTTTCCATCCGTTGCTTCTTGTCCTGCCTTCAGGGGCTTTGGAGAATAGCTTGACTCCCTCTTCTTTGGGGCAGCCCCCGAGATATTGGAAAATTGCATCAACCTTTAAGGAGTTTTGCTGTGTGGCGCAAGAGTTGCCAAGGGGGAGTGGGCTGCCCGCGTCTTTTCCTTTTATTCTCGGCTCAGGTGCCCGTTTGCCCTGCACTGGAGTGAATCACAGCTGAGAAGCCGGAGAATGCCCCGGAGATGTTGCTGCCAGCCCACGAATGTATATTTTTCTCTGATTCACAACCTCCCCACCTGTTTTCCGATTTCTCACACTCGCTATGACTCACAGAGCTTTGCTGCTGAGGCAGGAGTCCTGACGTGGCTATTATTAATGGTGATATTCTTAGAAGTTTCGCTCTCTGTCTCAGGCAGGGAGGATGGGGATAGAGAAAGGTGATGCCTCCTCAACTTTGGGCAATCTGGCCATGGGGAGGCAGAGGTGGCAGCAAGGATTGGCAGGACAAAGGAGGAAGCTGGGCAGAGCTTGGAAATTTGTCATGGTCAACTTTCTGAAGGCCAATTTGCCAGGGCCAACTCATCATGGCCAACTCGCCATGGACAAATTATCATGGGCAACTCATCTTGGCCAACTTGCCATGGACAAATCACCACGGTCAATTCACCATGGCCAATTTACCATGGCCAAGTCATCATGGCCACCATGGCCAACTCATCATGGCCAATTCGCCATGGCCAACTCATCACGGCCAACTCATCATGGCCAACTCATCACGGCCAATTCATCATGGCCAACTCATCATGGCCAATTCGCCATGGCCAACTCATCATGGGCAACTCATCACAGCCAACTCGCCCTGGACAAATCGTCATGGCCAACTTGCTGTGGGCATCTCACCATGGGCAACTGCCAAAGGAGGGACAGAATAAAATGTGAATGACAATTAAAATAATGTTAATGAGAAATTTCCTGGCAGTGAAGGGAAATTTCCTGACGGAACAATCGGTGAGATGACCTCGCTCTCCGAAGTTGTGGATGTCCCATGACCTGAGCTCTACATGACGAGATCGGTCATCCATTTGTATGACATCTCCTGCTTGAACAGAACAATGGACTAGAAGACTTCCAAGGTCCCTTCAGCTCACTTAACAACCGGGTCACTAATGGAACAAGGGCACCCATTCGCATCCCAATCATGAGTCGTAGAACAGGGCAAAACTCACTCCACCAATGTCTCACTCAGCAGCATAAATTCGGGACTCCATTGGGGTCCTAACTGGAGAAGTTTTTGGGGGGGCTTCTCTGTGCCTGGGGGGGGAGGGAACTCAGGCCCCCACCTCCCCTTGCTAGCTACCAACTACGTCGGAGCCCAGCCCTTGCCTGGGAGCGATGGGGGTTGTAGTCCGAAGACCCCAGTAAGGAGACCCGGGAAGCGGGGAAAGCGTAGGCGGGGAGGAGGCGCGGCAGGGGCGCAGCGGGACCCGCCTGGGACCCACCCGGGGCGTGGAATCGGCTTCGGAGCCCCGCCTGGCTTGACGTGGCAGCAGCTGCAGCGGCGAAGGCGGCCCCGTAAAAAGCAAAGCGCGCCCGGCTCGGCTCGGCTCGGCTCGGCTCAGCTCAGCATCTGGATGGGGCCGCTGCTGTTTCTGCCGCTGCTGCTCTCGGCCGTAGCGCCGTTGCGCGCCGTGAAGATCGACCGGAGCCGCTTGCAGTGGTTGGCCCGCGGGAAGGTGGAGGTGAGCGGCAGGGCAGGTGCGGGGGTCCCGATGCGGGCAGGGGGTCTTCCTGGCCGGGGATGCGCGTCTCCAGCGGGGTTCTGCCGAGGTTGCTGCGCCTGGTCGACTGGCCCGGCCCCCTCCCCTCCTGGGTGTGTTTGTGTGTCTCTGTGTGTGTGTGTGTGTGTGTCTCCAGGTAGTCCTCGACTTATGGCCACCACGGAATCCCACGTTTATCTTGCTGAACGAGACGTGGGTGAAGCGAGTTTTGTCCATTTTTTCTTGCAGTTGTTAAATGAGGAGTCCCCCCTTCCCCATTGACTTTGCTTGTCGGAAAGTTGCAAAAAGAGGATTGCGGGGGGGGGGGAGGAACCCCCCTACCCATTTCCCAGGGCACTGCAATCGTCATAAATGCGAGTCAGGGGGTCAACCATCCCTGAATGTCCATGTCACGGGACACTAGGGATGCTGCAACGGTCATAAAGTGTGATCAATGGCCACAGGTCCGATTTTTTTCAGTGAAGTTGTGACTTCGCTAAACCCACAATTGTAAGGACCACTTGTAGGGTGCCAAGAGAAGCTGATGGCCAGGGGCCAAGCCTGCCTGGTGCCCAACGGCTGAACAGGAGCCTTCCCCAACCTGGTGCCCCCCCCCCCCAGATACGGAGTGGCTTTCACGCCAGTTACCCCAAAGAGCAGTGAGGGCAGTTATGGGGCTCAAAGCCTTTGGAGAGAGGCACTGGGTTGGAGTGGAAAGATTGTAAGGGAATTTTTTTTAAAAAAATATTTTATTAAATTTATATATCGCCCTACTCCTGAAGGACTCAGGGTGGTGAACAGCCAACAGGATAAAAGTACCCGTATTTTCCGGCGTATAAGACGACTGGGCGTATAAGACGACCCTCCTCAGAGCTATTTAAGGCTCATCAGAGCCTTTTGGGCTGGTCTGCCTGGTTACAGGAGAATGAGACCCGGCGTATAAGACGACCCCCGACTTTTGAGAAGATTTTTGTGTGTTAGAAAGTAGTCTTATACGCAGGAAAATACAGTACATAATACAAAAGTTAAAAGATCATTTAAAAATACATTGAATATTTTGGCCCGAGACAAATTTAAAACACCCCTATTAGTAAAACAAGACTTAAAGTGACAATTTAAAAGGGAACGTTAGGCCAGACCAAACATCTCTATTGCCCAGACAGCGGACGTGGTTTCTTTCTAACTTAACCCATTTTCAGCTCCTTAAAGGGAATCAGACAAGTCAAGTTCACTGCATCAGGCAAAACAAGATTAACCTCAACCAACCTCCACAGATTTGAATGGCGCTTCTAGGTTTCTGACTGGCCTTTTTAAACGTCTGTTAGGTAGTAAAACACAGAGGTCGAGAGGCACTGAAAAAAGTGACATAGGACCGAGGCTTGGCAACTGACTCATATTTATGACGGTGGCGGAGGTCCCCTTTTTCGCGACCTTCCGACAAGCGAAGGGAGAAGCCGGGTTCACTTTACAAATTGTATTACTCACTTAACAAATCGTTAAGTGCTGCTGTGAGAAAGATTGTAAAATGGGGGCAAAACTCACTTAATGACGGGACGTCTCACTTAACAATGGAAATTTTGGGCTCGATGGCAGTCGTAGGTTCGAGGACCATGTGTATTGTGGTGCAAGCTCCAGTCCTCACTCAGCCTTAGAAACTCCCAGGCTGACGTGGCCCACTTACAAGATGGGGGTGTCATGGTGGAGGAAATGGGTGGAGGAAGATGTTGGGTGAAAAACCCCCCTCTTTCTCTCTCTCTCTCTCTCACACACACACACACACAAGGGGGAGGGGGCTCTGTGTTTGGAGGCAGGCTATCTCTGAGTCAACTTTCCCTCCTGGCTTGAGCCTTGAACAAAAACACAATAAATCAATTACATGCCACTTGCATAATTTCCTCGAGGGACTTCTGGAAATTGCAGCAATTATTTTGCTGTTGTTATTGAAGTGTTGTTGATCTCGTGGCTGCATTGTTTCAGGCCGGGTTCAACGGGTTGCAAGGCTCGCTGTGGGCTAAGGCAGTGGCCCCCCCCAACCTTTGGAGCACCAAAGTACCGGTGCCGTGGAGAGAGTTTTTTCTCCAGACCGGAAGGGACGTGGTTTTGTGGGTTACCTCGTGTCTCCAGGAATGGAGATTCGCTTGTTTGCGTGGTTCTGTTTATGCCGTGGCCCGGTCCAGAGACAGTTTCTGGCATGCCGTGGCCCGGTCCACATTGGGAACCCCTAGGTTAAGGTTTTCTCTTGCAGTCTGTATCCTATGAAAGATGGCTTCTCACAACCCATGCTAAACTGTGGTTTGCTAGGTGTAAAAAGCTAAGCTATCTTGGCTTAGGTTACATTCCAGCCATAAAAAGAACAAATCCCATTTTAGCTTAGCGTATCATCCAAACCTGTCCAGATGACAGAGGTGGCCATCAAAAGGGCTGGTTTCCCCACCCGAAATGGGGAGGACGGTGGGAAAACCCAAGGGAGGCGTGGAAGGCACCAGATGGGTAAATCGACTCATTTCATCCATCCAGCCATTTTTTTAATGCACATTTTAAAGACGAAGTCTAGTTACCCAAAATTGGGAAATTGAAAAAGAAACATGTTTTCTCTCTCTTTCTCTCTCTCTTCTTTTTTTAAAAAAATAATATTTATTAAATTTCCAAAGATTAAAATACACAGTACAAAAAGAAACATAATACACAAAAAAACAAGGGAAAAAAAAACACACGGATACAGACACACAAAAATAAAAAAATATAAACACCCAAAAATAAACATATCAAAATATCAGTACTTATAACAACTTTTCTGCATCGGTATCTCTAGGCTATTTAACCTCTTTACACAAATTCCACTTCCAAATATCTGTATCTTAAACTTACATCTTCATTTAAATGATCTTGACTTCTATTTACAATTTGACTCAGCTCTCTCTTCTAGTTGTGTCTTCCCACTAATAGCATCTGTTAATAGGCTGGCTATTAGTCATGATGGAAAATGAAATTGTTAGAAGAGAAAGATTGGCGGTTGAAAGATGGCATCGTTATGTATGTTTAAATAATATGATGCTTGGCACTAGAAAATTGGCGTATTAAAATATTGAAAACCAAATAATGAAGGACTATGGCTTAATATATATGTGGATTAACTCTAGGATAAGTAATGGTGACCTGATTAGAAGCTAGAATAGGGATAGAAATAAGAAATAGGGGGAATATTAGCATGTATACAGTATATATGTATTTTATATAATAGAATATAAGCAATAATTAGATGGAACGTTTAGCGGTTAAAACTATTACTATGTATGTTTAAATAATATTACCATTGGCATTAACTATTTTAAAACGAACAAGTATATTAATACTAGAATAGAATAGAATTTTTTATTGGCCAAGTGTGATTGGACCCACAAGGAATTTGTCTTGATGCATACGCTCTCAGTGTACATAAAAGAAAAGATACGTTCATCAAGAATCATAAGGGACAACACTTAATGATAGTCATAGGATTATATAAGTTTGATTAATGTAACAAATATTATTCATACAAGGGAACGTGGAGGCTCAGTGGCTAAGACGCTGAGCTTGTTGATCCAAACATGTTTTTGATGGTGCTCTTTCTCTCTCTCTCTCTCTCTCTCCTCCCCCTCCCCACCCCAGAGCTGTGGAGGATGACGTTTGAACCGCCTGCCAGAGGTAAGCAATGCTTCGGATTCGCTCTCCTTCCCCCCCTCCCCCCAACGGACCATCTGCTTCTCCACTGGAAAACCCTTGAGATGAGCAAATAAGCATCTCCCAGCTTTGCTCAATATAGAATAACAAAGTAGGAAGGGACCTTGGAGGTCTTCTAGTCCAACCCCCTGCTTAGGCAGGAAACCCTGCACCACTTCAGACAAAATGATTATCCAATCTCTTCTTAAAAACTTCCAGTGTTGGAGCATTCACAACCTCTGGAGGCAAGGAGTTCCACTGATTTATTGACCTCACTGTCAGGAAATTTCTCCTTAGTTCTAAGTTGCTTCTCTCCTGGATGAGTTTCCACCCGTTGCTTCTTCTCCTGCCTTCAGGTGCTTTGGAGAATAGCTTGACTCCCTCTTCTTTGGGGCAGCCCCTGAGATATTGGGAGACTGCTATCCTGTCTCCCCTAGTCCTTCTTTTCATCAAACTAGACATCCCCAGTTCCTGCAACCGTTCATTTGTTTTAGCCTCCTAATCCTCTTTCTTGCTCTTCTCTGCACTCTTTCTAGAGTCTCCACATCTTTTTTTACATCGTGGCAACCAAAATTGAATGCAATATTCCAAGGGTGGCCTTACCAAGGCTTTATCAAGTGGTATTAACACTTCACGTGATCTTGATTCTATCTCCCTGCAGCCTAGGATTATTGCATTCGCCTTTTTGGCAGCTGCAGCACAAGGATGACTCAGATTTAAGTGATTATCCAGTAGGACAAATCTCAAAACTGCCTGCATGGGGTTTCCAGAGCGTCAGTTCCCAATGAGGCTCCTAGGTTTTCTTTCTGGGCGCTGGGAGTAGAAGCCGAGCCTTTCATCCTCCTGTTTCTCCATCCACACCCGCAGTGGAGTCTCCGCGACCAGCCTGTCTCCTCTAACGGCTGATTCTTCCTTTATTCTAGGTGAAGGCCTTTATCAACGAAGACCTGCCTTTGTAGTATCCTTTGCTGAGGTTTCATCTAGCCTCACCTTCTGTTGGGTTCATCCGCTACGTGAACTCTGCCGTCCTTCCCGATTTGAGGGTTGTTGAGTCTCCAGCCAGAGTCCCTCCTTGAACGGAATAGGATAAGTTGCCACAGCCAACTCGCCATATCCAATTTACCATGGTCAACTCGCTGTGGCCAACTTGCCATGGACAATTTACCATGGACAATTCACCACAGCCAAGTCACCATGGCCAATTTGCAATGGTCAGTTTGTTGCAGTCAACTCATCATGGCCATCATGGAGCCTGAGTGGCGTAGGAGGCTAATGCCTCCTACTAACAAGAGGACAAGAAAAAAAGGAGCCTTGGTGGTGCAGCGGAGTAAAGTGCTGTTAAAGAAGCACTTATCTGCCTGCAATTACTGCGAGTTCGAATCTCACCAGGCTCAAGGTTGACTCAGCCTTCCATCCTTCCGAGGTAGGTAAAATGAGGACCCGGATTGTGGGGGCAATAAGCTGACTTTGTATAAAAAAGAACACCGTTCGGGGGGGCCAAAAGCCCTTCTAAGAAACAGAGAGAGAAACAGAGAGGGGGGGGGGGGGAGAGAGAGACATAGAGAGATACAGAGGACCCAGTTTGTTGGGGGCAATAAGCTGACTTTGTATAAAATATAAATATACAAAAATATGAAGGCTATTGCTTAATGCATTGTAAGCTGCCCTGAGTCTCCGGAGAAGGGCGGCATATAAATGGAACCAATCAATCAATCAATCAATCAAGGTGCTGCAGGCCATGGAGGGGGAAAATGAGATGTGGGGGGTGGGGCCCCTGTGTGCAGCTCCCTTATGTCCTGTTTTCGTTGGCAGAGTGCTGCAGGTGTCCATTCCATCTACTCTCTCTGCTGCCCCCCGCCTCCCACCGGCCCATGAAGAACTTACAATGCTGATCCAGCCCTCAAAGAAATCCACTTCGACACCTCTGTTGTAGACGGAGCCCATGTGGTGGTGGGAGGCCCACCAGGGGTGAAATGTTCCCGGATCGGACCGGATCGCCCGATCCGGTAACGATTTTCACCCTGGTTCGGCAATCCGGTAGCGATCGACCCCCTGGGTGTCATTACTTCATGGTTTTAACCAGGAAGTAATGTTTTTTTAATGCAGAGAAGGTATGTGCACGCACGGAGCATACATTTCCAAACCGGTAAAGAAGGTAAGTAGATTTCACCCCTGGGGGGCACATTCAGGGAAGTCTATGCGAGATGGGTCCAGTTTGTGAAAAAACAGAAGCCACGGGGACCCCGAATTCCAGCACATGCGGGGAATCAAATCGCGACACGCGCATGGCGGTGGGTCCTCCTCCAGCAGCCGATACGGCTCCTTAACGCACCACCTTAGCCACAACATGGACCTGAAATACCTGGCCGGAGCGGACCCCGAACTCATCCTGCTCAACATTCAGTTTGAAGAGCTCCAGGTGAGAAGAGAATTATTTTGTCGTCTTTTGCCTTTCTTCTATTATCAGTCACGAGGCTTTGAACAGTCCGACGTTTAGCTTGGCAAGGTTTGTGCCCTGCGGCCATCAGCTGTTGGAAGGGGGTTTGTAGGTCATCTAGTCTAACCCCCCACCCACCCACCCAAGCACGAGACCCTACATTATGTTCTGGCCTAGGCTTCCTGAGAAAGTAAACAGCACAAATTTAGTCCCGGTAAAACCTTTTATTCAAACGGCTGTGAATTATTGTCATTTCCAGTCCGACAGCCTTTCAGGGGAGTGTTTATAAACACCCACCTTATCTCCCTTGGAATGCTGCCAGAGAACGAATTGCCACATGCAGGGCAAGGCCAAACTTAGCACAGAGTCAAACAGAGCTTTTCCAGAGCTTTTACTGACCAGATGAACGAATTGCTTCCTGCAAAAGCTTACGTCCCATTCGAGGGGACCAATCATTACTGGAGGGGCCAATCATCTCCAAGCCTTACTTCCAAGTTGACCCTGTTTTCTTAATTGTTCCTGTCTCCTGGCTGTTCTTCTGCCTGGCTGCTGTCAGACTCTGGAGGCTGCACATAACTATCAGATGGCCTTGGCCCCCTCTCTGCCTCCGATGCAGAGCCCTCATCCGAGTCTTCCCCAGCCCCCAGGACTGGCTCAAGTTCTTTCCCAACCTCCTCACTGTCCAACTCTGCCGCCAGCGGGCTACTAATTTCTGACAAGATGGCATCCCAGTCTCTTCTGGAAAGCTTCCAGGGATGAAGTAGGGTTAACATCCAGTTGTCTTGCTGTAGTTGCGGCCACAGGATACTAGTCCCTATGATTTGCTTTTAATTTACAGAGAATCCCATTGAGTGAGATGACCCGGGACGAGATAAACCAAATGATACAAGAATTGGGGTTCTACCGGAAAGAAACACCGGATTCTCCTGTTCCCGACGCCTTCCAGATGGCACCTGCCAATTCACTGCCACCGGATGTGGAAGCCATGAGGAAAGGACAGCGGAAGGGGGCAGGGGGCTCAGAGCTATAGAATTCGGTGTGCTCTGTTGGTGTTTGTTGAGGGGTGTCTCTTGGGAAGAAGAGGGAGTTTCGGGGCATTCAAAATATTTAGATTATCTGCATAAGATCTCTTGAGGTTCACTCACGGTTGAATTGTGCTTCCAGAGAGATTAATATTCAAAGATGCAAAAGGCTGCCAATTAAGGGGAAGAACAGGCTGCCATCAGGAAGAGAAACGTGCAAAATGAAAAGACAGCCACACACAAACGCCGTCCCAGGGCTGCTACAGACGGTCCTCGACTTACGACCGCAGCGGAGACTTGGAAAAACCGTGGGAAGATTGCGAATGGGGAGACCGTACGATCTTGAGGGACACCGGACTCTTGTCAAGCGGCAAGCCGGTCGCCAACCGCAACCATAAATCACGGCGCTGGGATGGTTACGCAAGTCACGTTTTTTTTTCAGTGCCACTGAAACGAACGGTCGTAAGTCAAGGACAGCCTGTAACAGAGAGAGAGAGAGAGAGTTCTCTTTAACAAGATTGACCGGACGAAGCCTCGAGAGATTCTGCCCTTCATTCCCAAGGCTGACATTCTTGTACCAGGCACCACATGAGGTGCCACTCGCGTGGCCAGCAGTCCCCCCCCTCCAGCTGTGCCTCACCTGTATAGGACCGGATGAAGCCTTCGTCAGAAAGCTGTTGCTGCCGGAGGTGGATGGACACGTCCTATCGGGCTGGGGGTGCGCAGCCTGGTTGCGGGGGAGCACGTTGGCGAACCCCAACTGGTTTAGGATAGTAACAATAAAGCTGCTCTTCATCTACCATCAGAAACCTGCCTCTCGTTTGTTGTTGGGGTTTTTTTTGGCAGACTTTCCACGGGGGAAATTCCCTGCCAAACTTTATCGCTTGGTCACGAGCACCATCGCGAAGGTGCCCCAAAGGTGCGGGATTTTTTTTTCTTTTTCCCAAGAGGCCACTGGACTTTCTGGTTTTTTTCTCTTGGAAGACGTTTCACTTCTCCGAGAAGCTCTGAGACGAAGAAGCTTCTTGGAGGAGGAGAAGCGAAACGTCTTCCGAGAAAAAAACCCAGTGGTCTCCTGAAAAAAAACAACAACCCACTTTTGGGACAATCGTGACCTGGATGACTGGAGAATCTCCAGACATTTAGCTATGAGGAGGAGGATGGTGAGTCCTTGGTGCTCTCTGAGCTTCGTTGCTTTCTTATAGACGTTTCATGACCCAGCTGGGCAACGTCATCAGGGCTAGAAGAGAATTGGGATTTCAAAGAGGAGTGTGAGGTCCCTGGTGCTTACTTTCTTGCAGATGTTTCATGACCCGACTAAGTAACGTCATCAGTGCTAGGGAGGGGAGGCGTGCGGGCGAGGCGAAGGCAGGAACGAGGCAGGGATAACAATTCCAAATGCTTTATTGTCTTGGTGATGCCGATACATTCTTGTGCTGGTGCGAAGAAGGGTTACAATCCCAGAGGGAGGCCGGCGGTGCGTAGGTGAACAGTCCCCGGTCCCGTTTCCACCCCACGCAGCCCCCAAGGACTGGCCTGCCCCACTTCGGAGTCACTTGAAGGGGGCAAGGGAGTTTGGGGTAGGGTGGGGTACCAAAGGAACAGCACCGTGGCGGGAACCCACGGGAATAAAACTCCCCATCAGAGTCCTCCTTTTGGTCACGGAGTTGAGATACGCCCCTCCGCCCTCAGCAGCCCTCTGGCAAGAGGCCGAAGGAACATCTCAGCAACATCTGTCCTCTCAGAGTCCCCCTCTGAGCTGGCACAGCACCCCCTCCCCATCCCATGGCAGGGCTCGTTTTTTTTTTAACCCTCCTCTTAATATTTTCTTGCGAACCGAGGAAAGTGCACAGTTCCACGGTCGCGGCAGCCGAGCGCAAGAGGCTGCCTCCCCAAAGACCAAAGCGAGCTAATTTGGGATGGGTGGGGTCAGGAGCACAACCTGCCCTCTTTCTCTTCCCACGTCCCCCCACCCACCTCCTTCGCAGCCAGAGGCCGGCTTTCTCTCCGTGACAAAATGGCGTGCAAAAAAACAAAAAAACAAAAGTGAAAACACACGGCTATCCGTGATCAGGCCGGGCTTTGCTGGTGGGGAACCCGAGGCGGACGTGAAAGGACAACATTCCCCCCCTCCAAGAGGGGTTTCTACACGTAACCTCCAGCTTGGCTTGCCTTCAGCAGGTGGGGTGGGTGGGTCCCTAGGAAGAGGAGTGGGGTGGGGAAAAGCTGCTGCAATCAAATGAACTAGCCTGCGTTTCCACAAATGTGGGGGGGGTCACACAACACGTGAACCGTTAAACTGATCTCCAGTAGATCTCTTGCAAGGCCCAGGGTCGCTTGTACCGTCAGGACTAGGGGTGGGTGGGTGGGTGGGCTATGGGCTTCTCTTTTTTTTAAAAAAAACAGAATAACTTACAAGCCACAATCAAAACAACCTTGGTATAAAAAGCAGGTGCAGTGCAAAATTGGCAGCCAAATCCTCTGGTCCCATTTTTCTGGGTTGGGCGGCCCCACCCAGTCCTTGCTGTGGTCCAAATTGCCAACGGCTGGCCTGCGGTGAGGGGGCACAGGTGCTGCTCAAGCCCCCAACCCCCCCAGAAGAGGAGGTGGTGAGGCGTGGGGAGAGTGGGGGAAGCTGCCCCCTCTCCGCGACTGCCCGCCCAGACGTTTGAAGGGTGGGTGGGGGCTCTCGGAAGAGGAGAAGGCTACAGGTGCGCCTGACGCTGCTGAAGCTCGTGACGCCGCAGGTGATTGTACAGGGACTGGACGTAGGTGAAGACGCATTTCGCATCCGGACGTTTCCCCATGATCATCATGTCTTCCACGTCCACCAGCGGGACGCAATCCACCAGCATCCTGTAAAAGCCAAGGGACATGGGTTCGATTCGGGGGCGGGGCGGGATGAAGAACCCACACCGTCCCCCCGCACTAAACTGCGATTGGGCCCAGAAGCCGGGATCCAGCTCGGTTTAGGACAGCGGTGTCAAACTCAATTTCATTGAGGGCCGCATCAGGGTGGTGTTTGGCCCCAGGGGGTCAGGGTGGGCATGGCCAGATCAATGTCACTCACGTTGGGGGCACCTGTGGTGGCCTGGGCAACCTACTAGCCAAAATGGGTTCCTGAAATCCGTTTTTGGCTGCGTCGGCCTCCTGCAACCCTCTGCCAGGATTGCAGGAGGTCATCGCAGCTGAAAACGGAGCTCAGGAGCCAATTTTGGCTGGCAGAGGCACCGCGGGCCGGTCCTTTGCTGTTTCCAGGGCGGCCCCACGGGCCAGATTTAAGTACCCGGTGGGCCTTGAGTTTGACCCCCTTGGTCTAGGACAACTCGCCGCGGGACAGAAGTTACATTAATATTGACGAAACGGTCCCTTCCAACTCTGTTAACTGTTACCTTGTAGAATAGAATCGTGCAAGAAAGGAGGGTCAGGATGAAACGGGAATGGCGAATATTAAAAGTCATGTTTACATTATTTTAAATAATTCGTCTCACTTAACGACATCCACATCGGGCTGTTGGTTGTAAGTTGAGGGCCACCAGCATACAAATTCAGCAACGAAGTTTGAATAGGGACATCAGCTTTTTCTACCCGCAGAGAAAGTTGTCCTGCAGAGCAGGGCCCAAGCATTCTGATAAAACACAGCTAACCATCCTTCCCTGGAGCAAAACGCCACTTGCAAAACGGTCAGGCTTCAAGTCCTCAGTGAGGCTGACCGGTGAACTAACGTCGTGGTTTTGTGGCCATCAAACTCCTTAAGATTTGGCCTTCGGAGGGGGGCGGGGGAAACAGCCAAGGGCAAAAGGCAAAACGAAGGACCGGTGGGATGAAACCCATAATCCCCAGCCGGAAGATGTAAATCCTGAGATCTACAGTTCTGCTGCTCGGAGGGTGCCAGGTTGGCGAAGAGAATCCTCAGGGTGCCCACCAAACAATTACAAGGAGTTCTCACATACCAACGGCTTTGCTTAGTGACCATTTAAAGTTACAGTGGTGCAAACACCCCCACCCTCCCGCTCCACTCTCAAGCTTTGCAACCAGTCCTCACACTTATGACTGTAGCAGCCTCTTGTGGTCCCGGGAAATGGAGAAGCTGCTCCAGAAATCTTACATCAGAGTCCCTTGGCACCTCGCTTTAACAACCTGCACTGACTCACTTAACAACCTAAGAGGCCATAAGCCCACCGGGCTCATGTGATGTTCCGCTTACTGACCATGGTGCTTGCCTGTCCCAATAGTGGACGCTAAATGGGAGCTATTCGTACTTCTGAAAGTAATTTGAAAAGTGCAGTTATTTATTTTTTAAAGCTTGATGGATTATACTGTACTGACAGTATTTCTTGGGATGGTGAATTACAAATTTCAGTGAATCTATAACCTATGGTTTAATGGAGAAAATCAAATTTCCCAGCGTAAAAGAGAAAGTATTCCAGATGTAAATGTGATTTTCCCACAACTGTACAAGAAGGGGATCCCTGTTGCCTTCTTCCAAAGGGGCCTTTGCTACCTCCCACTCTGGCTGACAGTCCTCACATCTCTTGGTGGTCTCCCATCCAAGGGCTTTCTCAGCCTGGATGCCTCCCAAGCCCCAATAGGGTCGTGGGCCACAGGGTCAATTCAGGCAACAACTCAGTTATGCACAGGGAAGCTGCGGGGGCGGGGGAGAAGGCAAGAGAGGAGTTGATGAACGACACACACACCCCCGCCCCAGGCAGCGGGGGTGGGTGGGGGGAGCCTGGGCGAGCTCCAAGCAAGCCAGGCTGCCCTTATAAAGCCATTGTTTAGTTCGCTCGGTGTGGGGCTTCCTGGCCTCCCAGGAGAAGGCAGGAGATGCTATTAACAAGGCCGGCCTGAGTCACTTTTTCCAGCTTCTCCAAGAATTTATAAGGTCTGGGCAAGGCACGGGTGGAGGACTCCATCACCTGTCCGCCTCCTGCCTCTCCCAAAATCCTGGGAACGGATCCTCTATCACCTGTCTGGCTCCTGCCTCTCCCAAAATCCTGGGAATGGATCCTCTATCACCTGTCCGGCTCCTGCCTCTCCCAAAATCCTGGGAAGGGACCCTCCGTCACCTGTCCGGCTCCTGCCTCTCCCAAAATCCTGAGAAGGGACCCTCCGTCACCTGTCCGGCTCCTGTCTTTCCCAAAATCCTGGGAAGGGACCCTCCGTCACCTGTCCGGCTCCTGCCTCTCCCAAAATCCTAGGAACGGACCCTCCGTCACCTGCCTCTCCCAAAATCCTTGGAAGGCCAGCTACAGATGCTCCTTCTAATTGCCCCAGGAGGGTCTTTGAGGAAGCACCCCTCCTTTCCAGACTAAAGCACCTTAAAGCTGGGAATCTCTGTATTTCTCACGAGCGCACGCAACCTCCCAGCTGAGGATATCCCAGGGGGCGGGAGGTGCATCTCTGGCCTTACATCCGCAGGGGAAGAACCGCGCAACCCCAGCTCCTAAACACAACCCCCCCACCCCCACCCCCCCAAAGAAACAACCCCAGGAGAGGAAAGCTGCTCACCGTAGCGCTGAAGAAGGGGAGGTTTAAGTCTTTTTGGTTTTAACCAACCCTTTCTGAACCAGACAGCGATAGAATTCCTGGATGTACGTGTAAACGCACTTCCAATCCGGTTCCCTCATCCGGACCATGTCTTCCACATCCAGCAACTGCGGGCATTCTGCCTGTGTCCTGGGGAGGGGAGGGGGGGATTGTGGTGGAGGGAGGGAGGGAGGGAGGGGGAGAGGAAGCCAGTGATCACAGCCCGGACAAATTTGGGGGTGGGGGAGAGAGAAGAAAGAAATCGGACAAAGAAAGAAAGAGAGAAAAAAAAAACACAAGATACATAAATCCGGTCCACATTCTCGGTGACGAGACCCACACATGCATGCAATGGGGTGAGCAGGCATGGACTCTCCACCATGCGAGGCAAACAGAGGAGGGGGATGTCGGGGTGCCAATGGATACGGGGTGGGTGGACTCATTCCTGAGCGAGATGCAGACGAGAGGGGAGCGAAGGATGCGACGAATATCTAGACTGGACAGCCAAGACAGACGGACAAAAAGACAGAGAGGTAGACAGGACAGGAAACCGAGCGGGGTGCTGTTTGTGCCCTCCGTATCAGGGGTCCCCAACCTGTGGGCCATGGCCCACGATCACTCCGTGGCCTATTCACAACCGGGCCATGTTAAGTTGCAGGCGGTTGAGGACTCACTTGTGCGAGCGTCGCGGGGGAGCTCGGTGTCCCACTTGTGCGAGTGTCGCGGGGGAGCTCAGCGTCCCACTCGTGCGAGCACCGTTGCTCACACATGCCCCTGCCCCTCCCACAAAACCATCTCCCACTTTCACCCCTTCACACCCCACCCACCAATCCAGGGAAGGTTGGGGAGCCCTGCTCTATATGGCGACATATAGAGAAGGGATGAGCGACTCAGCCTGCGTGTGCCGCATCCTTGGAAACGGGCCTCAGTACGGCCGGAGTGCACCAAGCCAAGAAAAATGAGAAAGAATTAGGGGTGTGGGGAGGAGGGCAAGGCAGAAGCTGCACAGGAGGCCCCTGAGTTTGGGCTGTGGGAGAAGGGCTCGCTCGGTCTCGCGGTCCACGCCTCAGACTCTCGGCGGAAAAAGGAGTAAGGTGGACAATGCATCACGCTGCAGTTTGGAGGCAGAACAGCCGGTCCCCCTCACCTGATTTTCCCAAACCCACAGGCAGCAGAGAGGGAGAGCTGGAGATAGGCTAGTCAGGGGACACACACACACACACACACACACACACACACACACACACACACTGTCTCAGATTGGTTCTGCAAGTGCCACTTTCCACAGGGCCGCCAGACCCTGGAAAAGGCAGCAGGAGAGATGTCTGCCGTTGCTCAAGGGAAGGATGAGAAAGGCCTTGAGGGGAGGAAGCACCGGAAGGGACAGGCAGAAAACAGCAAAAAAGGAAAAGGCAGAAAGTTTTCTCACGCACTTCCTTTCACTGCCGGAGTAAAATCCTCGCCGGAAAGGCAAAAGCTGAAGAAAGCCACTGCCGTGCCAGCCGCTCCGTAAGTCAAACAGGCTGTAAATCCCACGCCCCCCATCCATCTTATTCCAAGCTGCAACGGGAACCCAGCCGGTGATGCCAACCTTAGACAGGGGTCGCAGCTGCTTATTGCCCTTGGCCAATGATGCCCGCCTTCTTCCCCTCCCCCACATGCTCAGCTCCAGGCAGAAATGCACAAATCCAACCCCCATCCCCATTCGAATGCATCCCAACCCCGACGTGTCATCCTTCAGGAACTTCCACAGGAGCCATTTCACGGAGGAAAAACCGCACGAGGGAAGAAATTTGAGGACATCCAGATCAGAGAAAAACAGGCGGCCCTATAGGAAAAATGCCCGGCATTGTGCCATCTTCACCCATCAGGGCTCCTGGCTATGGGAGTGGCAGCTGCAGGAGGGCAGGGAAACTGCCCTTGATCCAACATCCTGGGTATGCCAGCTTGCAGGGTTCCACTTCTGAACAAGTTACCATATTTTTGGGAGTATAAGACATACCTTAGTTTTGGGGGAGGAAAATAAGAAAAAAGAAATTCTGCCTCTGCCTACCAGCATCCATCGGTATTCAACAGTGTGAGACTGTTTGGAAACTGTGTGAGCAACAAGGAAGGAGACAGCAAGGAGCCTGGGCATGGCTTAGGTCAATTGTTTTAAAGCTGCATGCTGTGCTGATCTCTGAAACTAAAACTGAAACTGAAACTCCTCTCCTCTGCTTGTGTTTTGCTTGCTGCTGCAAACTCTTGACAATCCTTGCAGCAACTAGCAAACAGCCAGATCAGCTTCAGCACGTTACTGCTCGACTTATAACCGTTCACTTAACCATGGTTTAAAAATGGCAACGGCTTTAGGGAAAAGGGAATTAAAACCCATCCTCAAAAGTTTTATAACCATCGCCCCCCCCCCCCCCATGCCTGGAGTCATATAGTTACAATTCAGGAACGTGGCAATGGTCTCACATCGATGACGGTTGCGGTGTTTTGCAGTTACTGTTTTGTGGTCACAATTTACAACCTGTTAACGCTCACAGTGTTATCACAATCTAGGTGATAGTCTAGGTGCTATTGTCCTTCCTTCCTTCCTCCCTCCCTCCCTTTTATCTTTCTTTCCTTCCTTCCTTCCTTCCTTCCTTCCTTCCTTCCCCCCCTCCCTTTTATCCTTCCCTCCCTCCCTCCCTCCCTGTGGTTAGAATGCAGAATTGCTGGCTAATTCTGCCGACTGCTAGCAGTTTGATCCTGACCAGGCTCAAGGTTGACTCAGCCTTCCATCCTTCTGTAAAATGAGGACCCAGATTGTTGGGGGCAAGAGGCTGACTCTGTAAACCACTTAGAGAGAGGACTAGAAAGCAATGCGAAGTGGTATACAAGCCTTAAATGCTATTGCTATTGGTTGGGCTAGTCAGGGGGAGGTCAGGAGCTCTCCCGGGAGCCAACAGACCCTGCCCCGCAGAGGGATACCTACTCAGCTGTGGAGAAGGCCTTCTCAAAGTTGTGCCTCCGGTCCTGGGGCGAGAGTTGCGTGTAATCAAAAGCCTCGGGGAAGAAGTTGTGGACGAGAGCGCAGAAGGCCATGCCGTCGCTCCAGCTGGAGGAGAAGTTCTGGATGTCCACATGCTGCTCGGAGGGGGGAGGGAGAGAGAGTAATGAGGCAAGGTAAAGGTAAAGGTTCCCCTGGCACATAAATGTTAATCGTTTCTGACTCTAGGGGGCGGTGCTCATCTCCGTTTCAAAGCCGAAGAGCCAGCGCTATCCGAAGACGTCTCCGTGGCCATGTGGCTGGCATGACTCAACACCAAAGGCGCCCCGAACGCTGTTCCCTTCCCACCAAAGGGGGTCCCTATTACTTGCATTTTTTTTTAACCTGCTTTCGAACTGCTAGGTTTGAAGCTGGGATGAGTCCTGGGAGCTCACCCCGTTACGCGGCACTCGAACCGCTGAACTGCCGACCTTTCGATCGACAAGCTCAGTGTTTTAGCTGCTGAGCCACCGCGTGAGAAATGAGGATGGTCAAGAAAAAGAGGGCCGGGCCCAGGGAGGCCACGGGAGACGGGCAGGGGGCTCACCTCGTAGCCCCGTGTCTTGGCGCGGCACCAGTCCAGAAGCATCTGCTTGATGGTGTTGGCATTGGGGACCCCGAAGCTGGAAGAGCGCTGGACTCCCACCCGGGCCATCGCAGGGTTGGCGGGACTGTGGAGAAGACAAAGCAGGCGTCTCGTAGCTGCTTTGGGGGCAGGCAGGCTGGCCGGCCCAGGCCCCTCCCAAAACAAGCACCCTCTGAACTTTTCCCTGGACGTCAACCAGAGTGTTGGTGGCCCCAAAGTTTCACTTGGGAGGAGGGAGGGAAGGAGGGAAGAAAGGAAAGGGAGGGAGGGAGGGAGGAAGGAGAGGGAGGGAAGAAGGGAAGGAAGAAAGGAAAGGGAGGGAGGAAGGAAGGAAGGAAGGAGGGGGTGGGAGGGAGGGAAGGAAGGAAAGAGAGGGAGGGAAGGAAGGAAGGAAGGAGAGACACAGAGGGAGGGAGGGAAGGAGGAAAGGAAAGGAAAGGGAGGGAGGGAGGAAGGAAGGAAGGAGAGGGAGGGAAGGAAAGAAAGAGAGGGAGGGAGGGAAGGAAGGAGAGACAGAGAGGGAGGGAGGGAGTAAAGGAAAGGGAGGGAGGGAGGAAGGAAGGAGAGACAGGGAGGGAAAGAAGGAAGGAGAGGGAGGGAGGGAAGGAAAGGGAGGGAGGGAAGGAAGGAAGGAGAGACAGAGGGAGGGAGGGAAAGAAGGTAAGAAAGGGAGGGAGGGAGGAAGGAAAGAAGGAAGAGAGAGAGGGATGGAGAGAAGAAAGGAGGGAAGAAGGAAGGAAGCAGGGAGGGAGGAGGGAAAGAAAGGAAAGGAAAGGAAAGAAAAAAGAAGGGAAGGGAAAGGGAAAGGAAAGGAGAAAGTCATGAGCGAGAGCAAGTTGCTATATTTAGAACCAAACGAGGCACCAGCTGGATTAAAAGAGCCAAGGGCTTGGCAGGAGGCGGCCTCCCTCGGGGACCATCTCGCGCTGGGAACCCAGCCACGGAAAGGCCTTTGCAGGAAGATGGTCCCTCCAGGAAGCCGCCAAGATGTCAGCTGAAGGAGCCAAGCCAGCCTCTGGTCTGTTTCCTTCCGGGAAGGTTTAAGCTGGGAATGGGGAGCAGAAATCCTTGGGGGGGGGGGGGCGGGGGGGAGAGAACATTCCAATCTCCAGCCTTAAAAATCTTCAACATCTTTCCCAACCCAACCGCTACAAATTACTTAGCTAATCCAGGTAGCAAAATGAGCTAACCTCAGTGGGGCTCCTTCAGTGGGGCTGGGGTGTGTGTGTGGGGGGGAGGTCCAATGGATTAAAACAGATGACCTCCAAGGACCCTTCCAGCTCTGTTCTGATTGATTGATTGATTGATTGATTAATTGATTGTCATTCACATTTTGTCTCTCCTTTTGCATTCTTTCCTTAATGATTTTATTCCACCATTTCTTTGATATTAGTGTAAATTGGGAGCAAGTCGTCCCACGGCGAGTTGGCCATGGGAAGTTGGCCATGGGAAGTTGGCCATTGGAAGTTGGCCATGGAGAGTTGGCCATTGGAAGTTGGCTGTGGCGAATTGGTCATGGTGAGTTGACCCTGGAGAGTTGGCCATGAGAAGTTGACCGTGTTGAGTTGGCCATGGGAAGTTGGCCGTAGTGAGTTGGCCATCAGAAGTTGGCTGTGGTGAATTGGTCGTGGTGAGTTGACCATGGAGAGTTGGCCATGGGAAGTTGGCCATGGCAAATTGTCACAGACACTCCCCCAGCCAGAGGATCTCAGCATATCCCATTTCTTCCCCCTCAAGCCCAGCTCCTCACCTCCCGCCCTCCTTCTCCAGCTTCTCGATCATGGCCTTGCGTGCCTGCGAGGCAGACATCTTGGGCATGGCCTGGGCCTTCATGATCTCCTTCTTCCTCTCGGCTTGGCGCCGCTCCAAGTCAGCTAGACTGCTCCCGGACCTGGGGCTCGGATCCTCCCGTTCGAAGATGCTGTGCCAAGGAGCGGAAGAAAGAGGAGCAAAAGTGACAAATGTCCAGAGCAAAACAGGGATTCCTCCATCCCTCCTCTCCAAGAAGACAAATGAATCAGCTTCAAGTACTTGGCGGGTTATTTATTAATTCAATTAAATAGCATCCATTGTCTCTTCCCTCCATCCAGGGGTGGGATTCGAACCGGTAGTTACAAGGACTGGCTGACTCCACTCACCCCATCCCACTCCTCCCAGGAGTCTCCACGCATCCCTTTTTGGATGCGAGGTTAAGTGCAGGGCCCACGCGGAGGGCGAAAAACAGGCCTACTGGCAGTATCAAAGCTCCAGAAACAGGCCTGTTTCCAGCCTCTGGAGGGCCTCTGGTGCCTGGGGAGGCTGTTTTCGTCCTCCTGGAGACTCAAGGAAAACCTTGGGAGGGCGAAAAATGGGCCAACCAGAAGTACTGGAAGACCAGAAACAGGCCTGTTTCTGACCACTGGAGGGCCTCCGGAGCCTGGGGAGGCTGTTTTCGCCCTCCTGGGGGCTCAAGAAAAGCCTCGGGAGCCTCGGGAGGGTGAAAAACGGGCCTTCCAGAAGTATTGGACATCCAGGAACAGGCCCGTTTCCGATCTCTGGAGGGCCTCCGGAGCCTGGAGAGGCCGTTTTGGCCCTCCCGGAGGCTCAAAAAAAGCCTCCGGAGCCCGGGGAGGGCAAAAACGCCTCTCCCGCCGTGGTGCAGGACACCGTGCAGGCCACGGTGGCGACGCCCATGCAGCAATCCGGAAGAGAAGCCCTTGCTAAAATTTTTCAATCCCATCCCTGCCTCCATCCCCCCTTCCCCCCCCCCCAAGGGATCTGTGTGAGGTTTGGAAGGCCAATCAGGTCGGGAAAAACAGCCCATTCTGAGCAAAAAAAAAAGCACCCCAGTTCTTTTGGGGACCCTTTGAGCACCCAAAGGCCCATCGTGTTTAATTCGCCCTTGAGAGAAAAGTGGCAGAGGTGCCACCTGCATCCTGCGTTCACAGGATGTCTGTCCCTTTTGGATGACAAATTTGGGGGATGGAAAAAAGAAGAGAAAAGCATTTTGGAAGCAGAATTTGGAGGATCCAAGAGCTGGGCGAGGGGCGCAGAGGGCTGCTTGCCAACGCTTGGCTGTGCCAACTTGCAGAGCCGGAGGGTGGATGACGGCTTAAGAATGCCCCCTTTTCTTGCCTTTTGTGATTTGTTTGGATTCGAGTTATTTTTAGCCTGGTTTTTTTCTTCTCCGCGTGTTTTCAGGGTTGGCGTCAGCTGCTTAGAGTCTTCTTTAAAAGCAGGATATAAATAACACCGAAAAAAGACATATGCAAAAAGGACAGCTCAGCTCAACCACAGGGCTTGCTCGGTTTGACCAAGCGAGATAAGTTACCGGTCCTCTGGGTTCAGGTGTTTTTTTTTTGTTTTGTTTTCTTGTTCAACTGTTTTGAGTCACTTTGGATGGGGTTAGGGGTGGGAGCTACAAATTCTCCTTCCCTTCCTTGGGTCCCCCTTCTTAGCCAGCGCCAGAGAGAAACCCTTACGGATCACCCAGCCCCAGGGTTTTTTTCCCACTCATAAGATAACTTTTATTGTCTTTTTTTTTTTTTACTGTGAGCACACTGGCACACATTTAAAATGAAATTGTATTGCTCGTTCTCAAAACTGTTTGTGTGTATGTATGTATATATGTATGTGTATATATGTATATCTATATGTATGTATGTATCTCTCTATCCCCCTCTATAATCTATAATCTATAATCTCTCTCTCTCTCTCTCTCTCTCTCTATATATATATATATATATATATATATATAATCTATAATCTATAATCTCTCCCTCTTTATCTCTCTATAATCTATATCTATAATCTATCTACCTACCTACCATCCATCCATCCATTTATCTATCTCTAGATAATCAATATCTATAATCTTTCCATCTCTCTCTAATCTCTAATCTATCTATCTCTCTAATCTATCTCTCTAATCTATAATCTATCTATCTCTCTAATCTAATCTAATAAAATATATTTATATGTATTTTAATCTGTTCACCACCCTGAGTCCTTTGGGAGAAGGGCGGTATAGAAATCCAATAAATAAATAAATAAATAAATAAATAAATAAATAAATAATCTATATCTATAATCTATCTCTCTAATATCTATCTCTCTAATCTATAATCTCTATCTGTCTGTCTGTCTGTCTGTCTGTACTAATCCTTTTCTTATCCTTTTCTTCGTGGACTCTCTGAGCATTTCCTAAGCCAAGATCAGACTCCTGGGTGAGTCCGGTGGGGGGGTTTGGCTGCACTCCAGAAGGGCAGCCGTGCAAGACTCAGAAGATTTGAGTAGGGGATGGGGGGGGGCTTACCTGCCCACTTTCTTGGAAGACGACGAGCTGTAGGATTTGCTCTGGACAAAGGTATTGCCATCTTCTAGAAACAGGCAGGAAGAGAGAAAGAGAAGGAAATGACCTCCAGTCCAATAGCAGCTTCCCCCCACCCATGTTTTATTTATATAACATTCAATTTTCATCAAATAGTGTGCATTCTGGCTACAGTTATGTTTAAATAGTCATATTACAGATCTTTGTTGTGATCATCATATTGATTATATAATAAAATATTATAATGTTAACACTTGACTTTGTTAACTCTCCACTTCATCATTTCCTCTTTTCATATCTCCTCCTTTCTAACTTCTGTTTCTGTTATTTTGCCATTGATAGAATATGCCCCATATCAAAAAAATATTCAGTTGCTTCTTTATCCTCAATAGCAAGCGTTAATCTATCCATTTCTGCACAATCTAATATTTTCTTCATTACGTTCCCCTCAGATGGAATCTGACCATTTTTCCATTGATGTGCAATGTACACATGTACATTGTGTACGCAATGTACAATTTGTGTAATTGTACACAATGTACAATTGTAGTTGCCAGTTAGTAAAGCCAGGATCAAATACGTCGCCTTTTTATCATATTTTTTTCTGTAGAATGCCCAACAAAAATATCTCTGGTTTCAGATCTAAACGTTGTTTTATCATTTTTTTTCCAAGCCACGGGTGTATTTTTGTCCAGTATTTTCTTGCTTTTGGGGCATGTCCGCCACATGTGATGGTATGAACCAGATGACTGATTACACTCCCGACATTTAACAGATCTGTCTTTATACATTTTTGCCAATCTTCCTGGTGCAAAATGTCATCTATAAAACGTTTTATCCAAATTTTATCTTATATGCAGTCGACATTGTCAATTTAATATTTCTATTCTGCAATTTCTGCCATTTGTCCGGCAGCCTAGATTATCCAGGTTTATTTAATTGGGTTTGATTTGATACACACACATCTCACACACACAAATCTGTGTGCACGTGCCTACCCACACACACACACATACAGAGCCTCTCTTGAAAGACAAAGAAAAAAAATAGAGACCGAGAAAACTTACTTTCTGATCTCTTTGTGTAGCTTGTTTCCATTGTGATTGTGCGGGACGCTTTGTTGCCATCATCTGGAACAGAAAAATGAGAGAGGGAGAGGAGACAGGAGTAGTTATGCTGGCCAGGGTGGTGGTTAATGTTGTGGTTGTTATTACTATAAACTTTTATTCACTAAATGTGAAACTCAAGTCAATTGAACATTTAAAAGTGTATCACAAATATAATTGACTGGCACTGATGGTTGATACGGGTTGCTGCCAGCATCCTAGGTATTAACCAAGTATCTTCTTTAAATATACGATGTTCCGAGTAGCGCAGTTTTTTGCAGTTCCGCTGGTGTTATTGCAGGAAGCTGCAATTTCTTGATGCGTTTTGTAAAAGTCTTGGAAATGGTACCAAGTGCCCCAGTGACAATGGGTATCACGGTTATGGGTAACCCACGGTTATGGGTTATGGGACAATGGGTATCATGTTTCATCCGTAGCCCTGTAGTTTCGATGCCCAGGTCGCGATATTTCATGATTTCTTCCAGTTCTTTTTCTTCGACTCTGGCGTCTCCTGGTACCGCGATGTCAATAAATTGTACGTTTCTGTTTTCGACAACTGTGATATCCGACGTGTTGTGTTTCCAAGCGACGATCCGTCTGTATTCGAAAGTCCCACAAGATCTTCACCTTCTCATTTTCTATAACTTTCTTTCTTTTTCTTCTTTTCCTCACCCAAAAAAGGTAGGTGCGTCTTATACTCCGAAAAATACGGTATTCCTCTCCTTCCCCCTCCCCCCGCCTCCCCGACTTCCTCTTACTGGACTGCACGAGGCGCTGAGTCTTGGTGACGGTGCTGACTGCCGAGCCATCCGCGGAGGTCCTGCTTTGCTGGGAGGTGGTCTCGGTGGTGTGAGAGCCCCCCTTCGCCTTGGTCTCTTGCAGCCGCTGGTTCCGTTCCTTCTCTCGCTGGTCTGCAAAAAGAGGGAGGGGGGAAAGGAACGGCTTCAATGGGGCACCGTCGGACAGAAATCGGAAGTCATGTCTCCCCAAATTCACAAAAACGGAGAATATCTCTGCTGAATGAAACTCCGCAGCTCAGCAGATAGGATTGCCCACAATCGCAATCCTAAGGCTGCAGGGCACTGCAAACAGAGGTAAGTGCCAGCTGGCATTACGATCCTGGGTCTGCGGGGGTGGGTGGTGGGTGGGAAAAGAGCCTTGGTAGCGCAGCAGCTTAAAGTGCTGTTAATTAGCACCAGCTGCCTGCAATTACTGCAAGTTTGAATCTCACCAGGCTCAAGGCTGACTCAGCCTTCCATCCTTCCGAGGTAGATAAAATGAGGACCCGGATTGTGGGGGCAATAAGCTGACTTTGTATAAAAAATAACACCGCTTAGGGGGGAGGCAAAAGCCCTACTAAGCAGGTATACACAAAAGTATGAAGGCTATGGCTTAACGCATTGCAAGCCGCCCTGAGTCTCCGGAGAAGGGCGGCATATAAATCAAATTAAAAAAAGAAAGGAAGGAAGGAAGGAAGGAAGGGGAAGGAAGGAAGGAAGGAAGGAAGGAAGGAAGGAAGGAAGGAAAGAAAGAGGAAGGAAAGAAAGAGGAAGGAAGGAAGGAAGGAAGGAAGGAAGGAAGGAAGGAAGGAAGGAAGGAAGGAAGGAAGGAAGGAAGGAAAGAAAGAAAGAAAGAAAGAAAGAAAGAAAGAAAGAAGAAGGAAAGAAAGAACATTCAGCTGTCTGCAATTACTGTAAGTTCGAATCTCCCCAGGCTCAGGGTTGATTCAGCCTTCCATCCTTTCTAAGGTAGGTAAATTGAGGACCCAGTTTGTGGGAGCAATAAAACGACTTTGTATAAAAAAATATACAAAAGTATGAAGGCTATTGCTTAACGCATTGCAAACCGCCCTGAGTCTCCGGAGAAGGGCGGCATATAAATTAAATAAATAAAATTTTTAAAAAGGCCCATGAGAAGTCCCGAAATGGGTCATGGGGATGTCCGTCATAAATCTTCGACCGGTAGTTGAGCAAGAACAGCCTGAATTTATCGATATAAAGCCAGTTAAGATAGTTCCTGACTTACAACGGTTTATTTAGTGACCGGTCGAAATTACCTCGCTTCCGCTGGCGCAGATCCCGCATGGCTGCCCGGATCAGCCGTCGCTCCTCAAAGTCTCTGGTCTGGTCCAGCTGCAAGAGACCAAACGTAAACCCAGACGATACAATGCAGGGGGTTGGACTAGAAGACCTCCAAGGTCCCGTCCAACTTTCTAACTATTCTAAGGGAGGCAAAGCTCACTTAAGAAAATTCTCTCGCTCAGCGACATAAACTCTGGGCTCAGCTGTGGTCGTAAACTGAGGCCCACCCGGATTATAAAGAGGTAGATTGTCTCTGAATAGCGCCCACAACGATACCTAACTGCTTTTAACAATCTCATAATCCCTTGCTGGGAGGCTGGTCAACTGAATGGAGCTAAGTATTTACTGGCCGGATGCCCTTCCTGTCTCCAATGCGGAGTTTCGTTCAGCAGATATATTCTCATTGTGCCCAGAGAGAGAAATATCTGCCTCTACCTAGGATCGAACTCGCAGGCTCCCGATTGTGAGGCGAGAGCTCTGCCTCTAGGCCATCGCATTTCTCCTATCAATGAATGAAAATCAAACTGGAAGGATTCATCCAGGACAGTCGTAGTGTTGTGGTCCTCCAGCAGCAGAGTCGGACAGTGAGGGGGCTGGGGAGGAACATGGACCAGTCCTGGAGTTTGGGGAAGGCCCAAACGAGGGTTCTGCATTGGAGGCAGAGAGGGGGCCAGAGCCATCTGGGAGCAATGTGTGTACTCCAGAGCCTCCAGAGTCGGACAGCAGGGAGGCAGAAGAACAGGAGGAGCCTGTTCTTAGTGCGCGCATGCACAGAGCTGCCAGAAGGCAAGAGCAGCTGAAGCAAAAGGGACGACTCGGGAGTAAGGCCAGGCGATGATTGTCCCCTCCCATAAGGCTTCAAAGAGGAGCAAAGGCTCTTGGGCTCTTTGTAGGAAAGCAACGTTGGTAACTCTGTTTCGAGTCGGCACCTCGTTTCTGAACTTCGTGGGGCTTTGCCAAGAAAGGCCTTTGGCAGGGTGCCAAAGAAGATAAAGGTTTGTGATAAACCCGAAGGACTTTTTCTGAAGGACTTTGTTTTGGAATTAATTTGGACTCAGCTGGGAATGAAGTCATTCCCAGCTGTTATAATAAAATAGGTTTGTTTAAGTCTAAATTGTGTCTTCTAATGACTAAGTGAGCCTGGGTCACAACAGATATCCCGCTCCCTTAAGCCTGGAAGCTTCCTTCTTCCAAAGAAATGTTCCAGAAATGCCTCCCTCCACAAACCCTGATTCCCATTAGACTAACCAGCATGGGGGGTGGGCAGACATTTACACGGGAGGGAGGAAAGGCAGGCTAGGCAGACGTACCATCTTATCCAAGACATCTTCTTCCTCAATTTTGCTCAGCTCCTCCGCGCTGAGTCGGTTCGGTTTTTGCTCCTCCTGCACCTTCTCCTTCTCCGTCCTGGTCAGCAGGGACACCTTGGGCTGCGTCGGTAACTCGGCATCCATCTGAAAAGACATGGCGGCACGGTGAGGCTGGACAGGCCCCCTCAACCTTCTGGTGGGGCATCCGGATGTAATAGCAATAGCCCCCAACAATCTGGGTGTTCCTTTTATGGAAGGACAGAAAGCTGAGTCTGCCTTGAGCCGGTCAGGATCGAACTGCTGGCAGTCGGCAGAATTAGCCTGCCATACTGCATTCTAACCATTGGGAAGGGAGGGAGGGAGGGAGGGAGGGAGGGAGGGAGGGAGGGAAGGAAGGAAGGAAGGAAGGAAGGAAGGAAGGAAGGAAGGAAGGAAGGAATAGCAATAGCACTTAGACTTATATACCGCTTCGCAGTGCTTTCCAGTCCTCTCTCTAAGCGGTTTACAGAGTCAGCCTGTTGCCCCCAACCATCTGGGTCTTCATTTTATGGAAGGACAGAAGGCTGAGTCAACCTTGAGCTAGTCAGGATCGAACTGCTGGCAGTCAGCAGAACTAGCCTGCCATACTGCATTCTAATCACTGGGAAGGGAAGGAGGGAGAGCAATAAAACATAGATTTATATACCGCTTCACAGTGCTTTCCAGCCAACTATAAAAATAATTCCATGTTTTAAAATATTCTGATTCTTCCTTATCCTTAATCATCAGAGTTAATCTATTCATTTCTGCACAATCTCAAAAAATTTTTATTACTTCTTTATTACAGTTGCCTCTTGAAGAAAAAAAAAAGCACCTTTGGCGACAACCATAACCTGGAAAACTTCGGTAGACTTTCCAGAAAGTGAATTCCACAAATTCCATCTTTGCCAATCTTTGGGCATTTAAACAAGGAGGTGTTGGATTTCCAGGAACCGGCTGGACTTCAGTTAAAGGAAAACTGTCATACAATACAAAGCACTCTGTGCTGGAGTTTTTTTTTTCTTTTCTTTTCAGGAAGATTAAAGGCAGAGGGGGAATCAGCCGGTTTGTCTGAATCGGTAGTAGCGACCTGCGGATGCTCACATTTTCGGTTCCGGGTAGGTAAATTATATGAGAAAGGGTTTAGTTGCAAGCTGCTTTGTGAACGGGGCTCAGAAGAGGTTTGGCATCTCCAGGCAGCCTGCCCCCCCCCCCAAACGGTTACGCCAATTTCTTGTTTTCTGGCGTAATGCCTGCACGACGCAAGGCAGGACATTAGCCACATCGGAAAAACCCTCAAGGGGGCTCTTGCAGAAATGGAGACCCTCAGCCGAAGGTGCCAAGCAAAGAGGCAGAATATCCTCCAATGCCTGGCATCGTTGCTTCCCAAACTATGCCAGCACGAGGGCACGACTTATTATAGGCCAGCATTCCCTGGCTAAAGAGACACGTCTTTGTGAGCTTCCAAAAAGTTATTCTTGGCTGCCTTCAATCCATTCGGCAAAGAGGGGGGAAAACACAGCAAGTGTACAAGAGCTTGTTGTTTGATGGTTCGGGTTTTCTCGAGGGCAGGGAGCCCAGGGGTCAAATGTCCGGAGGCCTCCATCCCAGTCGCTTCTTCTCCGCTGGCCAGAGGGATGGGAGAGGCTTTGGCAATCCAGGCACTTAAGACTTACATACCGCTTCGCAGTGCTTTTACAGACCTCTCTAAGCGGTTTACAGAGTCGGCCTCTGGCCCCCAACAATCTGAGCTCCTCATTTTACCCACCTCGGACGGACGGAAGGCTGAGTCAACCTTGAGCCTGGTGAGATTTGAATTGGCAAATTGCAGGCAGCCGGCAGTCAGCAGAAGTAGCCTGCAGTACCGCACTCTAACCACTGCACCACCACGGCAGCAGATCTTCCAAGAACTGGTGAGGGTTGGACAAAAGGGACCGGACGGCCACTTGTCAAAAATGGCAGAGGGTCTACTGCTTGAGTAGGGGGTTGGACTAGATGACCTCGAAGGACCCTTCCAACCCTGTTATTCTGTAATCGAGACACCACGGTTGGCTCTGGGAGAAGCTACGGAGGTCACATGAAGGAGCCCTACACTTCGGCCTTATCAACTGCCGAGATCCACTTAACAACCGAGGTGACAAAGGTCGTAAAATGGAGCAAAACTCACTTAATAGGTGTCCCTCGGAGCAACAGAAATTTGTGATCGTACGTCGAGGACTACTTGCACTAGGGGGGGAAAAAAAGCTGGCTTATGACCACTCCTCTCACTCATGATGAGAGCAGCTTTCCCCATGTCTCAGGATTGTGACTCGATTTCCCCATACGACAGCTGCAGCATCAGTGACCGCCATTTGAGCCAGCTTCCAACAAACCAAATCAACTGGGGGTCGGGGGGGTTGGGGTGGGGAGAGCCGGATTCACTTAGCGGCCGCCTGATTTGCTTCACGGCTAAAATCAAGTCACGATTTGTTGAATCGCCAAAATCGGCAAAGGAAATTTCAGTTCCCAACTATGGGGTGAACTCCCTGCTTTAAGAGATCGGTCATGGCCTCCCTCCCATCTCGGTCCCCTACCGGACAGGTTGAGATTTTAGTCGCCAAGCGAGGATGATGGGCTTTGTAGTCCAATCGACTTGAAAAGGGCAGAGCTGCCTGTTGGTGGAGAGGAGCTGAAGAGATGGAAGGCCAAGGAGGCGCCGATGACTAAATGAAAGAGGGAACAACTTGAATATTTGAGGGGGGCTTCCCCAAAGAGGAGAGAAGCAACTCTGGAATTAAGGAGAAACTTTCTAAGAGTGAGGACAAATTAATTAAAGTGGAACCGCTTGCCACTGGAAGTTGTGGGCCCTCCATCACTGGAGGTTTTTAAGAAGAGAATGGACAGCCGTTTACTTGGAACGGGATAGAGTCTCCTCCTCAAGACTAGATGACCTCCAAGATCCCTTCCCACTCTATGGTACCCTGTTTTCCCCAAAATAAGACATTATCCCCTGATAATAAGACCAATCGGGCTTTTGAGCGCATGGCAATAAGGCCAAGTGCTTACTTCAGGGTTCAAAAAAATATAAGACAGGGTCTTATTTTCGGGGAAACGTGATATTCTATGTTATTCAGTTCCAACAACATTCTCTCTCTCCCTCCCTCCCTCCCTCTTTTTGCTCCGAGTCCCAATCCCGTCGCCAGATCTATTCGGCTTCAATCTGTTTGATCCCAGAAGATTAGTTCGGATCCCTGTTATTTCCTGCCCCTTTCCCCTTACTACCTAAGATTCGCTAGCCAAAGATTCTGGAACGAAAAGTTGGCTGGGAATTCTGGGTTTTGAAATCCACACACCTGGATGTGATCGAGGTTTTTAGAAACTCCCCCTGGGCGCTGCCGCCCCCAGCCCCATTTGCAAGGTTGCCTTGACGGAGACTGCTAAGAAAAACAGCCTGCAAAACACACACACACACACACACACCACCAGCCTCTATTTATAGGATGCTATATTTTCTTCTTGGTAAGGAGACACCGGCGAGGGTGAGCTATGCCCCGTTCTCCCCGGGGGTACAGGAGAGACCCCCTCTGCCCAGATAGCAAAGCTCCTTAAAGCCAGGACAATCCAGACTGGTTTCTTCCCCAATTCCCCCTCCCCGTAATCTCCCTCCCTCCTCCCTAAACACAACAAAGAGATACGACGTCGGAAAGCAGTACAATTTTACTGGAGCCGCCTAAATTTCCACGCGCTTTCCGCCGCCGAGTTTTTTCTGTGTCGCTTTTTCGCCCCGTGCGCTGGGTTTCAGTAACGTCCTTGTTTGAATGTTACTTTAAATTTCTTTGGGGGAGGGGGAAGCGGGAATCTCTCTGGGGGCCCTCAGAAAAAAAAGAGTCCCAGGATTCAGGGGGGTTCTTCGGAGGAGAGACCCGGATGGTGGTGTTTTAAGGTGCTGACCGGGAGGGCAGAAGAGTCTTTGTTCCTTCTTCATGCCAGGAGGAGAGCAGGGCCAGCCGCGCCCTTCTGCTCCAAGGAGAAGTAGGTGGGTGGGTGAGCACGAATAACCCTTCCCCAAAACTACTCGCTGCTCCCTTCAGCCGAGTGGCTCTCGGATCTGCTGTTGCTTGTCACAGGCACTTCGGAAGGCTCGGTGGAAGTTGGAGGGTGGGTTGCCGGCTCCTTGGCCATCTCGGTGCCCTCGGCGTGGGCGCACGGTTCGTCCGACGTTTGTCCCGCCGTTCTGGGCTCTTTCTCTTGCTTCAGGAATTGCCGGAGCTTCTCCATGTGCTCGCGGAGGTGTTGCTGTTCCGCCCGCAGGGTGGCGGCCTCCTGGCGCAGGTGGCCGATGGTCGAGACCAGGAGGCTCACCACGCGTTTCGCCTCGGCCACCCGCTGTTCCAAGATCTGGCGAGGGGTGCCTTGCAACTCCTGGTCCTCGGGGTTGGCGGCAGACGACTCCTGCTTTCCTTCCACATCGGGGGTGGGCACCCCAGGCATGATGCCAAGGCGAGGTGCGAAACAAAAAGCAGGGCCGTTCAGGGGTGGCGGAGAGCTCCCTCGAGGTGCAGGCCAGGCGTCCCGAGAGAAAGCAGACCCCGGTCTTCTCGGCTGCCTGCCTTGGTCCGGCAGTCACAAGGTGGGCTGGACGGTGGGCCGAGTTTTGATGTCAGTGGTTGGCTATTCTGGTCGCGGAGGAGCCCTCCGTCCTGGGTGGCATTTCCCGTGACAGACAAGCACAGGGGGCTGGACAGGAGCCAAGCGACCCGGCTGGTTGAGGGGAGGGGGAGGGGGAGAGGAGGAGCTGGGCTTGTCCAGCGACAGGAAAACAGCCTTCCCTTTGCAAAGGGTCCCTTCCCTTGGCCTCACACTCTGCGGAGTGTTGTTGTGTTGTTGTGGAATGGCCAGATTGTCTTCCCTGAGACTCTTGAAAGAGTTCGGGGTGAGAAGAACTGTCTGAAAGGGTGGGGGGGTGATGAAAAGGGGGTCTCCTTCCCCAAATCTCAAACCCAGGCAAATTTGAACAGCAGGTAAAGGCAGCAAAGTGACTGAGTGCTCAACGCTCAATCTGTCTCAGACACTTGTACAATAGGGTACCACCTACATCTCCTTACACAACATGCCTTCACCCAAAGGACCACCTGGGCCTCATTCATTAAGAAAAGCTCCTTATGGCGGGTCAGAGGATTCTGCAAAGCGAATGAGAGAGAGAGAGAAAGAGAAAAGAGAGAAAGGGGGAGAGGGAAAAGAGAAAGAGAGAAAGGGAGAGAAAGGGAGAAAGAGAAAAGAGAGAGTGGGAAAGGGGGAGAAGGAAAAGAGAGAGAGAGAGAAAAAGAGACGGAGGATGAGAGAGAGAAGGGAGGAAAAAGAGAAAGGGAAAAAAAGAAAGAAGAAGAGGGAGAAGGAAAAGAGAGAAAGAAAGAAGGAAAAGAGAGAAGAGAGAAATGGAGAAAGAGAAAAGAGAGAAGGGGGAAGAAAGAGAGGAGAGAGAGAAAGGGAGAAAGAAAAGAGAGAGTGAGAAAGGGGGAGAAGGAAAAGAGAAAGAGAAAGAGGGAGAAAGAAAAGAGAGAAAGAGGGAAAAGAGAGAGAAGAGAGAGAAAGAGGGAGAGGGAAGCGGGAGGGAGAGAAAGAAAGAGGGAAAAGAGAGAGAGAGAAAAACAGAGAGAGACCTTTCGACCCCTATGATCACATAATCAGGATCCAGCCGCTGGGCCGCTGGTTCATGTTTATGACCGTTGCTGTGTCCCAAGGTCACTTGATCCTCTCTTGCGACCATCACCCCCCACCCACCTTCGCTCCCGAGCAGACCAAGCCGGGCTCCGGCACAAAGCAAAAATCCCACGGGACGGCCGAGCGAGAGCTGAGCTCCCCCCCTCTCCCCACCACTCCCTTTCAAATACTTTCAGCCGAGAGGGGGATCCCTGGACTCACCCACCTGCAGGTGTGTGTGTGTGTGTGTGTGGGGAGGGGGGTATGGCATTTCTCGCAGGTCCTAGCAGAGAGGAGGGAGGCGGCCCATCCTGCTCACCTGAGCAGCTGTTCCCGGTCTCTGTCCCCGGCGGCCTGAATAATGCAGGACTCGGCGGAGATCGGATTCCCGGCCTGACCGCTCGCCTCGCTTCTGCCCTTTGCAGTTTCTGCACCCCTCCATCCCGAATCGCACCCAGGACCCTGCAAACCTGGCTGTTCCCCCCCCCCACTCCCTTGTGAGTGCCGAAGGTCTCCCATCTTGGTTACTTCCTCACCTGGGCAGAGGGAGGGGGCTTCTCCCGGGGGCTCCTTCTGCTGGGCAACCCAAGGCCTTTTGTACAGCCGGAAGGATTTTCTCGGCCGCCAAACGTCATCCTTTTAAGAGGGACAAGGCAGGTCAGCTCCAGGCTTAGCTTAATCGGCCTGGACGCCGAGGGGGGTGGGGGTGAGGGGGGGGAGGCTCCTGCCTTCCTGCAGCCAGAGAAGAATTGGGGGGTGGGGGTGGGGAGCATGGAAGCAACTCCTGATGGGTCTCTAATTCCCAGGCTAAAATTACAATCGTCTCTTTCAAATGCCAAACTTTCTCTCTTTACTTTTTTTACAAAAGAAATCCAGGTAGTTTCAAACATTTCATTTAGTGACTGTTCGCACTTACGACGGGGCCAAAAAGAGGACTTACGACCATGTTTCACACTTACGACCGCTGCAGCCGTCCCCGTTGGTCGCGCACGACCTAAATTCGGATGCTTGGCAACGGATTCATATTTATGACGGTTGCAGCGTCCTGACAAGCGGAGTCAAAGGGGAAACCGGATTCGTTGAATGTACCGCATGACTAAATGAACGACGGCGGCCAAGGAAGGTCGTAAAATGGGAGCAAAACTCACTTAGCAATAGCGATACAACTTAAAGACCGCTATGCGGTCTATAAGTTGAATCTATAAGTGATTCACAGAGACGACCTCTTGCAAACCCCAACAATCTCGGTCCTCCTTTTACCGACCTCGGAAGGACGGAAGACTTGAGCCACTGAATAACCGAGGCACAATGTCATCCCCCACAATATAAAGTTAACTTTAATTCTAACTATTATCATCATCCTCTTTTAATGACCCCCATAATCGTTTGCGGAGTGGAGTCTTGGGCAACCGAATGGAGCTGAGGATTTACTGGCCGGATGCCCTTCCTGTCGCCAATGCAGAGTTATATTCAGCAGATATTCAGCAGATATATTCCCCCTTTTATGTGTATTTTAATTTGGTCTTTGACCGCCATAAAAGCTATCTATCTATTCTCAGTGTTCCCAGAGAGAAGAATCAGCCTCTACCTAAGATCGAACTCATAGCCCCACCAGACCACACGACTCTAATTCTAACTATCGACAGCCTGAAAAATAGACACGGCTGCTTTAAAGACGAGACCGATCTCCCTCCGTTCTTGCCCTTATTGCTTCCAAAAGGACAAATCAACTCGCCAGATCATTGACGATGCCAACACAGAATTTGGACCACCGGACAAATATCCCCCTCCGGAACTGAAGGGTTCCTCCCCTGTCGTCCGGCTTCTCCCCTGCCCCCTTCCACAACAGCCGAGCCGAGCAAAAGCAGCCTCTTCCTGCCGGTGGAATCGGAGGCCCGACGAAAGGAGACAGACTCACCTTTTGAAAGCTGCCGCTGGAGCTGCCATGGCTGGAGGTGGTGATTCGCAGCGGGGAGTTCCTCAGTCCCAAGGTGAGCTCTGCGGGTTTGGGAGAGGAAAAGAGGGGTGAGAGCCGGGCTCCCCCCCAAAGGGTTATTGCGAGAAGATGGGCTTGCAGAGAAAAGATTAACCAGGATTTGAATGGAGCCGTTCGAGTTCTTGCTACGTGCGGGCGCTGCACGCACACAGCACAAGAGGTTTAAGAGGGACGTGAAGCTAAAGAGTTCCAAAATGTTTCTCCGGGATCAGTCCAACTTCGTCCAAGAAGGATCAAAGGATCTTCCAGGGACGCAGAAGAAACGGGGTTAATCTCTCTCAAGCTTTCCAGACCGAGCGGGCTGTAAACCAGATCAAAAAAAGGGGAAATGGGCTCCCTTAATAGGAAGCATTCGGCCTCCCCCCTCCCCCAATCCCTCACCCCAAATTTGGACGCTTGGCAAATGGCATGTTATTTAGGACAGTTGCAAATTTCCTCGGGGTCGCCTGATCACTTTTGGGGACATTCTGACCCAAAGAAATAGAGATAGAGATAGAGATAGAGATAGAGATAGAGATAGAGATAGAGGTAGAGGTAGAGGTAGAGGTAGAGGTAGAGATGGATGGATGGATGATAGATAGGTGGATGACTGATGATAGATAGATAGATAGATAGATAGATAGATAGATAGATAGATAGATAGATAGATAGATAGATAGACAGACAGACAGATATAGGTAGGTAGGTAGGTAGGTAGGTAGGTAGATAGATAGATAGAGATAGGTAGGTAGGTAGATAGATAGTTGGATGATAGATAGATAGATAGATAGATAGATAGATAGATAGATAGATAGATAGATAGGTAGATAGATAGATAGATAGATAGATAGATAGATAGATAGATAGATAGATAGATGATGGATGGATGGATAGATAGATAGTTGGATGATAGATAGATAGATAGGTAGGTAGATAGATAGATAGTTGGATGATAGATAGATAGCTGGATGATAGATATAGATAGATAGATAGATAGATAGATGATAGATGATAGATAGATAGATAGATAGATAGATAGATAGATAGATAGATAGATAGATAGATAATGGATGGATGGATAGATAGATAGTTGGATGATAGATAGATAGATAGGTAGGTAGATAGATAGATAGTTGGATGATAGATAGATAGATAGGTAGGTAGATAGATAGATAGTTGGAAGATAGATAGATATAGATAGATAGATAGATAGATAGATAGATAGATAGATAGATAGATAGATAGATAGATAGATAGATAGATAGATAGATAGATAGATAGAGATAGATAGATAGATAGATAGATAGATAGATAGATAGATAGATAGATAGATAGATAGATAGATGATGGATGGATGGATAGATAGATAGATGGCCAAGTGTGATTGGACACACAAGGAATTTGTCTTTGGTGCATCTGCTCTCAGTGTACATAAAAAGGAAAGAATCATAAGGTACAACACTTAATGATAGTCATAGGGTACAAATAAGCAATCAAATCATACTAGGAAACAATCAATACAAATCGTAAAGATAGAGCAACTAGTTACAGTCATGCAATTCAAGAACCTCGGGGTTTTCACAATTAGGGGCGAGACAGGTTGTAAAAGGGGGAGTAAAACTCGCTGAACGGAACCGTCTTGCTTAACAACGGATTTGGGGCTTAATCGCGGTCGTACGTTGAAGGGCGACCTACGAATCGTGATTGTTAACAACACCATCAAGACCAACATGCTTCGTTAAACCTATTTGCACCTCTCAAAATCCCTTTCCCTCAAGCAGAATCCTGCATTTTTTTAGCCCATGCCAATGCCCTTCAGGCCTCCCGAGGGGGCAAGGCTTGGCTGGGGATGATGGGGGTTGTAGTTCAGGGCCTGAAGATCACGCAAAGTGCAAAGCTACAGACGACAAACCGGTCTCCCAAGCGGAGCCGAAGAGCTCACAAAACGGGTGCGATACGAACGGAAGGAGTAAGCTGTGGGACATGCAAGGCAGCTGTGCAACACAACGCAACACAACCACAAGGAACACGCATCTCTCAGTATCTCTATGGGTGAGGCCCCATCATCCACAGCCTGTTCGAAAACCTAGATTTTAGCCTGCTGTAGATTTTGGAGGGCGAACCTTTTATATGGGCAATGAACAGGTTTTCTCAGTTGCAAAAGGAGCAGTCAGTGCCAGGATTTAAAATACACACACACACACACACACACACACACAGACAGCACCAATAAAACTTTCCATCCAGTTCAGTTGATAAACATCAGCCGGGGCCCGTTGCATGCAGAAGTGATTTCGCCCAAAATAGGAAAATTTCCAGCCTCGGGGACCTCACTCACTGCAGGAACCCAAAGTTAGTCACGAACTGCAAACTTAGCTGAAGTTCGTGGCTAACTTTTTAATCGGGGGCTGCTCTGGAGTGAGGATGGGGGGGGGGCTCCCTTGGAGCAGTGCAAGCCCACCCCTGGCTGCCCAATTTTCAGGTGTTTGCTGGGATCAGCCGGATCTGCAGAGCGCAGAAGAGAAGGAAGAAAGAGTCAGCCAAGGGAAGAAAAGGGGAGAGAGGGAGGGAGAGAGGGAGGGAAGGAAGAAGGAAGGAAAGAAAGAAGAAAGAAGAGAGACAAGACAGAAGGGAAGGGAGGGAGGAAGAAAGAGAGACAAAGAGAAAGAAAAAAGAGAGAAAGAAAGCAAGAAAGCAAGAAAGCAAGAGAAAGAGAAAGAGAGAGAGGAAGGAAGGATTGAAGAAAGAAAGGAAGGAAGAAGAGAGACAAAACAGAAGGGGAGGGAGGAAGAAAAAGACTGAGAGAGAGAAGGAGAAAGAGAGAGAAAGAAAGAGAGAGAGAGAGAGGAAGGAAGGAGGGAAGAAAGGAAGGAAGGAAGGAAGAAGAGAGACAAAACAGAAGGGAAGGGAGGGAGGAAGAAAGAGAGAGAAGGAGAAAGAGACAGAGAAAAAGAGAGAGAGAGAGAGGGAAGAAGGAGGGAAGAAAGGAAGGAAGGAAGAAGAGAGACAAAACAGAAGGGAAGGGAGGGAGGAAGAAAGAGAGAGAAGGAGAAAGAGACAGAGAAAAAGAGAGAGAGAGAGAGGGAAGAAGGAGGGAAGAAAGGAAGGAAGGAAGAAGAGAGACAAAACAGAAGGGAAGGGAGGGAGGAAGAAAGAGAGAGAAGGAGAAAGAGACAGAGAAAAAGAGAGAGAGAGAGGGAAGAAGGAGGGAAGAAAGGAAGGAAGGAAGAAGAGAGACAAAACAGAAGGGAAGGGAGGGAGGAAGAAAAAGAGAGAGAGAAAGAAAGAAAGAAAGAAAGAAAGAAAGAAAGAAAGAAAGAAAGAGAGAGGAAAGAAGGAAGGAAGGAAGGAAGGAAGGAAGGAAGGGAGGGAGGGAGGAAGGAAGGGCCTTTTTGACAATTAACATGGTCTTGAACCCTCCACAGGAGTCGTTTACCCACCTGTGACCTTACGAAAAAGCCTCATCGCTCCCCAAAAACGCAATTACTTTAATTGAACCGAAATGCTATTTTGGGGGACACCTGCAAAGGCAGCCCTGAGATCCTGAGCAAGGGCTCTCTGGCTCTGGACCCCAGAAAAAGCTACACATTTCATCCCTTACAAAACTGTCCTGCCTGGAAAAGTCCACAGCTGCCCGGAGCGGGGTATTTCCCACCCACCCCACCCCGCTTTGCAAGGGACCCCCGAGAGACACCTAGGCCACCTTTCTTCCTATGCCACAAAAAAAGGGGAAAAGGTGAGAATCGGAAGCAAACTCGCCTTCCAACCACCGCGGGGCCCCCTCACCTGCTCGCTGGTTTCCCGGGGGGGTCCCGCCAGGTGACCCGCAGAGGCTGATGCGGCTGTCCTTGATTTCAATGGTCAGGAGGGTTTTCATCTCGTCGGTCAGGGGTGGGCAGCCGGACGGCGGACCAAGGAGCTTGCCGGGTTGGGGGCCGAGCCGCTTTGCTGGTTACGGAGCCCCTCTGAGTCCGTGGATCCCCCCTTGCATTTTCAACGCCGGACCGGGCGGGGCCCAGCTTCCTCTCCTGCCATTGGCTGCCCTGGATCCGCCCTTGGGGGCCGCCTGCCTCTTTAGGGATGGACGGAGCCTGCGAAGGGGGCCTGCTGCCCGCCCCCAGCCTTGGCGTGAGAAGGGCCAGTCCGGGCTGCCTCCTGCGCCTTGATGCCAGCCTGGAGCGTCCGAATGGCAGTGCCGCCACGGTCCCGCAAGGGTGAGTTGGCCGCGTGATGGGAAGGCAGGAAGATGGTGTTGTGGCAGGGCAGGCGGCCCTCTGCTGGCTTTCTCTCCCTTCGAGGGCGCGGCTGGAGGGTTTGGGGGGGTCCGAGCTGAATTTCAGAGCGCGCTCGCGGGATGGAGCCGGCTCTTTGGAAGGGCGGCTGCTCCCGGCACGGCTCTGGAGAGAGGGAGGGAGAGGGGGAGGGCGATGTCAGTGGAGGGAGGGGGAGGACCAGCCTGGGAGCAGAGGAATGTTTTATCTCAAGCAGCTGGGAGCCCTGCCAGGCTTTGGGGGGTAGGAGGGTGGGGGGTGGGGGGAGAGTTTCCCCCCCTGGGAAAGCAAAGCGCTCAGGCATCGTCCTCCGCTTCCCTCCCCAGTTATATTCAGAAAAATCTGCCTTCTTTCCAAAAAAAGGAAAGAACGGGATCATCCATCACTGCCTCTCTTCCCAACCTCACCAGGGCTTCTCTGTTAAATCTTCAGCCTTTCTGGGTTAGGCAAGTCCCAACCAGGGTGGGGAGCAGGCAGTCAGTGGGGTGCCCACCTATAAATGTCCCCGATACGTTAAGGAGTGGGGCCAGGGTCTACCCTGTAGCACCCTGAGTGGACTTTGGAGAGTAGGCCATTGTCCCGCTCCTAACATAACGGGGACATTTGTAATGGAGACCCCTCTGACTGCCCCCCACCCAACCCCAATTAGGATCTGCTTAACCCAGAAAGGCTGGAAACCAGCAGAAAAGCTCTGGTGAGGTTGGGAAGAGAGGCGGGGTCTATGACTATTTGCCATGGCCAACTCACCATGGTCAACTCACCAAGACCAACTCACTGTGGTCAGCTCACCATGGTCAGCTCACCAACGGCCAACTCAGCACGGTCAACT